>JAJQKJ010000432.1:0-190267 GCA_029574335.1 Rana kukunoris | reverse complement strand
ATGCTCATCGTTTTGGAGACTTTAATGTTTGGGCTGATGATATCAGAGACACAGAAGCAACTTCTTCACTACGCTAATAGCCTGGGTTATACAGAGGAAGTAAGTAAACCCACCCATAGGCTGGGCATACTTTAGATTGGATATTGCATAATGGTTGTGTAACCAGGACTGAACCCCTGCTAGAGGTGGCTTGGAGTGATCATTTTTTCATAGGTTTTAAAATAGCAGGCAAAGTACAAAAAAAAACCCTCATATACCTAATAGAGTTGTTAAACCATTCACCTCTGGGGGGTTTTATTTTTTGTGCTACAAATTAAAAAAGACAAAAAATGATGAATAAAAATGTTTTTTTCTTTGTTTCTGTTATAAAATGCTGTAAATAAAAAAGTTTTCTCCTTCACTGATAACGAGGCACTAATTTGCAGCACTGATGGGTGGCACTGATCAGAAGGTACTGACAAGCATCTCTAATGGGCACTGATTGCATTATTGGTGGGCACTGATTGGCATCACTGGCAATCATCGCTGATGGGCCTGTACTGATAATGCTGAATATCAGTGCAGATTCCCCCTGTCAGGAGAGCCGCTGATTGGCTCTCCTCTACTCGCGCCTAGTCAGCATGAATAAAGGAAAGCCGATTGTAACGGTCACCACCGTTTACGATCTTCCATCAACCCAAGACAGCTTATCTGACAAACCAGCAGACCTGACCCATTCCGTTCCCCAGAATATAGACGAGACAAGCTCCGTTCTCTGAGTCAAACGAATGAGAATGGGTAGCTCTCAGCTTTATATACAGTACAGGCATGTTACAGGGACAATAAAACTCTCCACCCCCTCATCACACAATGGGGGAGCTTCAATACACCTTCAGATGGGCTAATTACTAATCAGTATCCAGACATTTCGGCACCAGTTCTGACATATTTAACATTATTACACCTGAGAAGTCACATTCCACACCTAATTATCAATAGACTTTAGCATACACAATGAAAAGGTCTGTAGAACAGAATCAATTAACACCTCACAGTTAGACATCTGGCCTGTATAGACTTAGTATGTAGCGCCCCCTTACTTTCAGTATGGACACTACACTAAAGTTAGTTGGAATGGGAGAGTTACATTGCTCCCATTTGTGATTTATCTAAATTGCGACTTCTGTCATTCCAGAAAGGTCTCCTGGGCCAGTCTGCATTCCAGGGATGTGGTATCATTTCTGGCCAGCAGTGGGCGCCAGCGGGGTTTCTGGCAGAGCAAGTCTTCCACAGCAGCCAATTGGAGGAGTTCCTACCTCGCAGGGCATGCTGGGGAGGGGTATATCTGTGACAGGTGTCATGTGTTCTAAACACTTTCGCGTGCGCTGTCAGAGGGTGAGGCATGACGCACTGCACGTGAAGCACGCGCGCTGAGGGAGTGGCTGGACCGCGCCACGGATCGAGGCAAGAGACCGAGGACGGAGGAGCTCCAGAAGATCCATGGAGGGTCGGCAGCGTGAGAGGCTGCAGCGCCGCTAACTGAACCCCCGTCCGTCTGCACAACAACATTGCAACCCCCACCCCGGCAAATGGATCAACCAGAGAATGCCGAGGAACTGCATTGAGAGCAGTGCAGTGAGTGGAGACCAAGCGCGGCGTCCCGGGATTGGTGCTCACCATCTCCCCGAGACCCCCCACACTTCAGCTGACCTAGCACAAGCGGGCGGCACAGGTAAAACTTTTTTTTTTCCTTATATCGAAGCAAGCCATCCCCAAAGTTATATTGTTGGGCCGGATAAAACGGATGCTCCTGGAGGAGTAAGAGCTTTATGGACTGGAGGCATCCTATAAGGTTTGACGGCTAATAGTGTGGATATAAATCTCAGAGGAGCAGGTTTAGTCAGTGAACTGATTGGTGTATTAAGCTCTGTGAGAACCTCTCTAAACACTAAAAAAAAAAAAACGGCGACCAAACAGGAGCTAGGGGATCAAACCTCACAAATACAGATACATCAACAGAGGGGGATCAGGAAATAAGTCAAGTAGATGAATTAAGAACAGATACACAAATCCCAACGAAGGGAGAAATGAATGAGATGGTAAGGAGATTGGAAAAGGCAATAAAGAATGAAATTAGCACACTGAGAACAGACTTATGCCAGTTCCTGACATGGGTAGAAGAGACGGAAGTAAGGATGGAGAAGCAGGACCTGGAATTAAGCAAATTAAAAGATCAATTCCTCACAATACAACAAAGCCAGAGGATGATACAATATCGCTTGGAAGATCAAGAGAACCGTAACAGGAGACAAAACCTAAGAATTCTTTCAATTTTAAAAAAAGGGGAGAAGACCTGAGGAAAATTATGAATAATTTATTTATCCCCCTTCTGGATAAAGGCTTGGAGGAACCCCTCAAAATAGAACGTGTACACCGAATAGGAAGAACTCAGAATAGAGAGGGAGGGTGGCCAAGAGACATAATAGTAAGATTTCAATACTATGAAGACAAAGCAGAAATATGGTCAAGATTAAGAAGAAAGTCACCCATCAACTACAATGTATCTGATATTCAAATTTTCACAGACTTAGCATGGGAAACCTTAGCAAGGAGGAGACATCTCAAACCGCTCCTAGAACAGATGCGGTTGCAGAACATTAAATATCAATGGGGTTTCTAGGTCAGAAAGATGGAATCTCGGCAAGACTAAGATTTTCAGAAGAATTGACAGGATTCTGCCACAAATTAGACTTACAGGTCCCGGAACTCCCAGGATGGGTAGAATAAGTAAAAAGGACCTGAATAGATAGGGGCTTGGGGGCTGTCCGAGTGGGACCCGAAGGGGGGCTCGAGGGGAGCCTCGGTCCGCTTCCTGGATCTATCCCCCTATACCCTGGTAGTCAGGGGGAGGGGGGCGCGGGGTGAGCCATACCTCGGAACAAGAGAACCTGTGGAAAAGTGGAAGAGGAGGTCACCCACGTTTCAGAGGCCAGGTTTGGGCCAAGGGTAAGGGGGGCGGGGGAGGTTTGGGTGGGAAAGGGAAAGAGACCTCCACTGACTTCATTAGGAAATCAAAAAAATTCAATGGCATAATAGGAGTAGAGAAAGGGAAAAAAATGAGGAGGAAATACAGAAGAGATGACAGAAATAAAATTCTTGTCATATAATGTCAAAGGTTTAAATGCCCCGGGGAAAAGACACAAGGTAATCGAAGGGATCAAGCAATATAGAGCGGATGTGGTTTTCCTCCAGGAGACACACCTAACACTGGATTCAAATATAAAACTATACTCCCCCAAGTATCCAACTTGGTATTATGGAGATACTATCTTGAAACGAGCAAGGGGTGTAGCTATAGGTTTTGCGAGAGGAATGGGGTTTGTCTTGGAGGCTAGGATGAACGATTCAGAAGGAAGATTCCAATTCTTAAAAGGAAAATTGGGAAACTTTGATTGTACCCTGGCGAACATCTATGCCCCCAACACAGGCGCCATCATATACGTAAGTGGAATCATGGGAAAACTAAATCATTTTGCTTCTGGACATACAATTTTGATGGGAGATCTAATTTTTTGTATGAACCCAGGGGTCGATAGCACGTCCCGGGTGCAGGGGACAAACAATGTGCAGCTCCAAAAGTTAAAACGTAAGATGCACGAGAGCCAGCTGATTGATGTCTGGAGGATCTCACATCCAAGCACACAGGACTTTCTTCTCCCCTGCACACGGGACGTATTGAAAGATAGACTACATCTTGGTGGACCATAGGTTATTGGAGAAGGTTACAGAAACAGGTATTGAAATTATGACCCTATCAGACCATGCCCCGGTAACCATGAAAATAAAGACCTCCACACAGCAAAGTCAATCCCCCACCTGGCGTCTAAACGTAAACTTAATACGAGAAGAGGACGGGGCGGAAAAGGAATTAGAGCAGTTTTTTCTAATAAATGATACAGAATTGATATCAGCTGCTACATAAAGCAGGGAAGCACATAAAGCGTACATAAGAGGAATATTAATCTCGGAGGGGGCTAGGAAAAAAAAAGAGAGAAGTAGGAAGTTCAATATATTGGTTAAAGAAATTTCTAAATTGGAACCGGAGCATAAAAAACAGGGACAAAAGGAGACGTACCATAACCTAATCTTAAAGAGAGACATTTTTTTTAAATAGTATCGCAAGAGAGATATATATGGGGAAACAAATCCAGTAAACATTTAGCCAAAATGGTGCAAAAAAATAGAACCAGAAATTACATTGAGAAAAAAAAATTGGAGATCTGGTTTATTCAACAAAGGATATTGCGGAAACTTTTAAAAATTATTACGAGAGGCTTTATGCAATAGAACAGAAGAGATGGCAAAAAGGTGAGAAAGAGGTTAAAATCAGGGAATTTCTATCGAAGGCAGGACTTACTAATATTGAGGACATAGAAAGACTAAATATGGACAAGCCAATAACGGAAGAGGAAATTAAAAAGCACTGAATAAGTCAGCCGTAGGGAAAAGTCCAGGCCCGGACGGATTTACAGCTTTGTATTTAAAAAAACGTAGTAACATTTTGATACGGAAACTGTGTAAATACTTCAACGGGTTGGGGTCCAAATACGAAACGAGTAAGAAAGCGTTAGCCGCCTCGATAATGATCATTTTAAAAGAAGGGAAGGACAGCTCACTTTGCTCTGGGTACAGACCGATTTCTTTGCTGAACGTTGATATAAAGCTATTTGTAAAAATATTAGAGGAGCGAATGAAAGGGGTAATGTCTCTACTGTTCCACCCGGACCATCCCCAGCAGGGAGGGGAAAGACAACGGAATAAGAGCACTCCTCTTACTACAGAAGATAAAAGAAAACGAGTCCCCAGGTCTATTCCTGTCAGTAGATGCTGAAAAAGCATTTGACAGGGTAGACTGGGGACTCATGATGCAAACTTTAGAAGCGATGGGAATTGGATATAGGATGATTAGGTGGATAAAAACATTATATCATCATCCCTCCGCAAAGATTAAAATCAGTGGTACGCTTTCATCCTCATTTGAAATGAAAAATGGGACGAGACAGGGGTGTCCCCTGTCCCCCCTCCTATTTGTCCTGTCCTTAAAGCCCCTGTTGGCCACAATCCGCAACAACCCTGACATCAACGGGGTCAAAGTAGAGGACGAAGAACATAAATTCTCAGCTTTTGCCGATGACATATTTATTTATATCATCAACCTTAGGACCACAATCCCAAATTTAACCAATGTATTGAAACAGTATGGAGTTAGGTTCAATAAAAGTTTCATTAGAAATATTTTAGACAGAAGTCAAAAGAAACGAGAATCGGACCCCCAACATTGGGTGGGCCGATCCTCAACATAATACACAGTGACTTTTCCACATCTTAAATTATAGAATGGACAAACTTGCCACCTTAGAAAAACATTTATGCAAACGTTCCTGTCGTTTATCAGCATATGTCCAACAATTGCTCCCTCCAGCCAGGGCGCCCCCTTGGGAGCCTGCTGCGCCCATGGACAGGAGAACGCAAGGGGACAATACATCCACGACAGGAATGCCACCAAAAACGGGGCGACAGTACATCCATAACTCTGAATCAACAAAGTGTGAAACAGTATGGAGTTATCTCAAACTTTAAAATCAATGTAACTAAAACCGAGATATTAAATATAAATATTAATAAAAATGAAGAGCAGCTTCTTAAGGAGATGTGTGCCTTCCCTTGGCTGAAAGAGCTAAAACATCTGGGTATAAAATTGGCAAATTCAATTAAGAAAATATAAAAAAAAAATAAACTATGTCCCCTTGTTAAATGAGATTAAAAAAATAATAAATAGACCTATCTCTTGGATGGGACGGATAAATACCCTGAAGATGATCCTAGTTCCTAAATTTCAAATGATTCCAATAGCACTACCTCAACAATTCCTTAGAATACTAAACTCGCTATTAACCACTTAAGACCCGGACCAAAATGCAGGTAAAGGACCTTGCCCCTTTTTGCGATTCGGCACTGCGTCGTTTTAACAGACAATTGCGCGGTCGTGCGACATGTCTCCCAAACAAAATTGGCGTCCTTTTTTCCCCACAAATAGAGCTTTCTTTTGGTGGTATTTGATCACCTCTGCGGTTTTTATTTTTTGCGCTATAAACAAAAATAGAGCGACAATTTTAAAAAAAATGCAAAATTTTTTACTTTTTGCTGTAATAAATATCCCCCAAAAATATATAAAAAAACTTTTTTTTTCCTCAGTTTAGGCCGATACGTATTCTTCTACGTATTTTTGGTAAAAAAAATCGCAATAAGCGTTTATCGGTTGGTTTTCGCAAAATTTATAGAGCCTTACAAAATAAGGGATAGTTTTATTGCATTTTTATTAATTATTATTTTTTTACTACTAATAGCGACGATCAGCGATTTTTTTCGTGACTGCGACAATATGGCGGACACTTCGGACAATTTTGACACATTTTTGGGACAATTGTCATTTTCACAGCAAAAAATGCATTTTAAATTGCATTGTTTACTGTGGAAATGACAGTTGCAGTTTGGCGCTGTAGGGGATGTGTGACCTAATGTGTGTGTTTACAACTGTAGGGGGTGTGGCTGTAGCTGTGACGTCATCGATCGCGTCCCCTATTACAGGGATGACGCGATCGATGCTACGGCCATATAGAAGCACGGGGAAGCCGTGTGTACACACGGCTCTCCCCGTTCTTCCGCTCCAGGGATGGATCGCCGCACTCCAGCGGCGATCGGGTCCACGAATCCCGCGGTCCCGGAGCTTCGGACCGGGTCGCGGGCGCGCGCCCGCGACCCACGGCTGGGCACATCAACATATATATACGTTGATTTTAGTACCCAGCCGTGGGTCGCGGGGCGCGCGCCCGCGACCCGGTCCGAAGCTCCGGGACCGCGGGATTCGTGGACCCGATCGCCGCTGGAGTGCATAAATGTGCAGTAGGCGGTCCTTAAGTGGTTAATGAACTATGGGGCTGATTTACTATTGGCACTGCGCTGCGCCGGTACATGCCTAATTAGGCGCATGAACCGGCCGCAGCAGCAGCGCGATGCAATTGATAAGTAAAGCCGCCGCCGAACTCCCTGTATAAGTCTATGGGGGAAATCTTAATTGTGAATTTTAAAGGCTAATCTGCAAGTTTTGTCCTAAAAAGTGTTTGGGGACCTCAGTCCTGCCCCAGGGGACATGTACCAATGCTTTTTTTTATTTTTTTAAAACGGCCGTTTTTTCGGGAGCAGTGATTTTAATAATGCTAAAAGTGCAATAATAAAAGTGTAATTTTCCTTTAAATTTCGTACCATGGGGGGCTCTAATGTCAGCATGTGAAAAAGCGCATGTTTCCCGTGGTTAGAACTGTCTCTGCACAAAATGACATTTTTCAAAGGAAAAAAGCCATTTAAAACTGACTCGCGGCAATAATGAATTGTCGGCTCCCGGCAATTGCAGGAGAATTCATTCATTAAAAAAAGGAAAAAAAAAAAAGCGTGGGGGTCCCCCCAAATTCAATAACCAGACCCTTTAGGTCTGGTATGGATATTAAGGGGAACCCCGCCGTCAATTGTAAAAAAAAATGACGTGGGGTTCCCCCCAAATATCCATAACCAGACCCTTCAGGTCTGGTGTGGAATTTAAGGGGAATTCCACTCCAAATTCAAAAAAAAATGGCGTGGAGTCCCCCCTAAAATCCACACCAGACCCCTTATCCGAGCACGTTGACCTGGCCGGTCGCAGAAAAGAGGGGGTGACAGAGCGCGGCCCCCCCCTCTCCTGAACCGCACCAGGCCACATGCCCTCAACATTGGGAGGGTGTTTTGGGGTGCCCCCCAAAACACCTTGTCCCCATGTTGATGAGGACAAGGGTCTCTTCCCCACAACCCTTGCCCGGTGGTTGTGGGGGTCTGCGGGCAGGAGGCTTATCGAAATCTGGAAGACCCCCTTAACAAAGGGGCCCCCCAGATCCCACCCCCCCCTGTGTGAAATGGTAATGGGGTACCTTGTACCTCTACCATTTCACGAAAAAAAAAAAGTGTCAAGTATAAAAACGACAAGAGCCGGTTTTTGACAAGTCCTTTATTATCTTCTTTTCTTCTTTCCTTCGGGTTTCTTCCTCCATCTTCTTCTTCCTCTGCTTCTGTCTTGGGTCTTCTATTCCCGCATCTTGCACGGCGTGTTCTTCCATCTTCTGCTCCTCCCGCTGTCCTTCTCGTCCGCATCTTCTTCTTGTTCTCTGACGCACAGGCACCACACGGGGACTTTCCTAAGAGCTTGCCCGTGGCGTCAGAGGGGGGGCGTGGTCCGGCAGACAGCGGGGATTTCAATTGGAAGCGGCACCTCCGGCGAAGAAGAACCAGAAAAAGATGCGGACGAGAAGGACAGCGGAAGGAGAAGAAGATGGAAGAACACGCCGGGCAAGATGCGGGAATAGAAGACCCAAGACAGAAGCAGAGGAAGAAGAATATGGAGGAAGAAACCTGAAGGAAAGAATAAAAGAAGAAGAAAGAAGATAATAAAGGACTTGTCAAAAACCGCATTGCGCTGCTGCTGCGGCCGGTTCATGCGCCTAATTAGGGCTTTATCCAGCGCACTAATTAAGGCATGAACCGGCGCAGCGCAGCTTCAATAGTAAATCAGCCCCTTCATGTCATTAATCGCGCCCCCTAATTGATCATGTGTTATTAAATTAATGATGATTTTAATGAATTGCTACTTTATGATGACATTTCGGTGTTTAACCACTTCTCCCCCGAGGACGTCATATGACGTCCTGGGCTTTGTGCGATGATATCTGAATGATGGGGCAGCTACAGGCACCATTCAGATATCGCCGCCTTCAGCCGTCGATCTTCTGCACAATAAGAATGATCAAAGTGGCAGTTCCACCGATTGATTGCTCTTATAGGCAGCTGGAAGTGGAGGTCCCCCCTCCCGCTGCAATCTGGTGCTTCCCCCTGGGCTCTCCCGTGCCATCGGGGGCCGGAGAGCAAATCGGCCGGAGCTGGCTGGGAAGCATAGAGATGACTGGTGACCAGATGATCACCAGTCATCTCTATGACCGTCAGAGGTCCGGGCGCGATGTGCTGACGTCATGCCTGGTACCTAGAAGTAAACAAAGCCGCAATCGCGGCTGTTGGCATAAGATCAGTAAAAAAAAAAATTCAAGATCTCATGCTTGTAAGCCTGGAGGAGAGATGTGGGGGGAGGGGAAGGTCTTATTGACCCCACATCTCTCCATAAAGAGGACCTGTCACACACTATTCCTATTACAAGGGATGTTTACATTCCTTGTAATAGGAATAAAAGTGATAAAAAAAACAAAAAAATTAAAAAACTGTGAAAATAAATAATGAAGTAAAATAAAAAATAATAAAAACATTTTTTTTTAAATGCCCCTGTCCCCGGTAGCTTGCGTTTAGAAGTGAACACGCACATAAGTCCCGCCCACAAATGTAAACGCCCTAGACCTCCTCTGTAACTCAAAAATATTAACCTGTAAAAAAATGTAAGCGTTGCCTATGGAGATTTTTAAGTACCAAAGTTTGGCGCCATTCCATGAGTGTGCGCAATTTTAAAGCATGACATGCTAGGTATCTATTTACTTAGTGTAACATAATCTTTCACAGTATACAAAAAATCGGGCTAACTTTACTGTTTTGTTATTTTTTTAATTCATTAAACCGTTTTTTTCCCAAAAAAAGACATTTGAAAAATGATTGCGCAAATACTGTGAGAGAAAAAAAGTTGCAATGACCACCATTTTATTTCCTAGGGTGTCTGATAAAAAAATATATAATGTTTGGGGGTTCTGAGTAATTTTCTAGCAAAAAAAATGAGATTTTTACATGAAGGAGAGAAGTGCCAGAATAGGCGCGGTGGTCAAGTGGTTAAAGTCCTAACTCCACTATTTCTTTCCTTTTTTTTTTTATATAATATTTAGGGGTGGAGGCATTGCGGCGCATTTCTAGACTGGGACAGGTCTCACTCATTTTTACTCCTAGTTATGGATTATGTATTGATAATATATGAAGAGAAAGGGTAATTAAAGAGAAGGAAGTGGAGTAAGGAGTAATGATAAGCTTCAGCAATAAGCGTCTAATTCTGGGTTTGAAAGATGAAATGATCTTCCCACCAGGAGAGCTGAGAGATAACTGTAAAGAAATATGCAAATCAGGTGACATTGTGGAAGGATTTATAATGTGCAAGATATGATAAAATACGTAAGACAAGGATGAGCTCTTTGCCCTCACATAAAAATGAAAAAGGAAGAGATAAAGATTCCATAGGCGTAGACATCGCGGTGACTCTACAGATATTTCTGATGTAGCGCCATCTACCTCGTCTGGTCCCATCCACCTCACCTAGTCGGATTGTCTACCTCATCTGGTTTCGTCTACCTCATCTGGTCTCGTCTACCTCATCTGGTCTCGTCTACCTCTGTTTTCTGGTCTCGTCTACCTCATCTGGTCTCGTCTACCTCATCTGGTCTCGTCTACCTCATCTGGTCTCGTCCGCCTCCTCTGGTCTCGTCTACCTCTTCTGGTCTCGTCTACCTCTTCTGGTCTCGTCCGCCTCCTCTGGTCTCGTCTACCTCTTCTGGTCTCGTCCGCCTCTTCTGGTCTCGTCCGCCTCTTCTGGTCTCATCCGCCTCTTCTGCTCTCGGTAACAGCTAATGCGTTTAGGTGCTATTAAACAGCACACGTGCAGTAACAGCTATTGCGTTTAGGTGCTATTAAACAGAAAACGTGCAGTAAACACTGAGTACGTTTAGGTGTAAACTAAACAGCACAGAGGCAATACAACACGTTAGAACACTGCAGCTAGCACAATCTCCTGCCTGACAAATAGGAATAGCTGATCTAGCAAAATTTTACAGTGTATAAATTTATGTACAACTCCTGGGATGTATATATATCCTCTACACACTGTAAATTAAGCTAAACTGACTAGCCTGCCTGCTCTATCTATCTACCTGGTAGAAAAGACACTGGGCCAGATTCAGAAAGTATTTACGTCGGCGTATCAAGAGATACGCCGCGTAAATACTAAGAATAGCCGGCCTATCTTTTTTTGGTATTATTCAGAAAAGAAGATACGCCGGAATTCTGCTAATATACGAGCGGTGTAAGTCTGTTACACCTGCGGCACTCTAATTTTCTGCAAACGCCCCATAATATTAGTTCTTCGGGGTACTGGCAAACACCCGATGTTCGAGTCGAACTTATATTCAACCCGAACATTGAGCTCATCCCGAATCATAAATGATTGCCATGGTAACCTTCTTCTCATGGACAATGATTACGTCTGGACAGTTTTGATGCTCCATGACCTGCACTGTAATGGATCATAGGAGATCTGCAGGTGTTCAGACTCTGCTCTCCCTCCCCCCACCGCTTAGTTGAAATGAGAATTATGGACTTCTTCAGCATAACCTGACATGTATTGTACAAACTCAATTTTTTTTATTATTAATAAATCTTTATTGAGATGAGGTATAACCGTAAAATGTTACAGAAAAACTTGAAGTACAATAATGTATACCCAGTAATGAGGTTCATATAGCATTGAGGTGAGTAGGAGCATCTCAGGTAATTAAAAAGTAGAAGAAAAAGAGAAAAGGTGGGAGGTGACCATTCAAATGAGATCAACTTTATATTTAATTGGATTTCATGATACCTGCATAATGTAGGATGGACTTGAGGGCCAGCCAGCATGCCCATATCCTGATGAAAGAAGATTGATTATTATGAAGTACGGAGGTAAGGTCTTCCATGGTGAAAGTATGACCAACTGCCTGTAACCATGACCTAATAGTAGGAGTTTGTGTCTTTCTCCAGAGCGAAGGGATTAGGGACTTGGCAGCATTTAATAAGTGGGGAATAATGGAGCGTTTGTTTGATTTCGGAGAATCTTAGGGGGCAATGGAAAAACATAAGCCAGGGATCATTCGGGATACTTCAGCTATTTGTGACACAAGAGATCTGACCAAAATGGATACAGGAGTGGGCAAGTCCACCAGATATGAGCATGGGTGGCCTCCGCATCGCAACCCCGCCAGCATGTAGGGCCGTATTTAGGGTACATTTGATGTAAGCGTGACGGGGAATAATGCCATCTTGCTAGAATTTCGAAGTTAATTTCATTCGCCTTGGAAGATAAAGAGGATGTATAGGCCAAATGGAGAATTTTGTCACATTGGACATATGAGAGTGGAGATTGTAGGTCTTGCTCCCAGGTCATCAGATAGGGGGGATAATCAGGTTGTTCCCATGGTTGAAGAGCAACATAGAATTGTGATATACCTTTAGAGGTAGCTTTGTTCGAAGCAAAGATGTCATCAATAGGGGTGAGATCCTTGAACAATCTAAGAGGTTTTGGTAGGGTACGGATAAACTGAGACAGTTGTAGGTAACGCAACTTATTCAGGTTGATTTAATTTGGCTTGGTGGCCTGAGTTTCCCTTGATGGACAATATGATGGAGGAGGAGATGCGGAGCGTCATCCCAGGTTGAAAAACCTGTGTCCATCCGACCTGAGGGAAAATATAGGTGACCCAGGATAGGTAGCATGGATGAGTTAAAATCGCCTCAGAGTCCCAAATATAAATGGCTAGATTCAGGTAAATTCGTCCATTTTAGTGCAGGCGTAGCGTATGTTGTTTACACTACGCCGCCGCAACTTTTTCAGACAAGTGCTTTATTCACAAAGCACTTGCCTGTAAAGTTGTGGCGGCGCAGCATAAATGGCTCGTCGTATTTCAAATTGGGCGGGTAGAGGGCGTCTATTATTTAAATGAAGCGCTATCCCGCGCCGAACGTACTGCTCATGAGCCGGCCGTGAAAGTTTTCAAGTGCGCATGCTCCAAATCACGTCGCAAATTGTCAATGAAAGCGACGTGAACGTAACGTATGGCTAGTCCCATTCTGAATCGACTTACGCAAACGACGTCTGTCCCGACGTCCATACTTAACGTTGCCTGCGCCTCATATAGCAGGGATAACTTTACGCCAGGCATACGCCTAACGTAAACGACGTAAACAGATACGCCGGCCGGGCGCACGTTCGGGAATCGGCGTATAGGCTCATTTGCATATTTTAGACGGGAACGCCACCTAGCGTCCAGCCTAAAATATGAAAATAAGATACAACGGCGTAAGAGACTTACGCCAGTTGGATCTTAAGGAAATCTATGCGTAACTAATTGTATGAATCAGTCGCATAGATAGTAGGGCTCAGACACAGAGATAAGACGGCTTATCTGGAGATAATGAGATACGCTTAAATGTTGCTAATATACGAGCGGCGTAAGGCACTTACACCGTCGTATCTTAGATGCATATTTACGCTGGCCGCTAGGTGGCGTTCCCGTTGTAAAATATGCAAATGAGCAAATACGCCGATTCCCGAATGAACGCCAGGCCGGCATATCTGTTTAAGCGTGTAGTTGGCTCAGAATATTATGCCAAATTGTGGAGTTCTGTTCTAGTTCAGCTGTGTTGCACATCTTCCACTTGACTGTGGGTGTCGCTGTCACCAGGAGTCAAGGTCTGCCCGCTGTGCATTCTGGGGGTGGGCGCTGTTCTGGCGGGGTCTTCCAATCCTTATCGGATGGCCCTTCTGGCCTTAGGGATGTGTTAGCAGTATTTTCCGGTCTAGGGGCCTGCTGACCCGAGGTTCCGCAACTGAGAGTAGACCCAGGAGTTTTTGGGGCCTACTGGTCCAGGGGTGGTCCTGTGCTGTCTTGCCTGCGGGAAGAAGCCGAACAATTGGGGACTCAATTGGAGGACGCATCTAGGTCAATTTACCTCACTGTGCTGCCGGCCTGGCTGAAACATCCTGGCACCGTGGACTGTGTGCTTTCTTTGGAGCTTTGCAGAGTGTGTGTGTGTGGTTACATGATCTTGTGGCAGAGGACTGTGTGATGACTCGACAACACCCATCAAGTCTGTGGCAGAAACTTTGAACGAGATTCGCACTGGCTGATAGGTCAGTGAGAGAGGCCTATCCGGTAGTTGCTGAATCCAGTGTGGAACCGATTTGTCCTCTGGATCTTAGACTGTACCCGTGATACACAAGCAGGTTACCTGAATCTCCCCTATCCCTCCATCCCTCTGTTGAACCTTGTTTAATAAAACCCTTGAAGAAAAAGACATTAAGTGTTGGAGCGGACATTTGTGAATAACTCTTCAAGAGGGACCCCTGGGATGAGTGTGGTGAACAGTAAGGTAACGGCAGGCCCAAATCTAAACCAGCAGCCCCTTTCAGGGGTAGTGCTACATATAGAAGAGGTTGGGGGTCCTGAGTAGTCATAGAAAGGCCCAGCACCCCAATAGTAGAGGAAGAGGTGGTCTGGTGACATGGAGAAGAAGACTCTGGTCAGTCTCTGGACCTCCATCATTGGAAACATGGTGAGACAACAAATACAGCGGGATGGTGGAGGAGATGTTGGTGTCGTGTGGAAATGGACAGAACACGGGATGATGACACTGAAAGAACAATTCGGCTTCATTCTACGATATGTCAAGGAGAGAACCGTACAGGAGAGACATTTCTCTATAATTATTGTCAGTAGAATGCCCTGACCCCTGTATACGATATACTCCTGACCACTGTATACGATATACTCCTGACCTCTGTATATGATATACTCCTGACCCCTGTATACGATATACTCCTGACCTCTGTATACGATATACACCTGACCCCTGTATATGATATACTCCTGACCTCTGTATATGATATACTCCTGACCTCTGTATATGATATACTCCTGACCCCTGTATACGATATACTCCTGACCTCTGTATACGATATACACCTGACCCCTGTATATGATATACTCCTGACCCCTGTATATGATATACTCCTGACCCCTGTATAGGATATACTCCTGACCTCTGTATATGATATACACCTGACCACTGTATATGATATACTCCTGATCCCTCCTCTAATGAAGGCTCTTTACCACGTGATCAGCTGTGTCGAATCCCGGCTGATCACAGCATAAAACAGGAAGAGTCGTTTATCGACTTTTCCTCACTTGCATCTGACAGACGAGAGGAGAGGAGAGACGATCGGCTGCACTCCTGACAGGGGGGTCTGTGCTGATTGTTTATCAGTGCAGCCCCCCACCCAGGAACATCAGGGATGCCTACCAGGTATGCTACCCTGGACCACCAGGAATGACCAATCAGTGCCACTCATATATACCCTTCAGTGCCCATCAGTGTTGTCTATCAGTGCCCATTGTCAGTGCCATCTCATTGGTGCCGCCTCATCAGTGAAGGAGGAAACGTACTCATTTACAAAATTTTATAACAGAAACAAAGAAAAATGTTTTGTTATTTTTTTTAATTCATTACGTTCCATTCGTTTAGATGCAGCATTTGTTATTTCGGGTGATTCGTAACTTCGGATAAATTCGTATTCATTACGTTCACTAACAGCTAAATTACGAGGAACACCTTAACAATCACCATTATTTTATTCTCCAGGGCCTCTGCTATCAGATAATGGGGTCAAGTCACAAAGCTTTATTTTCAGATTGCGGGTGTTATTTTAACGATTTTGCACGTTATTGAAGCTAGTTCAATTCACTAAACGATTTAACGCTTTGAAAAATCATCAAATAACGTTTCACTACACAGAACCAAAATTTTAAGGTGTGGATCGTTATTTAATGATTCGATCGTTATTTTAAAGAGTCAATCATTAAATATGTACAGCAATTCACAAAGATTTTTTTACAGTTAACGATCGTTAATTTAACACCTCCCTCAGGGTGTCGTTATGACATTTCGCAGGCGATATTTCGCTCTTAGAGGAAGCTTTTGGCGATTTTTGTAGTGCAGTGAAGTTTTTAGTAGTGTTGGGCAAGATGGAACCGTGCTCTATTTGGACTTAAAATTATCCAGAGGCGAAGAAGAACACGTTAGAATGTTGTTCAGATTTATAAACATGTATTCCGATCACATACTATTTTGGATGACTTTTCTGAAACCCAGGTGATAGCTAAATTCCGATTATCATCTCCCATGATTTATTCTCTGTATGAGGAAATACACATGGCTTTAGAAAAACACACACTAGAAGTTTTCCACATCACATGCTCAATCTCCACGTGTGTATTGCTTGTGTCTCTCTCTTTGCATCTGCTCTTTTCCACATGCAGCTGTTCTCCTCCCAGAATGCATCTCTCCAGCATTATTTAACGATCTTAGACGTTATTATTACGATTTGGGACGTTAAAATAACTCTTGAGTAGTTTGCATAACGATTGGATAAAGAGTCAGTTGAAAACCATAACGTCTGTGTTAAATAACGATTATAGCTTTCGTGAATACCATGTTTGCTAGCGTTAAATAAGGAGTGCTAATTTAACAGCTGAAGAAAACCAAAGTCCAATATATGTTTGGAGGTTTTATCTAATCTTCAGGCCCAAAATAATGCAAAAACATCTGACAGTGAAAGGGTTAATGTGAGCTAGATGGGATCACTCTGCTGTGCTCACACATTAGAGCTCCCCCTAGCTGCAGCCTGGTAATAACATTGCTAGGAGGTCTATTCATGTATCTGCGCCATACTTCCCATCTTTATATAAACGTCTCCTGACATTTAGGGGTCTATTCATAAAATATGTGCATAGCAATTCCCCCGGGGAAAGTCCATGTACATTCCTTCTGTGTGAATGGGGGAAAGATGAATGTTATTAGGATATTTGCTGTGCTGGTCGAAGGGTTTCCATTCATTTAAAATAGAAAATGATTGCATTTGGCCACTAGATGGAAATAATTTCTATGGTACTTAGCTCCATCTAATGGCCAAATGTGGTGTAACGGAACCCCAAATGGCACAGGGGTTAAAGTCGTTTAAGATATTCCATTCCGAACTCAAGACAGCCATCGACACTCCACAATCCGGCGAACACGACCCATACGGATTCCCCCAGAAAAGAGACACACACAGCTCTGTTCTCTTTTATAAACGGATAGATACTTTATTGGGAAAATAAGGCTCTTTATATACAGTCAGCAACAATTACCTACAGCTGGAAAGTCAGACATCTGACCTTATAGACTGTGCTAATTCACAACACACATTATCATCAATAAAAATTCACACAATACAGTGTTAATTAGCAACACACAATGAAAAGGTCTTTAGAAGCCAGACTGTCTACCAAGCTCCAATACACATCACCACAGTAGCAGACTTAATTAGCACAATAGAATGCAATCACAGCAAGCTTTATCGTACACTACAGCCAGGTAGCTGAAAGTGATGACATCTTTCAATTAACCTGTTGAGTTCAGAATCAACAACCAGTAATAGTTCAAGATATTCTGATTATCATTACTGTCCCATCTCATGTAATCCGAGATATCAGTTCTCAGTAATCCTATGCCCCTAGTGGACATAGGATGCTTCTAGACGCAAGAGTCATTGGTGAAGCTGAAACAGGAGTACCCCACACCCTGCAAGAGCCTCTGGGTCCCACAGGCCCTACCGTTACATTATCCTTTATAGTGTGTATATTAAAACACACGGTTTTTATTCACGAATTTGTCTCACGATTCGTCATTCCTCCAGAACGCAAAGTAAAGCCTTTAAACAGCAGAAGCTGCGCTATTTTAACATTAGAAACCCTCGGGTTTTATCACATAGGAACATCTTTTCATTTTATTTTAGACTTGTTTTTTTATTGTATGTATATGGCGATACATCGCACACTCATGTGGAGATTAGATTGTAACGGGACATTACCACGGAGCTCAGCGGTCTGATCGAGTGAGAGCGCCCTGCTGGTTTGCAGATTCGGGTGACACGCTCTCAAGCTCGATGAAATGTGAGCTCTGTAGTCACAGGAAGAGGGCGTGTCCTCACAGACTGTGGTGATGCCTGAAGGGTTGCCTAGGCAACAGGCAGGTATATAAGGTTTCACCTCATTTGACCCACCCATCTACTGATGAAGGCCAATGAGAGGCCGACACACGTTTAGAAGGGAGGAGACCTATCTGACGCCAGGCGAAGCGCCGTGAGTCTAGATCGGCGATGAATGAGCTGGCGATTTGATACTTCCTGTTTTTATTGTTATTTCTTGTAAGTGTAACTTTTTAGGGGACTCTCGCTATGACTAAGCACTAGTTTCAGTGCGAAACGCGTCAGCAGTCGGGATTTATTTTTGCTGTGACTTGTAGTGTTGTCCTTCTTTTAATAAAGGCGACAATTTGTTCAGAGTGCGGCTGTCCAGAGACAATTTTGTTCCTGCATAACTTTTTAGGGGGGGGGGGGGGCTTTTATAATAAATTGAGAAGCAGAGAGCACTATGGTACTTGTGTTTTTTTCTTTCATGTCCTTCCCCCCGGGATATAGAAGTGATTATTAATAAGTGAATGGAGGAAGGTGGTGTTTGGAGACAATTTCTACGTTGATTCCCCACACAGAGGTGCAGTCTGGTGACTGTAGGAATTACTACCATTGGTAAAGTGGAGGGATCGTGATCGGACACGAGGAGTGATCTGTCTATGAGTTTTATACTCACCCTTGAGGTGAGCATGCATTTTAGCAGGTGGGGGTGCGCACTGAATATTGGATTCATTTAAATCGGATTTTTCACAGCGGTGACAGCTTTGGAAACCTCCATATCAACTGTTTTTTTATCATTTATTTCTTTTCTTTTTTCATAAATAGTTTTATGGAATGTATAATTATTTGTTTATATAAGATTTATAGATACGCAGCGCTGCACTATTTTCACACAATTAATACGCAGCTTCTACTTTTCAGAGGTGCCATATCCTTCTCTGTACAATCCATGTTTTATTGATTGCATGGAATATTGGAATTTTCTGAGATTGTGGATTTGGGGTTTTCATGAGCTGGAAGCCACAATCATCACAATGATGACAAATCACGGCTTGAACCCTCTTGCTTTGCATGTAATGAGTCTCTCTCATATATTGGTCTCGCCTTTTAAGTTGCATTAGTGAAATAAATGAACTTTTGCACCATATTCACATTTTTCGAATTTCACCCGTATATCAGGGTGTGCTTCTTCCCCACATGTCCAGCAACATTCACATACAAGACATTTCCCGCACTCACTAATACACCTCGAGGGTTGTGTGGGACCCCTGATGTACAGGAAGACAGGACTTCAGTGAGGAACAATTCCCTCACTCAGGACAGGAATATGGCTTCTCCCCCGTATGAGATCTCTGATGTTTGGAAAGATTGGCCTTCTGTGAAAAACATTTTCCACACTCAGAACATGAAAAAGGCTTCTCCCCCGTGTGAGATCTCCGGTGTTTGGAAAGACTGGAACTATCTGAAAAACATTTTCCGCACTCAGAACAGGAAAAAGGCTTCTCCCCCGTGTGAGTTTTCCGGTGTTTGGAAAGACTGGAACTATCTGAAAAACATTTTCCGCACTCAGAACAGGAAAAAGGCTTCTCCCCGGTGTGTGATCTCTGATGTGTGGAAAGATAGGACTTCACTGAAAAACATTTTCCGCACTCAGAACAGGAAAAAGGCTTCTCCCCCGTGTGACATCTCTGATGTGTGAAAACATAGGACTTATGTAAAAAACATTTCCCACACTCAGGACAGGAATATGGCTTCTCCCCCGTGTGTGATCTCTGATGTACGGAAAGACTTGACTTCACTGAAAAACATTTCCCGCACTCAGAACAGCAAAAAGGCTTCTCCCCGTGGTGTGAGATCTCTGATGTTTGGAAAGATTGGACTTCTCTGAAAAACATTTCCCGCACTCAGAACAGGAATACGGCTTCTCCCCTGTGTGTGATCTCTGATGTGTGGAAAGCTTGGACTTCTCTGGAAAACATTCCCCGCACTCAGAACAGGAAAAAGGCTTCTCCCCCGTGTGAGATCTCTGATGTGAGGACAGCTTGGACTTCTCTGAAAAACATTCCCCGCACTCAGAACAGGAAAAAGGCTTCTCCCCCGTGTGAGATCTCTGATGTTTGGAAAGATTAAACTTCTCTGAAAAACATTTCCCGCACTCAGAACAGGAAAAAGGCTTCTCCCCCGTGTGAGATCTCTGATGTGTGGAAAGATTGGCCTTCTGTGAAAAACATTTCCCACACTCAGAACAGGAAAAGGGCCTCTCCCCTGTGTGAGATCTCTGATGTGTGGAAAGACGGGACTTCACTGAAAAACATTTCCCACACTCAGGACATGGAAACATCTTATGTGTTGGAAAGACAGCACTGTTCCGCACAGTCTGAGGTTCCTCAGGATAAGAGGAATACGATGGTCCGGCACCGTCCCGCACAGTCTGAGGTTCCTCAGGATAATGGGAATACGATGGTCCGGCACCGTCCCGCACAGTCTGAGGTTCCTCAGGATAAGAGGAATACGATGGTCCGGCACCGTCCCGCACAGTCTGAGGTTCCTCAGGATAAGAGGAATACGATGGTCCGGCACCATCCCGCACAGTCTGAGGTTCCTCAGGATAAGAGGAATACGATGGTCCGGCACCGTCCCGCACAGTCTGAGGTTCCTCAGGATAAGAGGAATACGATGGTCCATCTACACTGTGTGGTGCCGGATGGACATTTGAGGTAGTTGGGTTTTCTCCTGGACTATACTGTGTGATGTCCTCATCTTCTACTTTACAGTCTGGAGACAAAGTGAGACAATCCTCTGAGGTTTTCCACATCTCCCGTCCATCTACTAAAATAGAAATACAAAGATTATTACAAGACATGAGCTGATTGGTTCCACTAAACCAGGACTCCGCCCACATCAGGCAGCTTTGTCTCTGAGGATCTTACAATTCCCCCCTCAAGGTAACTAGTAAATGGCTCCTCTGATCTCCTACCAGATCATTCCTTTATTCATGGACCTTAGTCAAAGAGTGAGGAAACAACAAGAACTGTCTTTAATAGGAGTGACAGTGATGAGAGGATTATAGGACGAGGGTCAGGAGTATGTAATGTACAACATAGAGTATATGGTGCAGGGGTCAGGAGTATGTAATGTACAACATAGAGTATATAGTGCAGGGGTCAGGAGTATGTAATGTACAACATAGAGTATATAGTGCAGGGGTCAGGAGTATGTAATGTACAACATAGAGTATATGGTGCAGGAGTCAGGACTCATGATATTGGTATTCAGTAATCAGTGGTGGATGAAATGATTACTGGAGACAAGTTGCAGAGATCCCACACCGCTGCCTCCCATCTCCTGAGACTGCACTCAGTAACTTGGGTCTGAGACTATACAGACATATCCCTCCCCCCGGCACAGCCAGCAAATAATAGAGCAAGTAACCCGGGAAAATTGTTCTGTCAGAGATCTCACTAGACCCGGGCATGGGGCAGAAGACCCAAGGTACATACCCCAGGTGTCTAGGCCAAGCAAACCCTATGGTGAAAATCAACATTTTGCTGCCAGCTGAACCCCAGATTCTCCATAAATCCAGTCTAGAGACATAAATTGTGTTTTCAGCACAGAGAAGGAAGATTATCTGAGAGAAATACAGGAATACAGGACGGGGGAACACAGCTCAGGAAAGTGACCAGGGGATTACAGGCTGATATCACCCAGTCCCCGCCCTACTCTGGACCAATCAGTAAGCAGTATGGGTGGAGGAATGGATTTAGTGTTAATGACCCACCTGTGCTGATCTCTGTAGGAGTGCCGTCCTCTATAAATGTCCCCGTTATTCCATCCTCCTCCATAGACTGCTGATCATCCCTCACATACGTCTCTTCTTCTCCTTTCACCTCAAATTCTATATCGATTGGATCTCCACTCTAAACCAAGAGAATGAGAGAGAATATCATCTGTAAGATATAAGCTTTATTATTGTGACATCACATAGAAAATCCACACATTGTTTCCACAAGTCCATGTTCTAGGTGATCCAACCCACCAACCTTTAAATAAGGAGGGATGGTGTGACCTTCCTGTGTGGAATCCCGGGAATACAGAGGACGGGGACATCTCTCTGGTGGGTTCCTGTAGCTGGATGACTCCACCATGGTGTCCTGGTACAGATCTTTGTGTTCTTTTAGAGACTCTGACTCCCCCATCACCCCGTCCTCATCATCCTCCTCTTTTATCTCTTCTTTAACCTCAACTTTACAATCTCTCAGCTTTCCACTCTGAATATAGAATAAAAATGACATCAATGGTAACAATGCAGATAATGTACAGATCCTAATGATACGATCAGTGATTGTTCCTCATCCACCTGATGATGGTGGGGGATGGTGTGACCTTCCTGTGTGGAATAATCCCGGGAATACAGAGGACGGGGACATCTCTCTGGTGGGTTCCCATTACTGGATCCATCTGTAGGAAACACACACACTGACTGAATCCATTGTTTCTATGTGTTTATCAGATGATGGGGGATCTAGGTGGAGCCTCCGTACTGCTCTCTCCTGTACAATAAAGTCTCCTCTTACCCGGTGATGTGAGGGGCGGCTGATTGTCCATCATGATGTCCTTGTAGAGATCCTTGTGTCCTTCTAAATCCTCCTACATAGGGAAATAGACAGTGACATCACCTGATACTTACAAAGATAAAGTCATCATCCAGACACATCCCTTGTGTTGAACCTTCACAGACATCAGGAATAGTTATTTCCTCCTCCATAAAGATTATAAAATCAAACACAAGTATCATAAGTCTATCTCTGAATAAAACCCCATCCCGTATTATCATATAATCTGTTATTATAAACTGAAATTAAGAGAATGTTCCGGCCCTGTAAGTGGGGGAATGTTCTGCCCCTGAAGGGGTTAATCTAGGTCTCCACACTATATATGTGTGTATCATCACCTGCTGGAGATAAAAGACGTCACAGTGACTATGGAGGAAGAGGACGGACATGACGGGGTTACTGGGTGTAAATAGAAGATAAGATCTTATTTCCTCCTCTGCTACCGATTCCAAAGATGTCTCCTCACTATTTCCTCCCGCCTCACCTCTCACCCAGAACTTCCTGTCTGTCCCTGACATCACTTCCTGTTTTCCATAGAGACTTCTTCTCTGTATGGTAGAAGTGAGATCACCACCTTGTGGAGATCAGAGGAACTGCAGCCCAGAGAAACGTCTCATGGGTGTCCTTTTATGAAAGTGCGATAAAATAGCGCTATTCAGTTCTCAGGGGAGATCGCTCTCCTCCGAGTGCCTGTTTATGAAGCTTTGTAGATCGATTCTCATGTTGAGATGAGGAGCGATCTACAAACGGCTGGAAACTCCTGAGAACGGCTTCTCTCACTGTAATCTCGCGTGATGTAGCGGGATTACAGTGTGAGGAAGTGAAAAATACAAAAGCTGAACACGAATCAGCACACATTATACACCACATATTAATAAAATAATAAAGTTACATTCCCACCAAACAATATACATGAACCTAATTATTAAATAACATTGTTTTTATCAATATGTAAAGCTCATACATGTGCCTATTTACATGTGAATGGTGTATAGGAAATGAATGGAATCCCACATATGTAATGCAGCTATACACCATTCATATACATGAAAAATACATTTATAATCATTATTTTTATTTTTTTAATAAAGTATACAAATATAAACCCTGTATAACTGTAATAGAACAGTCCATGGGTAATACCATATTTTAGGGTTTACATTTTTTTTTTACTAATAAATAAAAAAATATATAAAAATGACTTTAATAGCATTTTAACATTTTAATGCAGGTAGACTAATATCTATACACATAGAAATAAATATATATATATTATATGATGATGTATATTAGAGGTCGACCGATATGGGTTTTTTTCTGGCCGATGCCGATATATATTTTTTTTATCTCAGCAAATCTAGGGTGGAGAGGTGGGGAGGAGGTTATTGTTTAGGGTGGAGAGGTGGTGTGCAGCCTATTAGTGTCCATCAGTGCAGCCAGTCAGTGCCACATCAGTTCCCACCGGTGCAGCCTATCAGCATCCATTAGTGCCCACCAGTGGAGCCTATCAGTGCCCACCAGTGGAGCCTATCAGTGCCCACCAGTGGATCTCACTAATACCCACCAGTACAGAGCTCCTCAGTGCCCACCAGTACAGAGCTCCTCACTGCCCACCAGTACAGAGCTCCTCAGTGACCACCAGTACAGAGCTCCTCAGTGCCCATCAGTATAGAGCTCCTCAGTGCCCACCAGTACGGAGCTCCTCACTGCCCACCAGTACAGAGCTCCTCAGTGACCACCAGTACAGAGCTCCTCAGTGACCACCAGTACAGAGCTCCTCAGTGACCACCAGTACAGAGCTCCTCAGTGCCCACCAGTACAGAGCTTCTTAGTGCCCACCAGTACAGAGCTCCTCAATGCCCACCAGTACAGAGCTCCTCAGTGCCCACCAGTACAGAGCTCCTCAGTGCCCACAGTATAGCAGCTCAGTGCCCACATTATAGCAGCTCAGTGCCCACAGTATAGCCCCCTTAGTGCCCACATTATAGCAGCTCAGTGCCCACAGTATAGCAGCTCAGTGCCCACAGTATAGCAGCTCAGTGCCCACAGTATAGCAGTTCAGTGCCCACAGTATAGCCCCCTTAGTGCCCACAGTTTAGCCCCCTTAGTGCCCACAGTTTAGCCCCCTTAGTGCCCACCGTATAGCAGCTCAGTGCCCACCATATAGCAGCTCAGTGCCCACAGTACAGCAGCTCAGTGCCCACAGTACAGCTCAAGAAGCAGAGCACTTGGCTCTGTTCCGTCCCCTCGCCTGGCCAAGGAGAGCTCCATCTGTCCCCTGACATGCTGCGCGCCCCGCCTCTGCCTCGACACTACAAACCCCAGAATGCAGTGCGGCCAGTAACAGCCAATCGGCGGCCGCAGCTGCACACTTGGGGGGAAAAAAAATCAGCTAACAACGGCTGTGATAGCCGTTTAGAATAGACGGTGGGCGACCAGGGGGAGGATTTACAACCAGCACGCCCCTGCTTTTGATTCCTAACAATCGGCCTGTTTTCACGCAATATAATCGGGCGATGCCGATTTAAAAAAAAAAAGCGAAATATCGGCCAACCGATATATCGGTCGACCCCTAATGTATATGTATATACATACACTATAAATTCCTAACCTGCTCATGTTGGGGTGTATTGGGGGGAAGATGTCATCTGACTCTATAGCTGCTCCTGTGTGAAGCATGGAAGACAAAAGACTTCCTTCTTCCTCCACAATACTCAGCCAGCATCGGCTTCTCTCTCTGATTCTCCACCTTTGAGATGGTGAATCAGAAAGTGAGAATTCTGTCACAGATCGCCAGTGAGGTGCTGAGATCGCACATTCATAAACTGCCCGTTTCTGTGACAGTCAGTTACAGATTCTCACTGTGCTGAGATGATCGGTGGAGAACATGTTCTCCGCTGATTACCTCAGCTTCATAAACTATGTATGACCCGAGATCAGTGGTGAGAATCGGGATCGCCGCTGATCTCACTTTCATAAAAGGACACCATAGTCTGAACACGGCCTTGTCCTGTGTGTGTATATACTGTACAGAGGGGGCTCTCTAATTAGGCAAGTTTGGTGGTCGCCTACAGGGGTCTTGCGGACATCCAAATTTGTGTAGCATATGTGTGGGAGAAAATGTCCCCTGGTTGGTGTCCCCGGGCCGGACTGGCTGTAGGAAATTCCAGGGCTGAATGTCCTAACAAGAACTGCCTTCCCCCAAGCTCCCCTTTCACTCACTGCCCCGCCCACCACACACTGCCAATCAGATGTTACATCACAACAGGGCTCTGCAGCCCTGTATCCAATGAGGGTGCTGCTGACATCTCACTTCTCACCCAACGTGTGTGCCTGGCACTCTGTACTGTGTATGCAGCGAGTGCTCAGAGGGGCATGAAGATGCCGGGAGGAGACCAGAGATGACAGGGGTGGTGTGCCTAGGACTGCAAACAGGTGAATGTCTGCACAGTCTTTGACCATCTCCTGTATCATGTCTTCACAGTCTCTGACCATCTCCTTTGTCATGTCTGCACAGCCTCTGACCATCTCCTGTTTCATGTCTGCACAGCCTCTGACCATTTCCTGTATCATGTCTGCACAGTCTCTGACCATCTCTTGTATCATGTCTGCATAGTCTCTGACCATCTCTTGTATCATGTCTGCATAGTCTCTGACCATCTCTTGTATCATGTCTGCACAGTCTATGACAATCTCCTGTATCATGTCTCCACAGTCTCTGACCATCTCCTGTATCATGTCTGCACAGTCTATGACCATCTCCTGTATCATGTCTGCACAGTCTATGACCATCTCCTGTATCATGTCTGCACAGTCTCTGACCATCTCCTGTATCATGTCTGCACAGTCTATGACCATCTCCTGAATCATGTCTGCACAGTCTCTGACCATCTCCTGTATCATGTCTGCACAGTCTCTGACCATCTCCTGTATCATGTCTCCACAGTCTATGACCATCTCCTGTATCATGTCTGACAATCACTGACCATCTCCTGTATCATGTCTGCACAGTCTATGATCATCTCCTGCATCATGTCTCCACAGTCTCTGACCATCTCCTGTATCATGTCTGCACAGTCTCTGTCCATCTCCTGTATCATGTCTCCACAGTCTCTGACCATCTCCCGTATCATGTCTGCAACGTCTCTGGCCATCTCTTGTATCCTGTCTGTACAGTCTCTGACCATATCTTGTATCATGTCTTCACAGTCTCTGACCATCTCTTGTATCATGTGTGCACAGTCTCTGACCATCTCTTCTATCATGTCGGCAGTCTCTGGGGGAAGCCTACAGAAGAGTCAAGAGTGGGAGTGCTGCCAGGACAGGGGTCACGGGAGGTGTAAGACGTGTGTGGACTGTGGAGAGAAGAATATAGGAGCCACCAAGCTGAATTCCAGAGAGGACCATCTGACCTATATTTAATGATCTTTTTAGATCTAAATTCTAGAAACTGTGAATTCCTAGTTCAAAGGATTTACGGCTCTTTATATATGAAATTTATAAATTTATAAATGTCATCACTTGAATTGTTTTTCCATATTATGGGTGTGAGTGGGGCCCCATGTCCAAGTTTTGTCTGAGGCTTCACAAAGCCTAGAGCCACCTCTGGTACTGTATATCCTTATAGATGGATCATCTCCACTCCCACCAAGGGGGAGGGAAATATATTACTGCCTAGTCCAGACTTTCTCAGCCAGGGTTCCTCCAAAGGGTTCTAGGCGTTCCTTGAGCAACTAATATCAATGAAGGGGGGCAGTCTTCCCTCCAATGACGATGTAAGAATGTCCTTCTCCACTGACATAAGGTGTCTGTCATGATCGGGCATCAGGCTCAGAGGCCAAATGCTATAGCAGTGGCAGGTCAGGTATACAGGCAGTAGAGTAGTCCAATAACAGGCCGAGGGTCAAACACAGGTGGTTGCAGATACAATGGCAGCAGAGCAGACAAATCGCAAGGCACTGGCTGGGAAGGCACAATATTCTGGCAAGGAGGAAGTGTAGAGACATGGCTTATATCAGGAAGTTCGTGGGAGGAGCAAGGGGTTCAAGGTTCAAGGCAATCAAGACACAAGGCAGGAATGTCCAATAGATCAGATGGGTTTGTCCAGCATCCCAGATAGCTCAGTGAGAAGGTTCACTGCCAGACACAGCTGAGGTCCCAGGTTCAAATCCAGGACAGTGTCCCTCTCCCATTGGTCACCAATGTAAGGAATCAATAAAGCAACCACTTAAAATGAGCTCTGGGTTTGAACAGAATTTGGCTTGTTTAGGCGATTGGTTGCCACAAGTGTCCTAACACCCAGTGATGTACACCCACCAGGCTTATTAAGCTGTCAACTGGAGATTTGCTGGTTGGCCGGTGAATGTCTAAGCTGTCATTACTGTGTGTCTAAAACTTCTCAGAACCAATCAGATTCATTTTAAAAACAAAACACTGCCCTGGATGTGTTTGTTTTTGTCCTGTGTGTCTATTTCTACTTCACAGAAACATGAAGCCAGTTCAACAGTGAAACTAACCTGCAGGCACATTATATGATTGATTTGTATCTATTTTTAATCATTTTGAAAAGGAATCCGTTAACTTTTATGTCTCTATACCCTGTAAACAGTCATTTCAGCAACATTTTTTTTTCCTTTAGTGACCCTTTAATAAAAGTATAAAAAACCTGTATGGACCCCCCACCACCAAGAAATTCATACTAGACCCTTATTAGAGCATGCAGCCTGACTGGGCAGGGAAGGGTGGGGGGTGGGGAGTGAGCATGCCTCCTCCTGAACCATACCAAACCACATACCCTCAACATGGGGAGAGAATCTTGCCCAGTCCATTCTTTCTCCCTGGTTGGAAAGTTGAACAAGTCCAATGTATGATCTCGTATCTGGGAACATGAGGGATCTGTACAACATAAGATATCGGGAAATGTATATCTGTCTGCAGAACACGGGGGAGATATTGGAACTCTAATTCATGGTCACCTGGAAATAATGAAAAGGAGAAAGTCCATCCAAACCGTGAGATTGGTCAGAGACTAATTGGTATCATTCTGGGCATTGCCAGACTAGGTCTTGGTGACAGAGTGAAGGGTGATGCTGCTCATACTATATGTGACCCTCATCTACATCATGGACATCTTCTTCAGCTTCTTAGTAAATAGGATAGAAATCTTCACAATCCTATAGAAGAGGTTGGGGGTCCTGAGTAGTCATAGAAAGGCCCAGCACCCCAATAGTAGAGGAAGAGGTGGTCTGGTGACATGGAGAAGAAGACTCCGGTCAGTCTCTGGATCTCCATCATTGGAAACATGGTGAGACAACAAATACAGCGGGATGGTGGAGGAGATGTTGGTGTCGGTGTGGAAATGGACAGAACACGGGATGATGACACTGAAAGAACAATACGGCTTCATTCTACGATATGTCAAGGAGAGAACCGTACAGGAGGGACTTTTCTCTCTAATTAATGTCAGTAGTATATCTGGAAAAAGCCTGTTCTGACCACTGCACTCTGTACTCTGGGCATGTCCTCAGTCTCTAACCATCTCTTGTATCATGTCCTCAGTCTCTGACCATCTCTTGTATCATGTCCTCAGTCTCTGACCATCTCTTGTATCATTTTCTTGGTCTCTAACCATCTCTTTTATCATGTCCTCAGTCTCTGACCATCTCCTGTATCATTTCATCAGTCCCTGGCCATTTCTTGTATCATGTCCTCAGTCTCTAATCATCTTTTGTATCATGTCCTAAGTCTCTGACCATCTCTTGTATCATGTCCTCAGTCTCTAATAATCTTTTTATCATGTCCTCAGTCTCTGACCATCTCCTTTATCATGTTCTCAGTCTCTAACCAAATCTTGGATCATGTCCTCATTCTTAATCATCTCTCCTATAATGTCCTCAGTCTCTAACCTTTTCTTGTATCATGTCCTCAGTCTCGGACCTTCTCTTGTATCATGTCCTCAGTCTGTGACCTTCTCTTGTATCATGTCCTCAGTCTCTGACCTTCTCTTGTATGATTTCTGCAATCTCTTACTTAAACACACTGCTAATATTATTACAAAATTTCCATTTGGTGCACATCTAACATAAATGATACAGGAGATGGTCAGAGACTACAGACATGATACAAGAGATCAATGCAGCCTCCTCACCAGTGCCTGTGGCATGCAGCCTCGCCAGTGCCCATCAGATGAAGCCTGCCAGTGACTGTGGGATGTAGCCTTGCCAGTGCCTGTGGATGCAGTCTACCTGTGCCCATAAGATGCTGCCTACCAGTGCCTGTCAGATGCAGCCTGCCTGCGCCCGGATCAGAGCGGCGATCTCCCTGTGTCACCGAGCTGGATTTGAATTTCCTGGGTGGCTGCAGTAACAATGTCCCGCCTCCTGTGATCATGTCACACTGATTCCATGTCCCGGGATTGGATCAATGTGCCGTCTATCACAGGAGGCGGGACATTTTTACTATGGCACGGGCAATTCAGCTCCCTGACACAGGGAAATCGCCACTCTGCAAGAAGAGGGAGGGGAGGATGGGACCTTTAGCCTTTAGGATGAAACCCAGCAATGGGCGGCCCCCCGGAGGCACGGCAACTGCGACTGGGCAATTATCGGTACTTTTTTCTTTCTGCAATATGATGAAAACACAATTTTTGGCCGATAAGATTTCAGTGCATCCCTAATTATAAACACAGCTCTTAATAAAACCCCCATCCCGTATTATTGTATAATCCGTTATTATAAGCTGAAAAGCTGAAATAGATGTAAAAAAATATATTTCGGAAATTAAGAGAAAGTTCCCGTAATGCCCCTTAAGTGGGGGAATGTTGTGACCCTGAAGGGGTTAATGTACGACTCCACACTATATATGTGTACATACCTCCCAACTTTCTGAGATGGGAATGAGGGACTTCTATTAGCAAAAGTATGTAGGCATAGGACACACCCCCTGACACACCCCTTAATGGAGGGGAAAAATCAGTAAAACCCACAAGTGCATTTTCACCACTAATATTCCTTTATATCGGCTTTTGGAATTTACAAATGCAGCAGAAAAATGTAGAAATTGGATGGAAGGTTTAGCACCGGGAAAGACTTTTTAATAGATAAATAGTGCATTTTATATACATGTATATAGATCAGACCAACATGAGGGACACATGAGGAGGAAAGAGGGACTTTGTTGTGAATGAGGGACAGTCCCTCCAAATCAGGGACAGTTGGGAGGTATATGTGTGTATTATCATCTGCTGGAGATAAAAGACGTCACAGTGACTATGGAGGAAGAGGACGGACATGACGGGGTTACTGGGTGTAAATAGAAGATAAGATCTTATTACCTCCTCTGCTACCGATTCCAAAGATGTCTCCTCACTACTTCCTCCCGACTCACCTCTCACCCGGAACTTCCTGTCTGTTCCTGACATCACTTCCTGTCTTCCATAGAGACTTCCTGTCTGTCTCTGACATCACTTCCTGTCTTCCATAGAGAGGAGACGTTGCTGGAAGTGGCGGCAGAGGAGGTAATATGTAGATTAACCCCTTCAGGGGGATCAGTTGATGATTAATATTTCTTCCTTCCAAATCTGACCATACATGGATCGGTTTTATCGATCATCCAGCGGGCTGAGTAAAGTAAGGTGACCAGATTTTTAAAATCCGGGGACATATTTTTTGTTTACTAGTAATGGCGGCAATCAGCAACTTTCTGCCCATCACAGCCTGTCAAGTCTTACTCTTCGGGCCCAGGCTACTACTAGATGGGGAGCGGAGGAAGATCACTCCGCCAGGGAAGGCAAGGAGATAGGTGGCTGGCTGGGATTTGAGGCAAGGCAGAAGAACATGCGAGCGAAGCTGAATGGGCATGCACCCAAAACTGAAGAAATATTCCCTCCGCCCCGACCAGCACATGATCATAAGAAAGGGGCACAGATAATGGGAAAGATACAATCCCCTATGCTAGTAGGCATGGCGGAGCGAAGGGGGGGTGTAACTTAAATTTTTAATTTTAATTCTGCACTGACTGTCTTTGAAATTGCCCCTGCCCCCTATTAAATCCAATCTGGGGACAAAACCAGGGACAGACTTGGTGCGGGGACAGTGTCCTCAATCAGGGGACTGTCCCCTGAAACTGGGGATGTCTGGTCACCCTAGAGTAAAGTAAACTGAAGTGATTCCCTCATCCACACATTGAAGGGGGATGGGGGAATTCTCCCCGCTGTACTATTGTATTCTGACAATGGGGGGCGCTCCTCGGCTCTCAGAATACACAGATCAGTGATGAAGCTATTGGCTGCAGCCGCTGATCGAGTGACTTTTATCCGGCAGTGACCACACATGGATGGAAATGTGAGCGATCCCTGCTGAACCAGATGAATTTCCATGTATCTATGGTCACATCCCAGGTCACCATGGTGACTAGAAATGGCGTCCTGGCGCCTGGGCTCTTGTCAGTCCATTCTCACTGTTGGTCTGAATAATGTTTCTGCCTGAAACCCGGACACATTATTCAGACAGGAATGTGTCTCTGAGCGGGGCCTGGAGAGGAAGGGGCGGGACCGAATCTCCAACATGGCGCCGCCTCAGTACTGCCACACAGTGCTGAGAAACAGGACTACAGGGTCCTTACAGTAGTGACCAGGACAAGTCTGCAGAGCAGCCAGCTAAGAGACCAGCCAGGGAGGGACATGCTGCTTTATGTACACAAGATGTCCTCTCCATCCACTCTGCTCTCACACACTGCTGGGGGAGATGTACAGGACATGCAGGAGGACATCGGGGGAGGGGGGATTGTATTACTGTCCTGCCTTCTGCACCCCATGTCCTGCACCCTGAATGTCCTGAGGTGACCTTCACCCTTCCCTGGTACCCTGCACCCCATGTCCTGCATTCTGCACACTGTACCCTTCCCCTGCACTCCATTTCCTACATTTTGCACCCTTCTCCTGCATCTCATGTCCTGCACCCTTCTCCTGCCCCTTGTACCCTAAGTCCTGTGTTCTCCTTACTTGCAAAGTTGGACTGTTGGTCCTGCGTTGTACGTAATGACGTCGGAATCCTGGCAACAAGCTTTTCCCTTGCAGAGTGTGGGGGTAAATTATACCTCAGTCTGATGGGGGGCTTTAGTAAAATGGATCCCCGAATGATGAGGTGAGGAGGATTCTGGGAATATCATTTGATTTTACTATTTGTGTTCAGATCCAGAGTTTTCCTCCTGTGAAGTCTGGAGATCATATGACCATCACATTTCCTCCACCTCCCTCCCTGATAGAATAGAGAAATACAAAGAAGATTCTAGAAGTCACCAGAGAGATGATGGAGGAGAGGTGAGCGGTGCCGGGAATTCTGGGACATTATCTAATAACAGACAAGGGGTGTGTCTGGATGGTGACTGTTTCATTGTGTGTGTCAGGTTCCTATAAGGTGTCAGGATGTCACTGTCTATTTCTCCATGGAGGAGGGGGAGGATTTAGAAGGACACAAGGATCTCTACAAGGACGTCATGATGGACAATCAGCCGCCCCTCACATCACCGGGTAAGAGGAGACTTTATTGTACAGGAGAGAGCAGTACGGAGGCTCCACCCCCATCCCCCATCATCTGATAAACACATAGAAACAATGGATTCAGTCAGTGTGTGTGTTTCCTACAGATGGATCCAGTAATGGGAACCCACCAGAGAGATGTCCCCGTCCTCTGTATTCCCGGGATTATTCCACACAGGAAGGTCACACCATCCCCCACCATCATCAGGTAGATGAGGAACAATCACTGATCGTATCATTAGGATCTGTACATTATCTGCATTGTTACCATTGATGTCATTTTTGTTCTATATTCAGAGTGGAAAGCTGAGAGATTGTAAAGTTGAGGTGAAAGAAGAGATAAAAGAGGAGGATGATGAGGACGGGGTGATGGGGGAGTCAGAGTCTCTAAAAGAACACAAAGATCTGTACCAGGACACCATGGTGGAGTCATCCAGCTACAGAAACCCACCAGAGAGATGTCCCCGCCCTCTGTATTCCCGGGATTCCACACAGGAAGGTCACACCATCCCTCCCTATTTGAAGGTTGGTGGGTTGGATCATCTAGAACATGGACTTGTGGAAACAATGTGTGGATTTTCTATGTGATATCACAATAATAAAGCTTATATCTTACAGATGATATTCTCTCTCATTCTCTTGGTTTAGAGTGGAGATCCAATCAATATAGAATTTGAGGTGAAATCAGAAGAAGAAGAGACGTATGTGAGGGATGATCAGCAGTCTATGGAGGAGGATGGAATAACGGGGACATTTATAGAGGAGGACACTCCTACAGAGATCAGCACAGGTGGGTCATTAACACTAAATCTATTCCTCCACCCATACTGCTCACTGATTACGCCCATTCAATTTTAGACGACTAAAATGTACTGGAGATTTTGTCGACTAAATATGACTAAAAGTAAAACAATTGCAGAAGACTAAAATGGGACTAAAACTAAAATGCCATTTTAGTCCTAAGACTAAAGCCGTGTACACACGATCAGTTTGTCTGATGAAAACAGACCAGTGGACTGTTTTTATCGGACAAACCGATCGCGTGTGGGCCCCATCGGTGAAAAAAAATAGAACATGTTTAAAAATGTTCCTATGGATTTAAAAAACCGACAGAAAAATCAGATCGTGTGTGTGGAACTCCATTGGAGATAAATCCATGCAAGCTCAGAATCAAGTCATAGTGTTTTACGTCACCGCGTTGTGGCACGGTCGGATTTTTGACTGATGGTGTGTGTGAGTGAGTAACTTGTATAGCGCTACAAATGTGAACTAAATCGCCACAAGGCGCTGTCGTCATCCAGCCATCGGATTAGATTCCATCAGATATCCGATCGTGTGTACCGGGCTTAAGACTAAAACTAAATTGAAATTTGCTGCCAAAATGAACACTGGAAGGCAGTAACATGATCCCAGAGAGAGGGGGTGCCCAAGAAGGACATCAAACTGGCAGTCATGTTCCCCCAGCTGCAGCATACTGCCAGGTTTGTTCCAGTGACGAGGAGGGAGGGGATGATGAGGTCACTGACTCTGCATGGGTACCTGAGAGGAGGAGGAGGCACATCTCCAACAAGCCAGGATGCACTCCAGGGGCCAGCTTAAGTGCAGCACACCAACTGCATCACACCGCAGAGCTCTGCATGTGCAGGGCGCTGCTGACTCCGCACGGTTTTCCAAAAGTTCTTTGGTGTGGGCCTTTTTTGAGACGTATGCAGCAGATCACACCTTTGCTGTTTGCAACATATGTCTGAAGCGTATCAAGCGTGGCAAAAACAGCAACCGCTTGGGCACCACATGCTTGACCAGACATATAACCTTCCATGCAGTCCGTTGGCAACAGTACTTAAAAGACCCACACCAAAGAACAAGGCGGACCTCTCCCTGCTCCTCATCAGCTGGGATCTCCAACCCCACTGTACTTTCAGTCCTCTCAGAGACCTGCACTGAGAGGAATGAAGGTGTAGAACTAGGTGTCCCAAGCGATTGTGGGCAATCTGCTAGCGGTACACCAACATCCGATTGTAACAGGCAAATTTCCCTACCCCTGTCGCTAAGCCGTCTAAAAAAATTTGGTCCGAGCCATCCACATGTTCAGAGGTTGAATGCTAGCTTGGCTAAATTCCTAGCACTCCAACTGCTACCTTTTCAGCTGGTAGACTCTGCCCCCTTTTTCAAGAATGTGGAATGTGTGGTACCTCAGCGGCAGGTTCCCAAACGGCATCTTTTTTTCTTGGAAGGCCATTCCAGCTCTCTACCGACATGTGGAGGGCAATGTCTTGGCCTCGTTGGACAGGGCAGTCATCTGTAAGGTGCATATTACCGCTGACTCATGGTCCAGCAGGCATGGACAGGGACGTTACCTTTCTTTCAAGGCGCACTGGGTAACCCTGCTGGCAGCTGGGAAGGATTCAGGACAGGGTGCAGTATTGTTGGAGCTTATTCTGCCCCCACGCCTCCAAAATGCTGGTGGTGGTGATTCTGCCATACCTCTCTCCTCCAGCCCCTCCTCTTCTTCCTCTATGGCCTCTTCCTGTGCGGATTTGTCCTTGGAACCAGCGGTGCTCTGTAGGCGTTCTAGGGGCTATGCAAGATGCCATGCGGTGCTTGAGCTGGTCTGCTTAAGGAACAGGAGCTGGGGTAGAGATTGTCAGCTCTGCAGGGGCAGGTTTAGAGGTTGTTCACACCATGCCAGCTTCAGCCAGGAATGGTGGTTTGTGATAATGGCACCAGGGACACTTGACCCATGTTCCCTGTTTGGCTCACGTCCCTAATTTGGTGGTGCAGCGGTTTTTGTGCAGGTACCCGGGCTTACAGGATGTCCTGAGGCAAGCCAGGAAAGTCTGTGGGCATTTCTGCTGGTCATATAATGCCAGTGCTCGGCTGGCTGAACTTGACAAGCAATGCAACCTGCCCAAGAACTGCCTCATCTGTGACATGCCCACCAGATGGAACTTAACGTTGGCAATGCTGCAGTGGCTGTACACAGCAGAGAGCCATCAATGAGTACCTGTGCGAGCATGGCACCAGGACAGGGTCAGGGGAGCTTGGCTTTTATTTTCCACTCCAGTGGCTACTGATAAAGGATGCATGCACTGTCCTGTCACCATTTGAGGAGGCCATGAGGATGGTGAGCAGTGACAGTGCATGCATCAGTGATACTGTCCCTCTTGTCTTCATGTTGGAGCACACGATGCATGGAATAATGGACAGGGCACTTAAGGCAGAACAGAGGGAGGAAGAGGAGGACTTCCTTACGTCTCAAGGCCCCCTTTATCCAGACAGTATTCCTGTGGGCCCGCCGCTCACACAGGAGGAGTAGGAAGATTGTGTCAGCATGGAGGTGTAGCCTAGCACTCAGCATCAGCAACAGTCTTCGAGGGATCATTTACAGTCTCCAGAAAAAACAATGGATTTATAAGTGGCTGGGAGGAGGTGGCTGCAGATCATGTCACCCTTAGTGACCCAGAGGACTCTGGACCAAATGCCTCAGCAAACCTACGCTGCATGGCCTCCCTGATCCTGCAAAGCCTGCGAAAGGACCTTCGGATTCGTGTGATCAAGGAGAGGGATCACTACTGGCTGGCAACCCTTCTTGATCCACGTTACAAGGGTAAGGTTGCGTACGTTATTCAGCCTTAACAGAGGGAGCAGAGGATGAAACATCTTTAGAAGGCCTTGCAGAAAGGTTTGTGCAATGTGTTTCCAGAGCCTGGGAGGTGACAATTTCCTGGTCCTCCTGGACAAAGTGTTGCTGAGGTTTCGGTCAGTCACAGAAGGAGCGGTGGAGAAGTTGTCCGTCTAACCGATACGTTCAGACAATTTTTTTTTAGTCTGCAGCCCCAAGGTCTGATCGGTTCCAGCAACCATTGATCAGATCAGACTGGGAGACCTTTCTAACTGAAAATCCACTGGCTTACTGGGTCTTGAGGATGGATCACTGGCCAGAGCTTGCACAGTATGCATGTGAGCTACTGGCCTGTCCTGCATCCAGTGTTCTTTCGGAAAGCTCATTCAGTGCTGCTGGAGGCTTTGTAACCGATTACAGAGTGCACCTGTCCACAGAGTCAGTTTATCGGCTCACCTTCATAAAAAATAATTAGTCTAGGATCACCAGGTACCAAACACCTGATGTTGATGTAACCAATTTTTTTTTTTTTATGAATGAGATCCTTGAAGACTGCCTATCCTGATGCCGAGTGACTATCTTGTTATGCTGAGTGACTATCCTATTTCTCCTGCTGATAGCTTCTAAGAACATTTTTGGTTCTGGGCACCGACACCAGTGCCTAAAGACCAAATTTTCTGCCTCTGTTTAACAGGGCCGTGTAATTAAATTGTTTGCTATAATATTTCGCAGCAGGGCACGTTCCTCTGCGCTCAACAAGAATATCTGTGAGGCTTTACAGTGTTGTGTCACCGCCACCGCCGCTTAAGGCCCAATTTTCTGCCCCTGATCAGCAGGCGCGAGTAATTCAAATTTTTGATCCAATATTTCATAGCAGGGCCCGTTCCAGCGCCCACCAAGAGTAACTGTGAGGGCTTCCAGTGTTCTGGTACCACCCAGTGGCGTATCCACTGTATGGCAGGCATGGCTAGTGCCATGGGCGCACATATGAAGGGGGCGCTGGTGAGTAGCGGTCAGTCTACACGCTGCTCAGATGACTCCAGCAGAACACACAGGCGGTGTGCGGCGCTCCTCTCTCGGGATTGGCTGGTAAAGTGTGGTTAGTGTGTGGGTGAGGTGACTCCCCCTTCGGCACACCACAATGATTTACCTGCAGGGTGGGCGCTCACTATTCAGTCCGCGGCCGTGCAGTGTATACAGGTGAGCAGGAGGAAGTGGCTGCATGTGGGAGAAAGAGCAGAGTTGTTGCACAGCTGTGCCCCCACCCCGAAAATTACACACAGAGAATCACTCGTTTTACCTCCCTTCCTCCCTCCTGTAAGCTCTCAAGCTGATGGAGGGATAGAAACACAGAGAATCTCTCTACAATTGCCGATCATCCATTCCTCAGTGTCGGGGCTCCTGCTTCTCATAATGACAAAAGGCAGAGCCAGCTCCAGCAGAAGATCTCCAACCTGTACTGTGTGGAGAAGAGCTCACAGCACAGCAGTAAGATTCAGAGCTGCATGAATTTCAGTGTCCCGACTGCCGACCATCACAGGGAGGCGGGGCGATATTTGCATCTCATCTCACTGTTAGCCAATAATACTTTGCCCATGCTGCAGCCCCTCCCACCCGCCACAATTTGACTTCAGTTCCAGGAAGAAGAAGAAGCCATAATCAGACCTCAGCATGTCAGCACCCATGTGAGTTATTTTTCTCTCTTTGTTTACTTCAGAGAGGGGGAGAAGGAGGTTCTGCAGCAGCAGAGACAGCCATGTGTTCATTTAGACTTTTAGTGAGTGCAGGTGACAGAGGAAGAGGGGAACAGGACCAGCATTATCTTATCTATTCATGTTGTCATGTATTTACTCTGGCATTATACCACCTAACCTGGCATAATATACTCTAACCTGGCACTATACCACCTAACCTGGCATAATATACCCTAACCTGGCACTATACCACCTAACCTGGCAACTACACCCCCTAACCTGGCACTATACCACCTAACCTGACATAATATACCCTAACCTGGCACTATACCACCTAATCTGGCATAATATACCACCTAACCTGGCATAGTATACCCTAACCTGGCACTATACCACCTAACCTGACATAATATACCACCTAACCTGGCTCTATACCACCTAATCTGGCATAATATACCACCTAACCTGGCATAGTATACCCTAACCTGGCACTATACCACCTAACCTGACATAATATACCACCTAACCTGGCATAATATACCACCTAACCTGGCTCTATACCACCTAATCTGGCATAATATACCACCTAACCTGGCATAATATACCCTAACCTGGCACTATACCACCTAACCTGACATAATATACCACCTAACCTGGCATAATATACCACCTAACCTGGCACTATACCACCTAACCTGACATAAAATACCACCTAACCTGGCATAATATACCCTAACCTGGCACTATACCACCTAACCTGACATAATATACCACCTAACCTGGCAACTACACCCCCTAAACTGGCATAATATACCACCTAACCTGGCATAATATACCCTAACCTGGCACTATACCACCTAACCTGGCATAATATACCACCTACCCTGGCAACTACACCCCCTAACCTGGCATAATATACCACCTAACCTGGCAACTACACCCCCTAAACTGGCATAATATACCATCTAACCTGGCAACTACACCCCCTAACCTGGCATAATATACCACCTAACCTGACATAATATACCACCTAACCTGGCTCTATACCACCTAACCTGGCACTTTACCACCTTACCTGGCATAATATACCCCCTAACCTGGCAATATACCACCTAACCTGGCATAATATACCCTAACTTGGCAGTATACCACCTAACCTGGCAACTACACCACCTAACCTGGCAACTACACCCCCTAAACTGGCATAATATACCATCTAACCTGGCAACTAAACCCCTAACCTGGCATAATATACTACCTAATCTGGCATAATATACCACCTAACCTGGCATAATATACCCTAACCTGGCACTATACCACCTAACCTGACATAATATACCCTAACCTGGCACTATACCACCTAACCTGGCATAATATACCACCAAACCTGGTAACTACACCCCCTAACCTGGCAACTACACCCCCTAACCTGGCAACTACACCCCCTAACCTGGCATAATATACCAACTAACCTGGCATAATATACCAACTAACCTGGCATAATATACCAACGAACCTGGTACTATACCACCTAACCTGGCAACTACACCCCCTAACCTGGCACTATACCCCCTAACATGACACTATGCCAGGTTAGCCTGGCACTTTACCACCTAACCTGGCACTATATCACCTAACCTGGCAGGTACTCCACCAATGTCTACCCCAATATATATATATATATATATTATATATATATACTGGGCTCCACCCTTACCCAGGACACTAGCTACATGGAGTTAGCATGTTCTCCCAGTGGGGTTCCTCTTCCACTCCAAACACATGCAGGTAGGTGAATTGTACCCTGTGTACGGACTGGCAGTGTACATGGCTAATCATATTCTACACTGACCCTACAATCATAGAGCACCCTACATATATCTATGTATACTTCCATTCAGCATTGGGGGTGGTATGCAGAATGTGATCACCCATGTACATTGCCACTTCATACAGAAGGGGGCCATCACCTACCAACATGGCTTTGGAGTGTGCCCACACCAAGAAAACATACAGATAGCTTCCTGGCCCAGATTCAAACCAAGAGAGGCCCCAACAACTAACCCACTGTTCTCTATATACCTGTATATACTGACAGTATTATCTGAAAGACAGGTTTCAAATGTTTTGACAGGGGTGCAGTTTCAGTGCTTGCCATAGGCGCCATTTTCACTAGATACGCCTCTGGTACCACCAACACCTAAGGTCCAATTTTCTGCAGAGTATATAGGGCAGGCCGTATAGTATATACAGGCGGTCCCCTACTTTCAAACATCCAACTTATGAATGACTCCACCTTTGAAAACGTCCATAGGACGAAACCGGTCAGGTGACCACCGCTCTTACATCACACGCTTACGCTCACACTGAAGCCAGAGACAGCTTCCGAGTAGGACACGGCTATCGCTGGAGCGCAAACAGCCGGCACGCTCCGCACTCCATATTGGAACATTATTACTTTGTGCCTACCCCCGGGACCTGCCTGACTTAGGCAACATTACTGGACCATACTTTTGCTGCAGAAGGAGCAATTTGTTTTTAAACCTTTTAATTTTTATTATTTTCATAAATTTTATGGGAACGTCCAATTTTTATATTAAATACACCCGGAATACAGGGATTATCACCCTATGAGGACTTCTCGCTCCTTCGTTCTCTCCTCATATCATTATGATCCACAGCACTTGAGAGGACCACCAACATCTGCACAGGACCTCCAGATAGGACAGCTGGTAAGCGATCTACACGACCCACTGATCCCCAGGGCTCCATACCCCTTCCAGGGGACTACGATCTGGTGAGTAGGGATACATGCAGGGGGATCGTTGAAGCTCATCTGATGTCTGAAACAGGGAATTAAGGCCGCTCTCCTCTGAAAACTACATCCTGCATGTGACGAGACCCTTGCTCGCTCGGTTCTGCTCTCCCGACACTCCTCTGCTTCTATTGGATCAGATTGCCGATTGCAACGTCTGATGGTCCAGTCATCCAAGGTTCCGGGATCCGAACTACAGCTATGTGCCATTCGCAATCCATTTAGAACCCACACCAGGCAGGCTGTATGTATGTTCAAACAGGACTCTTTATTTTCAAGTACACAGCACACTTTTATACAGAATTTGGAACATCCCACCCCCAACAACCGCTTTCCCATTGGTCAATTGCAAAGTATATGCAGTCCTCACTCAGGTCCTCTCCATGCAAATGAGGACCTTAAAATGACGCAGCAGAGATTGGTCGGATAGTTTGAATAGAAAGACTGTTATGTGTATTGAGACAGAAGCCCCAGGGGGTAATCATCGTACACAATAGCCCGGTCTAGGAGCAGACCTGAATTAGCACCTCTACAGGCTTACACAATGGACAATTAGTATACCTTCTGAGTCTATTGACCTGGTTGGGGGTCAGAATAAAATCACCTGTAATATCTCAAGACATCCTGGAATATGAACTATCCGTAATGTCCCATCTTCTGAAATACATGAATTAGAATTTCAAGTAGAAACCCTTTAGTATCTCAAGGTCCATGACACTGCATATCTCATATGTTATTATATTTATGTGGTGTACTATAAGGCCTTGTACACACGAGGGAATAAATCCGCTGAAGATGGTCCGACGGACCATTTCAGCGGAAAAATCCCCTCGTGTGTAGGGGCAAACGGACGCTTTTTGCTGGATTCATCCGGCGGAAAAATTCCAAAGCATGCTTTGAAATATTTCCGCCGGATAGCTGGCTGGCAGATATGTCCGCTGGTTAGTACGGCAAACCAGCGGACATATCTTGCCGCACATGCGTCGTATCCTGTGAATGGATCCGACGCATGCGCGCGGAAGTGTTTACTTCCTGGTGCGGTCACGTGGCGGCGTCAACGTCACCGCCGCGTCACCGCGCTATCCGCCGGCGGGGAATTTGATCCGATGGTGTGTACAGCCATCGGATCAAAACATCCCGGCGCAAATATACGCTGTAAACGGTCCGGGGACCGTTTACAGCGGATATTTCCCGTCGTGTGTACAAGGCCTAAGGGGATCATCATACTCACTTGTTTAACCACAAAAGATAAAACTAGGACTCAGTCACAGGACCTGCTACCCCATTTACCGCATTATGCTTAGATGCACCATATGTATGTCATAGAATCTATTGGTCAACCAATGTGATCTCTAAAGTACTTATCACCTCTCTAATCTTTCCTATGCTAAAGACAGTCAGGAGGACACTTACACATATATATATATATATATATTATCTTGCTTAAACCTTTTTTGTTTTTGTGTGTTGTGGAATAGTAGCTTCTTCACTTACTGATTAACACCCAACCACTCAATTGTGTGAACAGACACTCAGGCCACATAAGGCTTAGAACCACAGGTCAGGTGACACAGCCTTCCTTTTCACGGATAAAATAGCGGTGAATTTATTCGGCCCTGTTTGGAGCTATCAGAAAAAGGGGCACCTTGGATAAGCGGAGGTTTTTTCATATAAGCCCACCGCACATAGGCACCCGGCACCTGATTAGTCACAAAACACCTATCCAAGATCTCAATTAGCAGCGCCACTACCTGCACACTCACTATATCTTATTTACATTAGTCTACATTTGCTACACTACACGGGGGGCAGCAGCTCAGTCCTAGCGCGGAAACTCCTATCCTTTTCCAAGTTATGAATGACTCCTACTTACAAACGGAGGGAGACAACAGGAAGTGAGAGGAAATCTACCCCTAGGAATGGAAATTCTCTCCTATAATGCCTCGTACACACGGCCAGTTTTCCCAGCCAAAGCTGTCCTGGCAGTTTTCCTGCCAGGAAAACTGGCTGTGTGTAGGGGGGGGAAGCTGCCGAGCAGGTTCTCGGCTTTTCCCCTCGGTTTTCCCGGTGGTAAAAAGTCTGCCGGGAAAATAGATCGTGTGTATGCGGCATAAGTAAATATAGGAAAAGGTGTCTCCTCTCCACTGATGCTTTATCACCAATCCTTGTTTCCCTAAAAAAAACAAATTCTCAACATCCAATTGTCCTTGGGACAGAAAGTGAGGTGACATCTTCTGAACAGGGGCACAGACAGCAAAACAAATGTTACAGGGGTGATAACCCTTCTCTATGTTTTCCAAAAAGATTAAAAATAGATTTTTTGGCTGGAGCTCCACTTACAGAATGTACCTGTTCCAAATTACAAACAGATTCAACTTAAGAACAAACCTCCAGTCCCTGTCTTCTTTGCACCGCCTGTATACTGCTGTTCAGAGTATATAGGGCCTGGGGGCCCCACGCCTTTTCTTTTTTTAATTTGGGTGAGGGGGTTCCCCTTAATATACATACAAGGGGCTGGGGGGAGGGGGATACACATGCCGTTTTCCCAATGATTTTCATCTATATTGCCGGGACCCAAAAATATATTACAGCCGCAAGCAGTTTTAAATGCCTTTTTATTCCTTTAGAAATTTTATTTTGCGCAGGGACTGTTCTAAACACCGGAAACACGCGCTACTTTACAGGCATACTATAGACACCCCCCAGGTATGATATTTAAAGGAATATTTAACGTTTATTTTTTTCACTTTAAGCATTATTAAATTGACTGCTCCCAAAAAAAGGAATGTTTTTAAAACTTTTTTTGCACTGATACATGTCCCCTGGGGCAGGACCCGGGTCCCCAAAACTTTTTTAGGACAGTAAGTTGCATATTAGCCTTTAAAATTCACACTTTTGATTTCTGACGTTCGAGTCTTTAATGGTGTTCGAATGTTCGCGCAAACTCTGTTCACATGTACTGGATGCAAACCGAATCGGGGGGGGGGGGGGGGGGGGGGGGGTGTTCGGCTCATCCCTATTCAGTACATAAATTGGATACTATAAAATCCTAACTTTTGTATTCTGTATAATAAGTTGTACATTACATAGTCCTGACTTCTTTCACACCCATTTTCTTCCAGCTGGACATTTTATATCTGATGATGTGATTGAAACACAGACTTCTACATGTTGATAATAATGTGATAACATCTTCCAACTTTGGAACCTTAAATAGAAAGTGATAATAAGGGGGAGGAGTCAATAACCCAATGATGGTGGTCTTCAGGATCAGTGCAGTCTTTTTATCTTGGTTGTTCTCCCCATCCTCACTCTCTGACCTCTGGTGGGGCTCAGCCCCGCTGTTATTCATGACTAAATCATGGACTAAATAAGGAAGTGCAGGACTTCTTGTGTTGGGAAGATGACAATAAGTGATAGAGGGGGAGGGGACACTCGTCCTATAATCCCCTCATCACTGTCACTCCTATAAAAGACCGTTCTCGTTGTTTCCTCACTCTCTGACTAAGGTCCATGAATAAAGAAATGATCTGGTAGGAGATCAGAGGAACTGTTTTTATTTTTTTTAATCAAATAGAACTTTATTGAAAGAACAATAAATGAGAAGTAGTACAGTATACAAGATATTGTACATATCAGACATAAACCTTCACCTTTTGGTAAGTAGCACTAAATCACATAAACTCGGTACATCCGCATACGACTCCGATCAGGCAATAACCAATCAAACAGTAGACTTCTGTGAAGAATGGAGACCCCGGGTGGAATACTCATTCCAGTGACTATCATACCCCCTCTACAATAGAAGACGCTCCATAATTAGATCAACCGGAGCTAGACCAGGAACGTCCAGCCAAGGCGCCCAGAGTTTGTTGAATTTTTTCACACTCCCCCTGTGCTGATAAATGGATGTTTCCAGCCTGATAGTATCGCCCATTTGATTCAGCCACTCCTTCATTGTGGGGGGGAGGGGTTCCATTGATTTCCAGTGCCTCAAAATGAGTTTCCTATCCTGGAAAAGAGCCCTCGCTATCGCTAGTCTAGAGGCTTCCTCCTCGGGGACATCATCTATAATTCCCAACAAGCACAGTTTAGGGTGTCCAGCGAGATGGACCTGAAATACTCGGATAATAGTTTCCAACACATCCTTCCAATAAATATGCAATTTTGGTCACCTCCATAACATATGGATCAGGTCACCGTGGTCCCTCATGGATCTTGTACCGGAAGGATTGTCACGCACGCCCATTCTCACCAGTCTAGCTGGTGCAAATATAACTGGGACAGCCTTTAGGTCACATTTAAGGAGCGATGGGGAACTGCGGCAAGAGCCTCCTCCCATTGGTCGTCCTCCAAAAGCTCCAATATCTCTTTCCCACTTGGATATGACCCCTGCAGTGATTTCTGGGAGGAATTTGTAGAGAAGCATAGAGTAGCTGCAGGAGATAAAACCTTTGTATGAGGTTACTTCCCTCATATGACTGAAAATGGGTGTGGGGCACTGGCAGGGCACAGAACCCGGGCTATGTGTTGGAGTTGGGGGGCCGGGTAGTACAGCAATGGGTTTGGAAGTGCCATCCCACCTGCTTCCTTAGTACGCTGCAACTCTTCCAATGTTACCCTGGCTGGTGAGTGAAGCCAAATAAGAGACCTAAAAATGGAATTAATAACTCAAAATGTCTCCAGTGGAAGGACCATAGGGGAGGTGTGGAGTATGTATAGGATCTGTGGCATCAAAATCAGAGGAGACATTTACTAGTTACCTTGAGGGGGGGAATTGTAAGATCCTCAGAGACAAAGCTGCCTGATGTGGGCGGAGTCTTAGTTTAGGGGAACCAATCGGCTCATGTCTAGTAATAATCTTTGTATTTCTATTTTAGTAGATGGACGGGAGATGAGGAAAACCACAGAGGATTGTCTCACTTTGTCTCCAGACTGTAAAGTAGAAGATGAGGACATCACACAGTATAGTCCAGGAGAAAACCCGACTACCTCAAATGTCCATCCGGCACCACACAGTGTAGATGGACCATCGTATTCCTCTTATCCTGAGGAACCTCAGACTGTGCGGGACGGTGCCGGACCATCGTATTCCTCTTATCCTGAGGAACCTCAGACTGTGCGGGACGGTGCCGGACCATCGTATTCCTCTTATCCTGAGGAACCTCAGACTGTGCGGGACGGTGCCGTCCTTCCAACAGATACAAGGTTTTCCTGTCCTGAGTGCGGGAAGTGTTTCTCTTCTAAATACCATCTTAATAAGCATAAAACATCTCACACAGGGGAGAAGCCGTATTCCTGTCCTAAATGCGGGAAATGTTTTTCACAGAAGTTTCATCTTTACAAACATCAGAGATCTCACACGGGGGAGAAGCCGTATACCTGTCCTGAGTGCGGGAAATGTTTTTCACTGAAGTCCAATCTTTACAAACATCAGAGATCTCACACAGGGGAGAAGCCGTATTCTTGTCCTGAGTGTGGGAAATGTTTTTCACTGAAGTCCAATCTTTACAAACATCAGAGATCTCACACAGGAGAGAAGCCGTATTCCTGTCCTGAGTGCGAGAAATGTTTTTCACTGAAGTCTGATCTTTACAAACATCAGAGATCTCACACAGGAGAGAAGCCATATTCCTGTCCCGAGTGCAGGAAATGTTTTTCACTGAAGTCCAATCTTTACAAACATCAGAGATCTCACACAGGAGAGAAGCCGTATTCCTGTCCTGAGTGCGGGAAATGTTTTTCATACAATTCCACTTTTAACAGACATCAGAGATCTCACACAGGTGAGAAGCCGTATTCCTGTCCTGAGTGCGGGAAATGTTTTTTACATAAGTCCCATCTTTCCATACATCAGAGATCTCACACAGGTGAGAAGCCGTATTCTTGTCCTGAGTGCGGGAAATGTTTTTCACAGGAGTCCCATCTTTTCATACATCAGAGATCTCACACAGGTGAGAAGCCGTATTCCTGTCCTGAGTGTGGGAAATGTTTTTCACAGAAGTCCCATCTTTCCATACATCACAGATCACACACAGGTGAGAAGCTGTATTCCTGTCCTGAATGCGGGAAATGTTTTTCAGACAATTCCAATTTTAACAAACATCAGAGATCTCACACTGGGGAGAAGCCGTATTCCTGTCCTGAGTGCGGGAAATGTTTTTCAGTGAAGTCCAACCTTTACAGACATCAGAGATCTCACACGGGGGAGAAGCCGTATTCCTGTCCTGAGTGAGGGAAATGTCTTCCTGTACATCAGGGATCCCCCTCGAGGTGTATTAGTGCCTTAAGTGCGGGAAATGTCTTCTATATAAATGTTGCTGGACATCACAGCTCTCATGTGGGGAAGAATCACACCCTGATATACACCTCGGATCCAGGCAAACACAGAGGAGCATCCTGTCTGCAGACTTTACTGATTCCACTCCGATCGTACGGCAGCCTCCGCGGATTGGTGACCCCTCCGGCGTTCGCCGCATTCAGGAAAGACCGCGGCTTCGGCCTAACTCTAAAGGTTCGCGACCATCTTGCTCCACCTGGCCTGCTGACAAGTACTACCTCCTGGCCTTGCCGAGCGTTAGCCCGGTGAGATTCCCTGAAGGCCCTGCACACCGGTGGCCACTACCATCTGTCTATACCGGCCTGGCAGTTTGGGGAGTCTGCGGTCTAGTGAAGCCTCTGTGTTTCCTAAGCCGTTATCTGGCCGGGGGACATCGCGGCCGGCAACGCTGAGTCTCCAGGGAGTCCTTTTAGCGACATTGGTGTGAGAGCCTGTCACCGATTTCCCCCCCCTCTCTTGGATAGAGAAGTACCTGGCTGAGCAGTGGTGACGGAGGCAGAGTGAGAGGTTGCTTCTGGAAATGGTGGTGGTGGTGTGAGAGACTAAAGCCTACCCCCCCCAACAGAGAAACTCCTGCCAAGTGGGGACGTGAGAGGCTCCCGTAGTGCCCCCCCTGTATAGAGGAACACCTGGCTGAGGGGCAGCGGTGGTGTGAGAGACTCCCAATGCGTCTCCCCTGGAATACATGGCTGAACTCCCCCTAAAGTATTGGAGGATAGGAGCTAATATCTTGGCTCTAAAAACGCCCGATAGGTGAACAGCAGATGGTGGGTGAGAGATAACTAATGCATCTTTTAAACAGAAATAGATCTCAACCAGTGGGACTTAATTCATTCTGATTTTACTGTATGCTGGATTGAACGTTTTTATCTTTGATCGGATATATTAAAGTTTAAACCTGTTTTGGGTTATTTTTATTAAAGTGGAGTTCCACCCATTTTTTTATGTTTGTCTGTGCTGCATGCCCTAATCTCAGTGTTCAGAATGGACAATTTTTATTTATTTTGTTGCTTGTAAAACGGAAAATTGTATCATACTTACCAGTAATTTTCCTTTCCTGGTGCCTATCCATGGCAGCATACCTGTGATAGAGCTCCGCCTTGACTCCTCCTTCAGGGCTAGTGAATAGCATAAATTAAAAGGCATAGCCCCTCCCCCAACATTCTCCGTAATATAGAATACCGAGGGTGGGAGCGTATGCTGCCATGGATAGGCACCAGGAAAGGAAAATTACTAGTAAGTATGGTACAATTTTCCGTTTTCCTGGTGCCTCCATGGCAGCATACCTGTGATAAATAACTAGCTGACATGGGTGGGAAAATGCCTAACAATAAATGTTTAATTAGAAGAGGCCATAGCAGCCTGAACTGCCCTTCTTCCGAACTCAACAGTCGTGAGAGCTTCTGGACCAATATGGTAGTGTTTGAGGAACATATGGTGAGAAGACCAGGTGGCGGCCCTACGCACCGTCTCCAACAAACCATTAGTCCTTGCTGCCCAGGAAGCTGAGACTACCCTTGTAGAATGAGCATTCACTCAGGATGGAGAATATTCTTCACCCTGTAGGCCTTCTGGATTAACTTCACAACCCAAGATGCCAGAGTTCTGATGGAAGCTTCTTTGCCCCGTATTTACTGAACGGTACAATAAAAAGTCTCTCGGGGGTCAATGGCTTCTAGGTAGGCCCTGAGCACTCTGGATACATCCAGCTCACGACGAGACTCTAAACCTGTGTCTGTAAATACTGGTAGTGCTCAGGGTTCCAACAGGTGGCTTGGAGTAGCGACCTTAGGTGTGAACCCTCAAAGAGGGCGAAGTTCTACCCTGTCGGGGGAAGAGAGATGTGGCCGACACCTATCCCTGCAGAGTGAAGTTCCGAGATTCTTCTGTCAGATGTAATGGCTAGCAGGAAAGCCGTCTTTAGTGTCAGGTTCCATATTGCTACTTGTTCCACTGGAGTAAAGGGATGGTCAGATAGAACTCAAAGGACCAGGGACAGATCCCACTTAGGAAATGATCGTCTGACAGGAGGACGAATCTTCAATACTCCTCTGAGGAAAATGACTACCAAAGGATCCTCCACCCATCTCTTATTTGTTGCGGCAGAGATTGCTGCTACCTGCACTTTGAGGGAGCACAGACCAAGCCCTAGATCAAGTCCTGTCTGAAGGAAACCTAGAATATTGGACGTAGAGGGAAGGATTGGATCAAATCCATCTCTGGTAGCAAATGACAAGAACTTGTCCCAGATTTTTGAATATATGGCATAAGTTGCAGGCTCTGGCTTTTAGAAGGGTTGTTAGGACTTGTGGGGAACACCCTAGGGACTCGAACCTTCGCCTCTCAACCTCCAGATTTGAAGATTCAACTTCTGAGGGTTTGGATGAACTAGACTGCCCTGCGACAGAAGTTGAGGGAAAGGAGGGATCCTGATTGGAGAGCTCACACTGAGGCGCATTGCTAGAGGGGACCAGGGTTTCTTTGGCCAATACGGAAGTACTGCCACCACCTGGACTGCCTCCCTGAGGAGCCTCAGGAGGAATTTTGATATTAATGGCCTGGGAGGATAGGCATGTGCCGTGGTGAACCTCCAGGAGCATGACAGGGCATCCATTGCCTCGGCTTGTGGATGCGGCATCCAAGAGAAGAATCTGTCTACCTGAGGGGGATCCCAAATGCTGGCTATTTGTTTGAAGACGAGGGGGTGGAGAGCCCACTCGTCATCCAGGAAGTTTCTGGACAATGTGTCTGCTTTTGTGTTCAACCTGCCTGGTAGATACATTGCTCTGCGGTCCAGGAGGTTCTTCTCTGCCCAGAGCATGATCAGCGCCACCTCCTTGAGAAACGACCTGCTGCGAGTGCCTCCTTGCTTCTGCAGATAAGCGACAGCTGCCATGTCGTCTAGGCATAGAAGTATTCTCTGGCCTTTGATTTGGGATGCCAAAGAAGTTAGTGCTAAGAAGGCTGCCCTAATCTCCAAGATGTTGGATAGAACATGACCATCTACCCTGTATTCTGGTTTCCCCTCAATGCGCTTCCCAGCCCTGACCGCTTGCATCGGACATAAATATGATCCAAAAATGGGGACCCAGGTGATGAGGTTTGGAGAGGTTTTCTGGAACTGTGTACCAGTGAAGACTCCTGTGCATTACTCCCGTCAGCAGTATCGTCTGAGATAGCCGTTTCTTCCACTGCGCCAAGAAACCTGTCAAGAACTACCTCAGGTGCCAATGGGACCAAGGAACCATGGGTATACAGAAGACATGTGCAAATGAGGCTCAGGCATTCTAAAGCCGTCAGATATGGGCTCCGGATATGACTGGAGGAAGAGAAGATGTTCCGCACAGTGTGACTTTTGGAACAGAGCAGCCCAGATCCTCCTTTTTTTCGGTCCCTGGCTGGAGCTCCTGGCCCCTCCCTCCTGTTGAGTGCCCCCCACAGCAAGCAGGCCTTCTGAGTCACCTTGTCGGCTGAATGTATTGTTTAAGAGTAGTGAAAATATTTAAGTTTGGTCCTACGGTGTTTAATATTGTGTAAAAATGGAGGGTTGGGACTTTAAATGAGATGCGATTAGCGATATGCGATTAAGTATATATATGGAAAAAAAAAAAATCCATAATGACCAGGCTCAAAAATACCAAACCAAGAAGCACAAACCAAATTAAACTGTCTAACTGTGTGTAATTAAAACAGAGGTTTAGTTGCAGAGATTTGCAAATACCTGGGAAGCTGCAGGCCAAGCGTCAAGGCACTCTGTGTAACTGCAGTCCTAACTATGATTTTTATAGCCTCCAAAGGAGGAGCACAGGTGTGCTAATTAATAGACAGGGAGCAGATGGAAACCTAGACCTGCCCCTATCTATAATTGGTCTGACAAATGAGAGCACTGGAAGGACAGGGTTTCACCCCTGTTTTTTTGTCCTTCCAGTGCTCTCATTTGCCAGACCAACTATAGATAGGGGCAGGTCTAGGTTCCCATCTGCTTCCTGTCTATTAATTAGCACACCTGTGCTCCTCCTTTGGAGGCTATAAAAATCATAGTTAGGACTGCAGTTACACAGAGTGCCTTGACGCTTGGCCTGCAGCTTCCCAGGTATTTGCAAATCTCTGCAACTAAACCTCTGTTTTAATTACACACAGTTAGACAGTTTAATTTGGTTTGTGCTTCTTGGTTTGGTATTTTTGAGCCTGGTCATTATGGATTTTTTTTTCCCATATATATACTTAATCGCATATCGCTAATCGCATCTCATTTAAAGTCCCAACCCTCCATTTTTACACCCTTACAGGGATGGAGGCCTGTGGTGGTGCATACCACATGCCTCATACAAAGTCCCAACCCCTCTTTATTTTTCTAACAGTGTTTAATATTTAGCTTATGTTATTATTTGCCATTCATCTACATTCAAGCGCTACATATTTTCTTTGTATATTCTATGTTTGCTAAATTGATCATTTAGTTGTGTTAGCTGCTGTATTGTTTTAGTAGCGCGGTGAGTGTATATACCCAGGTATATACCACATTTTTCCAGGTGGTAATGACACTGTCCCCTCCTGAGTGTTAAACACTGCACCCAGGTAGATCACCTGCTGTGTGGGTGCTAGTTGACGCTTTTCGGAATTTATTAGCCGCCCTAGCTCTTTTTAGGGTCTGTAGAAGAATTTCCAGTGACATACCCACTGATTAGGATTGCTTGCTAGGAGAAAGATGTCGTCCAAGTAGTGGTATATCCTCAAGCCCCTCTCCCGCAGGGGAACCAGAGCAGATATTAATATCTTGGTGAACACCCTGGGAGAAGTGCACAGACCAAAAAGGTAGGGCTGTAAACTGTATGTGGGTCCATCCCACTGCAAATCTCAGATATTTTTGAATTGCAGGTAGAATTAGAGCGTGTAGGTAGGCATCCTACCGATCGACTGAAATCATCCAATCTGATGGCTGGACTGCCTGAATAATTGTCTGCAGGGACTCCATTCCGAAGCTTTTGGGGGCGGATATACGGGCTGAGCCTCTGAAGGTCTGTCATATGTCCTCTTTGGGACCAGAAATAGGGTGGAGTAAAATCCTGCGAAATGTTCTGCCAAGGGAACCAGAACAGCCGCCCCCTGAAGCTGGAGTGACGTTAGGAAGTTTTACGGAGCTTGAGCCTTCGGCAGAGAGGATGGAACCTCTGTTCCTTTGAAAGAATACCGAGGTGGGGGTTGGGGATGAGAGACATTCCAGAGGTGCCCCAATTGAATTGTTGACAGAACCCAGGGGTCCTGACAGCATGTGGCCCAGACTGGGACGAAGAGGCTTAGCCTGGCTCCCACCGGGAGTGCCTGGGCTACTCTGGCGTCAAAGACTGCTTCTGCTCCTCTGGAGCGGGAAAGGTCCTTCATCCTCCTGTTCAAAAAAGAATGTCTGAGTACCTTTCCAAAGTCTTTGTTGTCTCTGGGCTGTCTTTGACTGCCCAAGAAATCCCTTGAATTTTGTCTGGCGGAACCTAGAGGAACCGCCTTCTGTCCTTGGGAAGCATACCGGACTTCCCTCCTGACAGCCTGGAGATAGCTTTATCCCTTTTGTCTCTGAATAGTGCTTTCCCATTGAATGGGATTTTTTACCAATTTTGTTTGGAGGATAAGTCAGCCGTCCAATCTTTCAGCCAGAAGGCCCTCTTCACCATTACTGAATGCAACATGGATCTTGCAGAGCACCTGATCATATCAATGGCTGCTACCCTGACAGAGTCTGCCGACAATCTAAGCTCTTCCAAGGCTTTAATTTTATCCTCCTTGGGGACATCCTGACGCAAAGCCTTCTCAATATTATCTGTCCAAGATCTTATGGCATTTGATACCGATCTGAGGGCGATAGCTGGCTTACACGCTGCTCCCGGGGGTAAGTAGCTCCTCTTCAGCTCCAGGTCGGTTCGCCTGTCTCAAGGGTCTTTGAAGGAAGCGGAATCCTCCATGGGTAAAGTTTTTTTTTTTTTTTTGCGAGTCGCACCACCGATGCATCTACCACTAGCGTGGAGTTTAGTGACTGCCTTCCCGACTTTGTTAAGGGGTATAGTTTATTGAACCGGCCCCATGAAAGTTTTTTGACCATTCATTCTGAATGACCTGACAAATGTGGTCACCCTAATCTCACCCATCAACGAGATGAGAACCTGCTTCCTTTTGAGGAATGGGAAGCAACTCGTAGACTCTTGGGGAGGCTCTTCTGCATCTTTTCTGGTGATTGCAGTTTGACTGCCTGGATGAACGGCTTTACCAAGGAGAGACTGAAGCCAGAAAGTTCTGACTGCTCTAAAGAGTCCTCTGAGGAATTTTCAGGTGCTGAATCTCTAGCTGGTCAGCCTGACAGTGGCAGAGGTGTACCGACTGAAGGACCAGGGAGATTAGGTTCTGTATTCTGAACCTGGGATATCTGCTGAACTGGTTGAGCGGGGACCAAAGTCACAAGCTCAGAGAAGGAGACCTTCATTGTTCACTTGAGCAGATCCACAACGTGCTGATTTTCTAGCTCGCGGTTGGACGCATAGTCCATAAAACAATCCTTACAGACCACTCTGTCTGGTAGTGGTGTGGCCCCACCTGTCCAGCATTTCTTCTTTGTATAGGTCCTAGGAGAGGGGGAAGGATCTTGTCCTCTGGATATTGACCTCTCTGATCTATGACGTGAAGAATGGGACCTGGGACCAGTGGCGTGAAGTGCGGTCTGAGCTGTCATCATCATCAGTGTCTTGAAGATTTTCTGGACCTCTTGGAGTGGGCAGGGCCACAATGTAAGGAACTCACATTAGACCAGTGAGTGAACTTTTTTTTTTTTTTCAATACTCACATATAGTTGGTCCCATACCTAATAGGAGTGTGAGGATCTTTGTTGTAAGATAAATGACTAATAGCGGAGTTAGGCAGAAGGATCAGCTGCGGAAATTTAGTAAGAAAGGGGGAAAAAAAGAAACTATGGAGAAGCTTTTATCACTTTTTTTTTTTTCTTAAACATACTTTTTTTTTTTAAATCACCATTTTTTTGAGAATAAAAATAAAGGTACCTACCACAGAGCAGTGTCAGTGAAACCTAGCAGGGCACAGCTGAGGAGACTCTGGCAGCTAACCCTGAATCTGAACTTAATTAGGCTCAGGTGGATGGGCTGATCCCATAACCACCATTGTGAATTGATTCTGGAAGAAAAGGGCAAATCTGGCCCTTTTTCCAGAATCCAAGATGGCCGCAGTGATGACGAGTGATATACAAAACAACAAAAAGCTGTAGCCCACCGCTAATTTCGGGGGCAAGCCTGTCAGGATAAAAGGCACCTGCCCCATCAAGCTGACTCGACTTAAAGGGAGCATCACAAAAAAGACAACAAGCACACTTTTTTTTTTTTTTAAAAGGAGACAGTCAAGTTAAATGAAGGAAGGAAGGGATGGGAGAGGGGGAGAGACAAAAAACAATATATGCCTAAAAATAAAAAGGAAACCACCAGCCTGGAAAGATGTGAGCTGATCCTTTTGCGACTCTACTGCATTCATCATGGATGTGATAGCAGACTTCGTTCCATAGAGGAAACTCTGCGAGATGACCCCACCAGATCCACAGAGGGGCTCCCCGCCTTCTTAGCGCTTTGAGCGGCCCAAGACGAGGACTTTGCACGGGAAAGGCTAAACCCAGCGGATGCTGCCGACTGCAGAGGTATGGACATACAGCTACTCTTCACCAGCACTAGCCCTGAAGGAGGAGTCGAGGCGGAGCTCTATCACAGGTATGCTGCCATGGAGGCACAAGGAAACATGTATTAAAATGATGCAGGCCTACATGTATTACCTGAAGCTGTGCTGTATGACACTGACCTGATGTGGTGGCATTTTCCACTTCCTGCACATCCGGCGAGGGTGGGGCTTGGCACTGTGTGGGGTTGGTCTGCTCCACTGCTGCAGCTTGAATGCGCCCTATGAGATTGTAAAAAAGGGATACATAAATCAAAAAGTTTAGAGGCCTGAAAGAGGAATATCAATAATTCCTTTTATAACGTGTGGTACAATTGTGTGTTTTTACAATCCTTCTAAGCTTAACACAGGATTGTATCCATTACCAAAGCTGCTGCATTTCTCTATCTTTGAACAAGTTTTCTACATGGGAAAACTAGGTTGTTCTTGTGCCGATCCTGACCTCCCTGGGGCCCTAAGCAAAATGACATGGCAAATTAAAAATGAGAAGCGGGGGGCACTGACGACAGTGACATGTCACATTAAAGACAGTTGAGAAGCGGGGGAGGGGGTGTTCTGCTGTCGGAAAAGGACATCTTACATTAAATTAAGAAGCAGGGGTGCTGACTTCTTACCTCTTCTCCCATGCAGCCAGCAAGTTGAAAAGCGGGGTGAGGGGGCAAAAATGACTTCTTATCAGGCGGGGCCTCTAGTAATTTGGGGGGCCCTTCGCAGCTTTACCTGGCCCTAAGCGGCTTGCATAGTGAGCCTATAGGGCGGATCGGCCATGCCAACACTTGTGCTACTGAGTCCATATGTGTAACCAAATGCTGAGCATACTCTCCTTTTACTGTATATTGACTTAAGTTGGATTATTTAAATCTAGTTAATAACACATCTACAATACATTAAATAAAAAATTGGTCTCACATAAAAAGATCATAAATAGAATGAACGGCCAATTATTATGCCCACAAACATGAACCTTGAGACATCTATTCTTGAACTGTATATATACCACCTGAAAGAAGAAGCACATGCCGCAAAATAATAAAAACAAATAATCAGAGTACACATGATGAAAATCACTTCTTCTGATGACTTTTCTAATCCTCTCCATCTGCTCCGGCTCTCGTATTTTCAGGTCGGACCACCTTTTACGCAACTGTTCCCTTGACCTCTGCACCCCGAATTTCTGATGGATAGTCCTCTGAACATTCTCCATGATCTGGGCCTTCACTTTCTTTGGGTTCTTGTAACGCCCATTTTTGCAATCGTAGTCCTTTTTAAGGATTGCCACCATCTCATCAAAGGACATGTTGGTGGCTTTGTACCTCCTGCTCCTGGTGTGTGCTACCGCCTGGCCTTGCTCCTGGTTTGAGCTCCCAGCTTGCTGTGTGACCTCCATGATGTCTTCACCGTCTTGCATTGACTGACCGGAAAGGGGCGTGGCTATTACTTGATGGGCGGGGAAACATGCAGAGCTTCTCGCATGCATAGTGTATAAAGGGATATTGCGTGAGTGACAACGTCATTCACAGTCTGTAAAAAAGTCGGAAGAAACAATCGTGCAGTACGACGATACGCAACTCGATTTTGGAGTTTCTGATCAGTGGATGAGTTTGTGGGTTAGATATGGGGAGAAAGCTTAGTAAGTAGTAGAGGCTTGACTGACATTAGCTTTTTTTTTGCTTAATTTTGACTTACAGAAATAATGGAGGCCTTCAGAGAACAGGAGTTCTTCACAGAATTTGTTCAAAAGGGGGCCCCGGATGGAAACCCCCCTTTTTTCTCGATTTCCCCCCCCCAAAAAAAAATATTTATTGAGCCAAGATCTGTCATTGTAATGGCCCCCCCCCACCCCTAAAATGATCGACATATTGTTGCCACACAGCACGTGCGCTTTGGGGGGCCAAGCCTGTATGGCCAGGCTCACGGGCCGCCACTGGAACATCAATGGCCTCATCACCAGGCACAAGTGTCATGTAGTTTGTTGAGGGTCTCTTTAGGAAATTGTGCAATATGCAGCAGCAAAGTATGACATGGTTCAGATTCTACTTAAAGGGGTAGTTCCCCCAAAAAACTTTTTTTTAACATTGATTGAGGCTCGTTATGTCAAGGGGAATCGGGTGGTTTTTTTTTTTAGAAATGAAGCCGTACTTACCGTTTTACAGATGCATCGTCTCCGACGCTTCCGGGTATGGTCTCCGGGTCTAGGCGTTCCTATTTGATTGACAGGCTTCCAAAGTCGGATACATCGCGTCACGATTTTCCGAAAGTAGCCGAACGACGGTGCGCAGGCGCAGTATAGAGCCGCACCGCCGCTCGGCTTCTTTCGGCTACTCGTGACGCGATGTATGCGACCGTCGGAAGCCTGTCAATCAAATAGGCACGCCCAGACCAGACGATCATACCCGGAAGCGACGGAGACGATGCATCTGTAAAACGGTAAGTACTGCTTCGTTTCTAATAAAAAAACACCCGATTCCCCTTGACATAACGAGCCTCAATCAATGTTAAAAAAAGGTTTTTGGGGGAATTACCCCTTTAACAAACCTACAGTCCTTGTCTTGTTTGCACCGCCTGTATACTGCAGTTCAAAGTATATAGGGCCATAGGGTCTTGTAATGATCTGGGGGGAGTGGTGACGGGGAAACCCATGCTATTTTTTTCAGTGATTTTTATCCATATTGCAGGGACCAAGCATTACATTAAAGCCGCAAGCAGTTTTAAATGACTTTTTTCTTATAGTCCTCTCATGTTGTGCAGGGACATTTCTAAACACGGGACACTACTATAGACACCCAGCAGGTACGATATTTAAAGGAATTTTTCTTTTTTTTTTTACTTTAAGCATCATTAAAATCACTGCTACAGAAAAAAATACAGTTTTTAAAACTTTTTTCCCCATTGATACATGTTCTCTGGGGCAAGACCCGGGTTCTCAAAGACGTTTTCCAACAATAACTTGAATATTGGGCTTTAAAATGAGCACTTTTGAATTCGAACCTTCGAGTCCCATAGACTTCAATGAGGTTCTAAATGTTTGCGCGAACATTTAGTCTGTTCCAACGTTCTGGTGCCAACCGAACGTGGGGGTGTTCGGCTCATCCCTAGTGGTGATGGTCCACAAAAATGTAACTGATTGGTGAGTAGGAGGTATGGGCTGGAGAGTAATGTGAGTAATCTCGGTGTGTTGGGTGTAGTGTCCACCACGTGTCTGTTACAAACTCAACATTTAGTATAAGTAGAAGATCCAGGGTCCATGTAAAGTCACAACCTCACCAGGCCTTCCTAGAAGATTGTCCGCATATTTGCTTCTCACATCACCACTTTATTCCCCCACTATGGGGTCTATTGGAAGCCACATTTCTCAGATTTACATTTATTAGAAGATTCAGTAATATATTCTAGAACATTAGTTCTGATTTATTAAAATGTATACAAATTATTAACATTTCTCAGGTCTTCATACCCCCCCAAGAACATCTCCAGTAACTCCACCAATCACATCACTCTGATCAAGCTGTCCCGCGGCATCCTCTTCAAAGACAACACCTTCGATGAATAGATGGACACCGATCGTTTTTCTCCTGGGCCTTATGTCTTTGTTGAAGACGCAAACTGCATCACCCCCGATATACCAATTATTCCAGGAAGGGAATTTCATATCCTGCAAAAATACTATTAACCTATTAAATCCCTCATATCTCATGTGTGAGGTCTCTTCCCAGGCCGTGCCGTTCTGACACTATTATTGGCAAGACCTTTCATTTGGAAAATAAAATAAAAAATCCTCCTTTATGAGCATTGGACGGAAGTGACGTTTGTTGTCGCTTCCGCCATTCAATGCTACGGGGAAAAAAAAAAATAATAATATTTTTTTTAATTGTATGAAGTTAATCAAAGTTAAACCCACCCACACGTAACGCCCCAAAAAAAGTTTGGGACCCCACCCCCACATATACAAACCTAAACTCACACTTTGGGGGGTGCCTACACCTGAAAACGTTGATGGCGATACACATGTTACATATCGCCACACAGGCCGGAATGAGAGTGATAATTCTATCACCAGACCTCCTCCGTAACACTAAACTGATGACCTATAGGGGGCTTTTAATACATCACCCATAGAAAATATCGGGTAATGAAGTCTGTCGCCATTTCACAGGCGCACACAAATATAAGGTTTGACATGTTGGGTATCTATTTACTCGGTGCAACCTCGGCTTTTATATTTTACCAAAAATTTGGTCTTTTTTTGCCCCCTAAAATGAACATTTATTGTGTTTTTTTTTACTAAAGTTTGGCGTTTCCTAGACTTTTGTGTGACATAACAAAACTGGAACTACCACAATTATATTATTTATATTCTTCAGGATTAAAATATTTTTTTAACGCCTTCCTGTCCTATAGCAGAATGATGGCCAGGCGGGGGGGGGGGGGGCTCCATTATCCTGATTGGACATCATATGACGTTCCAGAAGACTAAGCCACTCGGGCGCACAGCGATCGGTGGTGAGGTGTGTCGCTCTGAAACACTGCATCTCCGATCTCGGTAAAGAACCTATGACTTGGGTTCTATACCATGTGATAAGCTGTGTCCAATCAAAGCCAATCACATGGTAACCAGGAAGTGCCGGTTATCGGCTTTCCTTTATTCATGCTGACAAGGCGTGAGTAGAGGAGAGCCAATCAGCGACTCTCCTGACGGGGGGGAGGGATCTGCACTGATATTCAGCATTGATTATCAGTACAGGCCCATCAGCGATGATTGCCAGTGATGCCAATCAGTGCCCACCAGGAATGCTTGTCAGTACCTCCTGATCAGTGTCACCCATCAGTGTTGCATATTAGTGCCTCCTCATCAGTGAAGGAGAAAACTTATTTATTTACAACATTTTATAACAGAAACAAAGAAAAATACTTTTTTTTATTTCATAATTGTTTGTCTTTTTTTATTTGTGACACAAAATATAAACCCCCCCAGAGGTGATCAAATACCCCCAAAATAAATCTCTATTTGTGGGGAAAAAACGTAAGTGTCATTTGGGTACAGTGTCACATGACCGAGTAATTGTCATTCAAAGTGTGAGATCGCTGAATGCTGGAAATTGGCCTGGGCAGGAAGGGGGGGCGGGGGGGGAGTGTCCGGTATTGAAGGGGTTAAACATGCGGGGGGGGGGGGGGGGGGGGGGAGACACAAAAACATCTCTGGCAGTGAAAGGGTTAAAGGAAACGTTCACCTTCGGAAAGATGTTAAATGTTCCTGCAGCGGCTCAGCGATCCGATCCCTCTGTGTGACAGCAGTGCGGGGAGAAGTTCCCTGTACCGGCTGTCACTTTATGAAGTTCTGTCCTTTGCCGATCGGCTTGTAGTTTTCAATGAACTCCCAACACCCTTTAACAATGTCCACACCCCTGGAAGTGTTTCTTACATGATGGAGATCAGCCATGGAGTATATCTGAGGTGTATATCAGGGTGTGCTTCTTCCCCACATGAGAGCTGTGATGTCCAGCAACATTCATATAGAAGAAATTTCCCGCACTCAAGGCACTAATACACCTCGAGGGGGATCCCTGATGTACAGGAAGACAGGACTTCAGTGAGGAACAATTCCCTCACTCAGGACAGGAATACGGCTTCTCCCCCGTGTGGGATCTCTGATGTTTGTAAAGACTGGACTTCACTGAAAAACATTTCCCGCACTCAGGACAGGAATGCGGCTTCTCTCCTGTGTGAGATCTCTGATGTCTCTTAAAAGTGGAATTGTCTGAAAAACATTTCCCACACTCAGGACAGGAATACGGCTTCTCCCCTGTGTGAGATCTCTGATGTGTGTAAAGACTGGACTTCCGTGAAAAACATTTCCCACACTCAGGACAGAAATACGGCTTCTCACCCGTGTGAGATCTCTGATGTCTGGAAAGATGGGACTTCTGTGAAAAACATTTCCCGCACTCAGGACAGGAATATGGCTTCTCAGCTGTGTGATATTTTTGATGTTTGTTAAAAGTGTAATTGTCTGAAAAACATTTCCCACATGCAGGACAGGAATATGGCTTCTCCCCTGTGTGAGATCTCTGATGTATGGAAAGATTGAACTTCCGTGGAAAACATTTCCCGCACTCGGGACAGGAATACGGCTTCTCTCCTGTGTGAGATCTCTGATGTCTGTTAAAAGTGGAATTGTCTGAAAAACATTTCCCACACTCAGGACAGGAATACGGCTTCTCCCCTGTATGAGATCTCTGATGTGTGAAAAGATTAGACTTCTGTGGAAAACATTTCCCGCACTCAGGACAGCAATGCGGCTTCTCCCCTGTGTGAGATCTCTGATGTATGGAAAGATTGAACTTCAGTGAAAAACATTTCCCGCAGTCAGGACAGCAATGCGGCTTCTCCCCTGTGTGAGATATCTAAAGTGGATTTCACTGAAAAACATTTCCCACACTCAGGACAGGAATACGGCTTCTCTCCTGATCTCTGATTTCACTGAAAAACATTTCCCACACTCAGGACAGGAATACGGCTTCTCACCTGTGTGAGATTTCTGATGTATGGAAAGACTGGAGTTCCGTGAAAAACATTTCCTGCACTCAGGACAGGAATACGGCTTCTCAGCTGTGTGAGATCTCTGATGTCTCTTAAAAGTGTAATTGTCTGAAAAACATTTCCCACACTCAGGACAGAAATACGGCTTCTCAGCTGTGTGAGATCTCTGATGTGTGTAAAGACTGGAGTTCCGTGAAAAACATTTCCCGCACTCAGGACAGGGATACGGCTTCTCACCCGTGTGAGATTTCTGATGTATGGAAAGATGGGACTTCTGTGAAAAACATTTTCCGCACTCAGGACAGGAATACGGCTTCTCAGCTGTGTGAGATCTCTGATGTCTCTTAAAAGTGTAATTGTCTGAAAAACATTTCCCACACTCAGGACAGAAATACGGCTTCTTAGCTGTGTGAGATCTCTGATGTCTTTTAAAACTGGAATTGGCTGAAAAACATTTCCCGCACACAGGACAGGAATACGGCTTCTCTCCTGTGTGAGATCTTTGATGTCTCTTAAAAGTGTAATTGTCTGGAAAACATTTCCCACACTCAGGACAGGAGTACGGCTTCTCCCCTGTGTGAGATCTCTGATGTCTGTTAAAACTGGAATTGTCTGAAAAACATTTCCCGCACTCAGGACAGGAATACGGCTTCTCCCCTGTGTGAAATCTCTGATGTATGACAAGACAGTACTTCTGTGGAAAACATTTCCCGCACTCCGGACAGGAATAAGGCTTCTCCCCTGTGTGAGATCTCCAATGTCTGTTAAAACTGGAATTATCTGAAAGACATTTCCCGCACTCAGGACAGGAATACGGCTTCTCTCCTGTGTGAGATCTCTGATGTGTATAAAGATCAGACTTCTGTGAAAAACATTTCCCGCACTCAGGACAGGAATGCGGCTTCTCCCCTGTGTGAGATCTTTTATGATTATTAAGATTGGATTTAGAAGAGAAACACTTCCCGCACTCAGGACAGGAAATCTTCTTATCTGTTGGAAGGATGGCACCGTCCCGCACAGTCTGAGGTTCCTCAGGATAAGAGGAATACGATGGTCCGGCACCGTCCCGCACAGTCTGAGGTTCCTCAGGATAAGAGGAATACGATGGTCCGGCACCGTCCCGCACAGTCTGGGGTTCCTCAGGATAAGAGGAATACGATGGTCCATCTACACTGTGTGGTGCCGGATGGACATTTGAGGTAGTCGGGTTTTCTCCTGGACTATACTGTGTGATGTCCTCATCTTCTACTTTACAGTCTGGAGACAAAGTGAGACAATCCTCTGAGGTTTTCCTCATCTCCCGTCCATCTACTAAAATAGAAATACAAAGATTATTACTAGACTGGTTCCCCTAAACCAGGACTCCGCCCACATCAGGCAGCTTTGTCTCTGAGGATCTTACAATTCCCCCCTCCTGGTCTAGCTCCGGTTGATCTAATTATTAACTGTCTACTATAGGGACATCCCCGCTGTGTGTGATGCACAACACAAGAGGAGGAGAGAGAGAGAGGGGGGGAGCGCTGCAGCTCAAAGCGGGGCCAGGGCAGTCCAGTCCTGCCTCTGTGTCCCCTGGCTGTCAGTTTTCTGGCTGATCTCATCAGCCAGGAAATAGTCAGCCTGGTCCACTCAAATTGCGAGCAGGCGAGTAGAATTTTTGAGGGCTGACATAGAGTATATAGTGCAGGGGTCAGGAGTATGTAATGTACAACATAGAGTATATAGTGCAGGGGTCAGGAGTATGTAATGTACAATATAGAGTATATAGTGCAGGGGTCAGGAGTATGTAATGTACAATATAAATGATATAGTGTAAGGGTCAGGACTCATAATATTGGTAATCAGTGGTAGATTATTTTTTACATGAGACAAGTTGCAGAGGTCCCACACCTCTGCCCCCCGTCTCCTGAGACTGCACTCAGTGACTTGGGTCTGAGACTATACAGACATATCCCTCCACCCGGCACAGCCAGCAGACAACAGAGTTAGTAACCCGGGAGAATTGTCTGTCAGAGATCTTGCCATACCCGGGTATGGGGCAGAAGACACAAAACACATACCCCAGGTGCCTAGGTGTAGTAACTCCTATGGGGGAAATGAACATTTTGCTGCCAGCTGATCCCCAGAATCTCCATAGATCCAGTCTAGAGACATAAATTGTGTCTTCAGCACAGAGAAGGAAGATTATCTGAGAGAAATACAGGAATACAGGATGGGGAACACAGCTCAGGAAAGTGACCAGGGGATTACAGGCTGATATCACCCAGTCCCCGCCCTACTCTGCACCAATCAGTGAGCAGTATGGGTGGAGGAATGGATTTAGTGTTAATAACCCACCTGTGCTGATCTCTGTAGGAGTGTCCTCCTCTATAAATGTCCCCGTTATTCCATCCTCCTCCATAGACTGCTGATCATCCCTCACATACGTCTCTTCTTCTTCTGATTTCACCTCAAATTCTATATCGATTGGATCTCCACTCTAAACCAAGAGAATGAGAGAGAATATCATCTGTAAGATATAAGCTTTATTATTGTGACATCACATAGAAAATCCACACATTGTTTCCACCAGTCCATGTTCTAGATGATCCAACCCACCAACCTTGTAACAGTGGGGGATGGTGTGACCTTCCTGTGTGGAATCCCATTCATATGGAGGACGGGGACATCTCTCTGGGGGGTTCCTGGTATTAGGTGGCTCCATCATATCCTTGTGTCCTTCTGATAACTCCTCCATCCCTCCATACTCCTCATCCTCCTCTTTATACTCTTCTTTAACATCAATATTATCATTCCCGAGGTTTCCACTCTGAATATATAATAAAACATTCATTGTAATAAACATGCTTGTGTATAAATCACAACCACCAATAATTGTTCCTCACCTACCTGATGATGGTGGGGGATGGTGTGTTCTTCCTCCATCACCCCGTCCTCATCATCCTCCTCTTTTATCTCTTCTTTAACCTCAACTTTACAATCTCTCCGCTTTCCACTCTGAATATAGAATAAAAATGACATCAATGGTAACAATGCAGATAATGTACAGATCCTAATGATACGATCAGTGATTGTTCCTCATCTACCTGATGATGGTGGGGGATGGGGTGACCTTCCTGTGTGGAATAATCCCGGGAATACAGAGGACGGGGACATCTCTCTGGTGGGTTCCCATTACTGGATCCATCTGTAGGAAACACACACACTGACTGAATCCATTGTTTCTATTGGAGTCCAGCCACCAGACAGCTCCATATCAGTGGTCATGCTATCAGACAAGTATTTTTGGTTGGATATACAACACAGGAAATGTAGATACAACATAATGTAATATATAAAGTAATGATTACACAGCATTGTCACACACACACCCCTCTCTGTAATATTTACAATACAATATCATTTTACTGTAGAAATATAAAGGTACAGAGCCCCAAATATCAGCCCATTGGTTACATACGGACATTTTTTCCAATATTTCAAAATGGGTTTAACCACTTCTCTACCGTGGGTGTTTTTCAGATTTGGTGTTTGCAAGACTAAAACAGTTTTTTTTGCTAGAAAATTACTTAAAACCCACAAACATTATATTTTATTTTTTCCTAACACCCTAGACAATAAAATGGCGGTCATTGCAATACTTTTTGTCACACCATATTTGCGCAGCAGTCCTACAAGCACACTTTTTTTGAAAAAAATTAACTGTTTTGAATTAAAAAATAAGACAGCGATAAATTTAGCCCAATTTTTTTATATATTGTGAAAGATAATGTTACGCCGAGTAAAATGATACCCAACATGTCACGCTTACAATTTGTGCCTGCTCGCGGCATGGCGTCAAACTTTTACCCTTAAAAATCTCGATAGGCGACGTGAAAAAAATTCTACAGGTTGCATTTTTTGAGTTTAAGAGGAGGTCTAGCACTAGAATTATTGCTCTTACTCTAACGATCGCGGCGATACCTCACTTGTGTGGTTTGAACACTGTTTTCATATGCGGGCGCTACTCACGTATGCGTTCACTTCTGCGCACAAGCTCGTCAGGACAGGGCGCTTTAAAAAAATGTTTATTTATTTTTCTTATTTATTTTATTTTATTATTTTTTACACTGGAAAAAAAAAATTATCACTTTTATTCCTATTACAAGGAATGTAAACATCCCTTGTAAAAGAAAAAAGCATGACAGGTCCTCTTACATATGAGATCTGGGGGGTAAAAAAGACCTCACATCTCATATTTAGACTAAAATGCAAAAAAAATAAAAAAATAAAATTTGAAACTGTCATTTTTTCAAAATATAAAAATAAAAAATGTTTCTTTAAGACGCTGGGCGGGACTTACGTTTTGACGTCACTTCCGCCCAGCAGAGCTATGGGGACGGGTGGGGGTGATTTTTCCCTCACTCAGCAGACGAACGGACCCCTACCGACGGCTCGGGTAAGCGGCGGAGGGCGTGGGAGAGTGGCGGGAGGGGGGCCCTCTCCCGCCGCCGATAACGGTGATCTCTTGGCGAATCCGCCGCGGAGACCGCAGTTATGTTTTACAGGACCGCTCGCACTAAAGATGGATATCTCGGTTGTGGCAGCAGCTGCCGTTACAGAGATATCCATCTTTAAAGTGCCGCCGTATAAACTCGTTCGGCGGTCAGGAAGTGGTTAAAGGGGTGTTCCAGCCGCATTTATTTATTTTTTTTAAAGTCAGCACCTACTAACAGTGTAGCTGCTGACTTTTAATAAGGACACTTACCTTGTCCTACTTGCCCGCGCTGATGGCCCCCCTGATGCCGGTCCCACGATCGCTCCAGGTCCCGCGCCGCCATTCACACTAGGGGAAACAGGCAGTGAAGCCTTACGGCTTCACTGCCCATTTCCTACTGCGCCTGCGTGAGTCTCACGCTGGCTTGTGAATGGGCGCGCTGCTCTCTGAAAACATACACAGTTCCCAGAAAGCAGCGCACCCCATTCACAAGCAGAAGAAAAGACACTGCGGTGTGGAAGAGGCAGATTACGGACTTCCGCATAGCAACAGGTATTTCGGGTGAGTATTATTATTTTTTTTCACGTTTTTTAGCATCACACAATGAAATGTCTTAGAAGCCAGACTTAATTAACACCTTAACAGTATGTGCCCCCACATTGAATGAATCACTCTATTGACCGGTTGGGTTTAGAATTAACCACCTGTAATATTTCAAGATATCCCGCAATACATTGTGAATTATCATTATTGCCCCATCTCATTTAATTCAAGATTTTATTTCTCAGCCATCCTATGCCCCTAGTGGACATAGGATGACCCTAGACCCAAGAGTCATTGGTGAAGCTGAAACAGGAGTACCCTACACCCTTCAAGAGCTTCTGGGTCCCACAGGCCATACAGTTAGCCTCTTTCCCGAAAGGGGAGAGATGTAACACAGGAGGGGACCCCAGACGGGTTGACTCTGAAGTTAGTCCATAGTTCTATTCTTCCAATGCTGGTATCCATACAGTACCCCAAATAAATTGCTCCAAACAGAGCATTACTCACCCAGCCAACCTCTGCCTCTCTCAGAGAACATTCCTGCCGCTGGGGAGAGGCCTGGACTGGCCCTTATCCCTGGAGTCCTTTCAGCCGCTGGAGAGAAGACAGCGTGACTGGCTCAGTTCATCATGCTGTTGGGGATCGGGAGGCAACTGCCCCCCATCCCTGGGGTATACAAGTGAAGACTGAAGTCCCATCCATTTGTGGTAGGTGAAAATCCCCCAGTGCTTGCAAAGCAAGGCTGACATCCCCCTGTCTCAGTGCCGCACCTTTTTCTGGGGTTGTGTCAGTGGAGACTGAAGTCCCATCCACTACCACAGGAGCCCCCTCTTCTGTTAGTTGAGAGCAGAGGCCCGTGGCACTCTGCTCTGTTGCTAGCTCTTCTGCTGAGTTGCTGTGAGTGGAGACCACAGTCCCATCCCCCGATATCAGCTCAAGCTGCAATTGTGTGAAGCGGCCAGTAGCATCCTGCCCCGCTGCCAGTGATTCAGCTGGGAGTAAAAGCTTTACCACCTCAGCTTGTTCCTGGAGAGAAGTGCCAACTGCCCCTGCTCCCTTAAATTCCACATCATCCGCTTCAGCTTTAGGGATGGCAATCTTCAGATTTTCCACTGCTGATTCATCAGCCAGGATTTCAGAGTTGTCATCTGAAATTTCCTCATAGTCCCAGGCAACGGGAGCCCCACCCTGCTGCTGAGCAGAGTCCAGCAGCTGTCTGTAGGTGATCTCCAGCTCCCATTCCTGGACGGCCAGAAACTCCAAATCTTCCTGTAACCAGTGCCCTTCCGAGACATTCAATTTTTTCTCTCCGTGCTCCATTATTTCCTCCAAGCACCACTCCCGATCATCCTCAAAGTCAGGGTCACTGGACATCCTCCAATACAACAATATCAGGCCATCATAGTCATAGTCTCCCGGGGGCCTGTCATCTGCGGACTACTAGCACTCGTGGGCTACATACCACTGGAGGGCTCTGTAGCTTTCGTCCAACTGCATCTCTGCCCAGATCAGCCTGCTTAACTCGGCTGTCCACTCCTGCTTCAGTTGTTTCCCCAAAAACGGCATTCGTACGTCATACTGCGACCAGTACCTTACATGGATGGAGAGGAGGACCTTTCCCTGGTGTTGTTGCTCAAGAGCTAGCGCTTCCTTCCAGAGTTGGCAACGGATCGAATCCGACCATCCCAGCAGGGCCTCCTCCGATACTGTCTCCGCATCTCTTGTAACCTTCTTCTGAATTCCTCTTCTATGGCGACTGGTATCTGTACCTCTCCTCTCTCTTCAGTTGGTGCTGCTGTGACTTCTGCTGCTGCAGCACCTCTTTGATGTATTCAAGTTGCATCCACAGCCGCTATAACCAGCTCTATGATCTATGGTTAGGACCATACTGTGCCAGTCCTCGTTTAACAGCCCGATCAAAACTTTCCTCCTCGGGTGTCCTGTCTGTTACGCTGGGCCTTTCAGCTCTGTCCATTTCGTCAAGTTCTGCGATAAGGTCCCTTTTCTTACGGTTGCTGACCGATCTGCCCCAGTTCTTCAGCCGTTCATACTGTCTCTCCATTGTCCAATTGCAGCCGACCTTTAAGGCTGTGGAATGATCCCACTGCTGTCACCAATTGTAACGGTCAGGGGTTAATGCCGTTTACGATATTCCATTCCATCAACCCAAGACAGCTTCTCGACACTCCACAATCCAGAAGACAGGACCCATAAGAATTCCCCAGACAAACGAGACACACACCTCTGTTCTCTGGTTCCAAACAGATAGACTTTATTGAGAAGGCAGGCTCTTTTATGAAGTCAGCAACAAAATATGAACAATGACTGAACTCCACCCACAGCATGACACAATGGCTACCAACGAGCCCCCCTCAATGCACATTCCTTTAGTCAGACATCTGACCATTAGAGTGTGCTAACTCACAACACATATTATCATCAATAGAACTTTCACACAAAACAGTGTTAATTAGCATCACACAATGAAATGTCTTATTAGCCAGACTTAATTAACACCCTAACAGTCTGTGTCCCCACATTGAATGAATCACTCTATTAATCGGTTGGGTTTAGAATTAACCACCTGTAATATTTCAAGACATCCTGCAATACATTGTGAATTATCATTACTGTCCCATCTCATGTAATTCAAGATATCATTTCTCAGTCATCCTATGCCCCTAGTGGACATAGGTTGACCCTAGACCCAAGAGTCATTGGTAAAGCTGAAACAGGAGTACCCCGCATCCTTCAAGAGCTTCTGGGTCCCATGGGCCATACCGTTACACACACATTATCATCAATAGACCTTCACACAATACAGGGTTGTAACGGAAATGACCCGTAATGCCCAGAGACTTTTTAGGGATGGGGGATACTCCTGTGCCAGCGTTACTAATGACTCTTGGGTCTAAGGTCACCCTGTGCCCCTTTTGGGCATAGGGTGACTGATAAATGTTAATTCATGTTTTGCAGGAGATCTGGATATCTTACAAGCTGTAAAGGTCAATGTTTCATTCAATGTGGGGACACATGCTTTTGAGGTGTTAATTGTGTCTGCTCCTAGACATTCCATTGTGAGATGCTAATAACACTGTTTAAAGCCTATTGATGATCAGGTGTGAATGCCTTATTGTCAGAGACAAAACGTCTGACATAGGAATGTGTATTCTGCAGGTGAATCACTAATTGGCAGAGTTGGGACATCTGGGAGATATTTAACTCACCTGAATGTCATTATGTAAAAGGATGTGTATGAAGCCCCATTGTGTGATGAGGGGGTTGAGTGCGTCTTTGTTCCTTTGATAACTGTAACATGGCTGTACTGTATATAAGAGAGCTAACCATTAAATAGTTTGTTCATTCATTTGACTCAGAGAACAGAGCTTGTCTCGTCTTTATTTTGGGAAATGGAATGGATCGTGTCTACATGGATTGTCGGACTGTCGGATAAGCTGTCTTGGGTTGATGGAACATCGTAAACGGTGGTGACCGTTACAAGGGTCAATTAGCACAAGCCACAATGAAAGAATCTCCAGAAGCCATCCTAGATTCATTTACATCACACCAGACAGGCGGTGACATTAACACCTAACAGTCTGTGTCCCCACATTATGAATGAGTCACTCTTTCAATTAAGCTTTTGAGTTCAGAATCAACAAACAGCAACCAGTTTTTCACAGATATCCTGGAATATATTGTGGATAATAATTACATAATAGTCCCATCTCAGGTAGTCCAAGATATATTCTGACTCTATTATTTTCTGGCTCATGCTTTCTAAGAGCTTCTGGGTCCCACAGACCCTCCAGTTACAAGCATGATCCAATTTGCTACAGCAGGGGAAAAAATTCCCTTCTGATCCCCCGAGAGGCAATCGGATTTTACCTGGATGAACTTTACCTACAAATAAAATTACCCAGTTATATAATTTACATTTAGGAAAGTATCCAGGCCTTTCTTAAAGCAGTCTACTGAGCTGGCCAGAACCACCTCTGGAGGGAGTCACTCTGTTCCACATTTCCACTGCTCTTACTGTGAAGAAACCTTTCCGTATTTGGAGGTGAAATCTCTTTTCCTCTAGATGTAAAGAGTACCCCCTTGTCTTCTGTGTTGACCACAAAGTGAATAACTCAACATCAAGTTCACTATATGGACCCCTTATATATTTGTACATGTTGATCATATCCCCCATTATTCTCAATAGTGAATACATTTAGTTCTTCTAATCTTTCCTCATAGCTGAGCTCCTCCATGCCTCTTATCAGTTTGGTTGCCCTTCTCTGCACTTTCTCCAGTTCCCTGATATCCTTTTTGAGAACTGGTGCCCAAAACTGGACTGCATATTCCAGATGAGGTCTTACTAATGATTTGTACAGGGGGTGGGCGGGTAAATTATATCTGTCTCTCTGGAGTCCATACCTCTCTATACAAGAAAGGACTTTGCTCGCTTTGGACATTGCATGCCATTATTGAGCTTATGATCTACTAAAACCCCCAGATCCTTCTCCACTACGGATCCCCCCAGATCCTTCTCCACTACGGATCCCCCCAGTTGTACTCCCCCTAGTATGTATGATGCATATTATTAGCCCCCAAGTGCATAACTTTACATTTATCAACAATAAACCTCATCTGTCACATAGACAGAGCATTGAGGTCGGCTTGTAAATTGGAGACATCCTGTAAGGACGTTATTCCAGTGCATAGCTTGGTGTCATCTGCAAAGACAGAAATCCCAGACCCCCAATCATTTATAAAGATAGTAAAAAGTAAGGGTCCCGGCACTGAACCTTGGGGTACACCGCTGAGAACCTTGGACTATTCAGAGTAAGAATCATTACCCACTACGCTCTGAATTCTGTCTTTCAGACAGTTTTCTATTCATTAATCCATTGGGTCATATATTTATTGGAACTAGCCAATGTGCTGATATTTGGGTGTTTATATCTTAAAATTCAAACAGCAAAATTACACCGTATAGTAAATAACCATAGAGGGGGGTGTGTATGACACATCTGCATTGTAAACGTATTGGTCCAATGGGAGAATTTGTTTTGAACCCATTTTGAAATATTGGAAAAAATGTCCCTATGTAACCCATGGTTTGGAATTTGGGGCTCTGTATCTTTGAATTTCCACAGTAAAATTACACCGTATTGTAAGATATGACAGAGAGGGGTGTGTGTGTAACAACGCTGTGTAATCATTATTTTATATATTATGTTATATCTAGTTTTCCTGTGTTGTATATCCAACCAAAAAAACTAGTCTGATAGCATGACCACTGATTTAAATCTGTCTGATGGCTCCAGTATTGTTTCTATGTGTTTATCAGATGATGGGGGATCTAGGTGGAGCCTCCGTACTGCTCTCTCCTGTACAATAAAGTCTCCTCTTACCCGGTGATGTGAGGGGCGGCTGATTGTCCATCATGACGTCCTTGTAGAGATCCTTGTGTCCTTCTAAATCCTCCTACATAGGGAAATAGACAGTGACATCACCTGATACTTACAAAGATAAAGTCATCATCCAGACACATCCCTTGTGTTGAACCTTCACAGACATCAGGAATAGTTATTTCCTCCTCCATAAAGATTATAAAATCAAACACAAGTATCATAAGTCCACCTCTGAATAAAACCCCATCCCGTATTATCATATAATCTGTTACTATAAACTAAAATGAAGAGAATGTTCCGGCCCTGTAAGTGGGGGAATGTTCTGCCCCTGAAGGGGTTAATCTAGGTCTCCACACTATATATGTGTGTATCATCATCTGCTGGAGATAAAAGACGTCACAGTGACTATGGAGGAAGAGGACGGACATGACGGGGTTACTGGGTGTAAATAGAAGATAAGATCTTATTACCTCCTCTGCTACCGATTCCAAAGATGTCTCCTCACTACTTCCTCACCTCTCACCCGGAACTTCCTGTCTGTCCCTGACATCACTTCCTGTCTTCCATAGAGACTTCTTCTCTCTATGGTAGAAGTGAGATCACCATCTTGTGGAGATCAGAGGAACTGCAGCCCAGAGAAACATCTCATAGTCTGAACACGGCCTTGTGCTGTGTGTGTATGTACTGTATAGAGGCGGCTCTCTAATTAGGAAAGTTAGGTGGTCACCTACAGGGGCCTTGCAGCCACCTAATTTGCCTACCATATGTGTGGGAGAACATTTCCCCTGGTTGGTGACCCTAGGTCGGACTGGTTGTAGGAAATTCCTGTATCATGTCTGCACAGTCTATGACCATCTCCTGTATCATGTCTCCACTGTTGAAGTTTTAGGATGGTGGGGCGCAAGACCCGCCCATCCTTTTGACCCCTCCCACTTATGAGCCCCACCCATTATAGCATCCACCCACTTCGTCCCCTGTATTCCACTTGCTTCCACCCATTGTGTCAGGAGTATACAGCTCATCACAGGACAAAGTATACAGCCCAGACTCACAGCAGAGTATAGCATATAGCATTTCTCACAAAGCCTGGTATATAGCATTTCTCACAAAGCCTGGTATATAGCATTTCTCACAAAGCCTGGTATATAGCATTTCTCACAAAGCCTGGTATATAGCATTTCTCACAAAGCCTGGTATATAGCATTTCTCACAAAGCCTGGTATATAGCATTTCTCACAAAGCCTGGTATATAGCATTTCTCACAAAGCCTGGTATATAGCATTTCTCACAAATCCTGGTATATAGCATTTCTCACAAAGCCTGGTATATAGCATTTCTCACAAAGCCTGGTATATAGCATTTCTCACAAAGCCTGGTATATAACATTGCTCTCTGTGGTATGTAACGTCACATATAAAACATATCACACTGAAATAAGAAAAATCACTGCAAACTTAACCAGCCCCTCCCCCACTCTCCATCCAGAAAGCATTCCCCCACAGCAGCCAGGAAGGAGAGGGGAGGGGGCAACCCGGCAGCACTGTGGGGGATGAGGGGGGCCAAAGAGTACACAGGAGCTTGGGGCAGCAAATGGTGGATAGCGGGGGGCTGCATATAGAGGAACAGTTCCCTTTAATTTTCCTCCTGCAGCAGCTGAAAGGATGCAGGAGGAAAATGAAGGGGATTGGTTTCTCTATATAGGAAAAAATGGGGAATGGGGGTGGTGGCGCTGCCTACCCTTACAATGAAAAGTGGGGGAGAAGGCCCCTCAGATGTATCTACAGAAGTGTGACTGGAAATAACCCCGTCCGTGTTACTAGATACCGTCTACCCAAAAGTGCATATAAAAAGCTGTGTAATAAGCAGAGCCATAAGAAATGTGAGCAATATTCATTGCCAATATGTGACCCCGAAGTGGTTCCGGTGCCCCCCCACCTGGGTCCCTGACCAAAGGAATTCCAAGATTTATGTGTATGGGACATTAATCACATTGTGTGATGGACTCTTTTTTTTTCACTATTATTTTTTCATCTTTTCTTCCTTTTTTTTATTGACAATTTATAAGGACCTTTTGATTGTTTTTCCTGGTTGAGGGCATGAGATGCCAGTTTATATATATATATATTTATTCTTTACTTTATATCACATGTGTTTCACATAGCTGCAATTATATTTCCTATGAGGTCATAACTTATATCCAATATCGGATTCTTGCACTCATGGATCACATTATATACCTGTATCACACAGTTTGGTAACAGCTGACATTCCTAGCAGAGTCAGGGCACAGGCACATGAATATCGCTCACATTTCTTATGGCTCTGCTTATTACACAGCTTTTTATATGCACTTTTGGGTAGACGGTATCTAGTAACACGGACGGGGTTATTTCACACTTCTGTAGATACATCTGAGGGGCCTTCTCCCCCACTTTTCATTGTAAGGGTAGGCAGCGCCACCACCCCCATTCCCCCATTTTTTCATATTTACTGTAGTATCCCCCTAGGGGGGGGGGGGGACTCTATGGGACTACAGCCTTTCTTGTTTGCTTTTTTCCTAAGCGCAGGATTATACTTATTTTCATTGGTTTCTATATATGCCTCCCCTCCTATCCAGGTGTACAGGGGGCTGCACAGGAAACCTGGAGCATGCAATTATGACCCCTGCAAATCCTGTACATACTCCCCTGCTGGGGGGATGGGATGAGTGTTAGTGCTGGGGATGGTGGGATCAGTGTCAGTGCCCGGGAGGGGGGGTCAGTGTCAGTGCCCAGGAGGGGGGATGGTGGGATCAGTGTCAGTGTCCAGGGGAGGGATGGTGGGATCAGTATCAGTGCCCCGGGGGGATAGTGGGATCAGTGTCAGTGCCCGGTGGTGGGGTCAGTGCTTGGGGGGGCATGGTTGGATCAGTGTCAGTGCCGGGGGGGAGGGATGGTGGGATCAGTGTCAGTGCCCGGGGGGAGGGATGGTGGGATCAGTGTCAGTGCCCGGGGGGAGGGATGGTGGGATCATTGTCAGTGCACGGGGGGAAGGATGGTGGGATCAATGTCAGTGCACAGGGGAAGGGGAGTAGGGATCAGTGTCAGTGCCCGGGGAGAGGGATGGGGGGATCAGTGTCAGTGCGGGGGGTATGGTGGGGTCAGTGCTGGGGGGTGAGTCTCTTAACATTAGCAGCCCCCCCCTAGAGACCCCATTAGCTGAGTGAATATTAGTACCCCCCCCCCCACTAGCAGCAGCAGCACCCCCCCCCACTAGCAGCACTTGACAGGGCCCAGAACGCTGCTGCTGGTGGGAGAGGCTGCAGCAATGGAATCGGCAGATTGAGGTGGAGGGGGGAACTTGAAGCAGTGCACACTGCTGCTCCGGAGGTGAGTGCTGTGGCGGCAGGACTCCGAGTGAACTGCGGGGGGAGGGGGGTTGATTGTGAATACATTCTTCGATCGCTCTAGCTCGAGAGCTGTGTAGACACGTTTACAATGATGCCAGCCTCTACAGGTATTTTTATCTGCCGATGAGGTTGATTTGTACGACCGAACAATATGAGTTAGACAAGTGATGTCACGGACAAGAGATCTCCAAGTAGAGAACCTACTGAATCTGTGGGATTTCAGGTAGTGGTCCAGAGTCTCCGTATGTAACGCAGATACCTGAGGACGTATCCCAACATCAGTATGTGGGTCTACTAGTTCAAACATGGCAGTTTCTGTTGTGTTGGGCATCGGCTTATACAAAAAGGTGCAGCCTGTAAACCAAATTGTATCCTTGAGATGGTCAGCAACGATGGATCTAGTTGGTAGGTCCGCAGGGTTGAGATGTGTAGGTACATATTTCCATTGTCCAGGAGAGGTAGATATTCTGATCCTTAGAACTCTGTTGTTGACGTAGACATAGAAACGTCTGGCTTCATTACAGATATATCCCAGTACTATCTTGCTATCTGTATAGAACTCAGAGGGCTAGATTAACGTACGAGAGCCTATCTTTGTGAGTGCGTAGCGTATCTGATTTATGCTACGCCGCCGCAACTTTTACAGGCAAGTTTTGTATTCACAAAGCACTTGCACCGTAAGTTGCGGTGGCGTAGCGTAAATAGGCCAGCGTATCCCCGCATAATTTAAATAGGGCAGGTAGGGGGCGTGTTGTATGTAAACTAACCGTGACCCGTCGTAATCGGCGCGCCGAAAGAACTGCGCATGCGCCGGCCGTGAACGTATCACAGTGCGCATGCTCCAAATCACGTCGCAAATAGTCAATAATAACGACGTGAACGTAACTTACGCAAAGCCCTATTCGCGAAAGTTTTACGCAAACAACGAAAAATTTTACACCGGTCCGCCATCCATACATAAAAGGGATGTTCCAGCCACATTTAGTGTTTATTAAAAGTCAGCAGCTACAAAAAGTGTAGCTGCTGGCTTTTAATAAACACACACTTACCTGCTCCACGATCCAGCGATGCGCCTCTCCCCCCTCCCCGGCCGGCGTCTTCATTTCAACTGTGGGCACCCGGCCATGACAGCCTTCGGCTTCACGGCCGGGCACCCACTGCGCATGCACGAGCGGCACTGCGCATGCGTGAGCGGCGTGGCCCGTCGCTGATTGGACAGGCGATCGCATGGGACCTGTCAGTGTCCCATGCGATCGCCTACAGGGAGGGGCTGCAATAAGGCGATTAAGCTTAATCACCTTACCAGCCCTTCGGCAGAAGCAGGAAGTGGAACAGGAAGTCCCACTCCTCCTGAAGCCCCCACTCCCCCCACCCCCCAAAAAAATGACATGCCAAATGTGGCATGTAAGGGGGTGAGGAGTGGGTTAAGCGGAAGTTCCGAATTTGGGTGAAACTCCGCTTTAACATTACGTATGCCTCATATAGCATGGCTAAGGCAGTTCTTGTTAGGACATTCGGCCCCGGAATTTCCTACAGCCAGTCCAGCCCGGGGGCCCCAACCAGGGGATATTTTCTCCCACACATATGGTAGGCAAATTAGGTGGCTGCAAGGCCCTTGTAGGTGATCATCTAACTTGCCTAATTAGAGAGCCGCCTCTGTACAGTACATACACACTAGGGTTGCCACCTGTCCAGGATTCACCCGGACAGTCCGGGTTTTGAATCTTGTGTCCGGGTTTCAGGCGGACTGAAACCCGGACACATTTTTCAGACAAGGCTGTGGCTCCCCAAGTAACCAAGATAGTCGCACACAAATCTGTTGCTATCAAGGAGCTGTGGGCGGCTGTCTGAGGGCAGGTTCAGTATCATTGGGGGGCAAGGCGATGATGTTAGCAAGAGTAATTTGTTTACACCCACTGTTCACTATGCACACCGTATTGCTACTCTCCTTGGGGCACCCAAAGGTGTCACAGGCCTAGAGTTGCCACCTCATCCCTTTAAACCCGAACACATATGAATTACACAGGTTCTGTGGCTAATTAAGGTGGTAATTAAACTCACTTGGTGCTTACCTGTATTAAATTAGCCTCAGAACCTGTGTAATTCATATGTGTTCGGGTTTAAAGGGATGAGGTGGCAACCCTACACAGGCCGCTAAGTGTTTGGGTTTGGGTTTGGCTTGAAGAAAAGGTGGCAACCCTAATACACACACAGCACAAGGCCGTGTTCAGACTACGAGACGTTTCTCTGGGCTGCAGTTCCTCTGATCTCCACAAGATGGTGATCTCACTTCTACCATAGAGAGAAGAAGTCTCTATGGAAGACAGGAAGTGATGTCAGAGACAGCCCGGAAGTTCCGGGTGAGAGGTGAGTCGGGAGGAAGTAGTGAGGAGACATCTTTGGAATCGGTAGCAGAGGAGGTAATAAGATCTTATCTTCTATTTACACCCAGTAACCCCGTCATGTCCGTCCTCTTCCTCCATAGTCACTGTGACGTCTTTTATCTCCAGCAAATGATAATACACACATATATAGTGTGGAGACCTAGATTAACCCCATCAGGGGCAGAACATTCCCCCACTTACAGGGCCGGAACATTCTCTTCATTTTAGTTTATAGTAACGGATTATATGATAATACGGGATGGGGTTTTATTCAGAGGTGGACTTATGATACTTGTGTTTGATTTTATAATCTTTATGGAGGAGGAAATAACTATTCCTGATGTCTGTGAAGGTTCAACACAAGGGATGTGTCTGGATGATGACTTTATCTTTGTAAGTATCAGGTGATGTCACTGTCTATTTCCCTATGTAGGAGGATTTAGAAGGACACAAGGATCTCTACAAGGACGTCATGATGGACAATCAGCCGCCCCTCACATCACCGGGTAAGAGGAGACTTTATTGTACAGGAGAGAGCAGTACGGAGGCTCCACCTAGATCCCCCATCATCTGATAAACACATAGAAACAATGGATTCAGTCAGTGTGTGTGTTTCCTACAGATGGATCCAGTAATGGGAACCCACCAGAGAGATGTCCCCGTCCTCTGTATTCCCGGGATTATTCCACACAGGAAGGTCACACCATCCCCCACCATCATCAGGTAGATGAGGAACAATCACTGATCGTATCATTAGGATCTGTACATTATCTGCATTGTTACCATTGATGTCATTTTTATTCTATATTCAGAGTGGAAAGCTGAGAGATTGTAAAGTTGAGATTAAAGAAGAGATAAAGGAGGAGGATGATGAGGACGGGGTGATGGAGGAGTCAGAGTCTCTAAAAGAACACAAAGATCTGTACCAGGACACCATGGTGGAGTCATCCAGCTACAGAAACCCACCAGAGAGATGTCCCCGCCCTCTGTATTCCCGGGATTCCACACAGGAAGGTCACACCATCCCTCCTTATTTAAAGGTTGGTGGGTTGGATCATCTAGAACATGGACTTGTGGAAACAATGTGTGGATTTTCTATGTGATATCACAATAATAAAGCTTATATCTTACAGATGATATTCTCTCTCATTCTCTTGGTTTAGAGTGGAGATCCAATCGATATAGAATTTGAGGTGAAAGGAGAAGAAGAAGAGACGTATGTGAGGGATGATCAGCAGTCTATGGAGGAGGATGGAATAACGGGGACATTTATAGAGGAGGACACTCCTACAGAGATCATCACAGGTGGGTCATTTATAGGGATGAGCCAAACACCCCCCCCCGGTTCGGTTTGCAGCAGAACAGGCAAAAAATGTGTTCAAACCCCGTCAAAGTCTATGGGACACGAACGTGAAAAATCAAAAGTGCCCATTTTAAAGGTTAAAAAGTTATTGTCATAAAAAGTGTTTGGGGACCCGGGTCCTGCCCCAGGAGGAGTGTTTGGGGATCCGGGTTCTGCCCCAGGGGGAGTGTTTGGGGACCCGGGTCCTGCCCCAGGGGACATGTATCAATGCAAAAAAGTTTTAAAAACTGCCTTTTTTCAGGAGCAGTGATTTTAATAATGCTTAAAGTGAAACAATAAATGTGAAATATTCCTTTAAATTTTGTACCTGGGGGGTGTCTATAGTATGCCTGTAAAGTGGCGCATGTTTCCCATGTTTAGAACAGTCCCTGCAGCAAAATGACATTTCTAAAGGGATAAAAGTCATTTAAAACTACTTGCGGCTATAATAAATTGTCGGGTCCCAGCAATACAGATAAAAGTTGTGACGGATCTCGGATTCCTCAGGTGGGCACCTCCCCCAGACCTGTGTCTCCTGTCCTCCAAACGCACCCGCAGCCGGCAGACTCGCCATAACCAGCCCTTTACCCCCCCAATCACGAGGCAAACCACACAGGTGTTGAGGGTTAAACATGCAGATCATCAACTGTTTATTACTTACAGAACATTCACCTTTATAGACAGTTAGGGACACTCCCCTTAGCCTTGTCATAGAGGGGGAGGGGACTGGGAAGAACCAATAGAAACTCAACACTTGTACATTGAAACACATAAAAGGGATTATGATAAGCAGGCAGCCCCTCCTCACACATCCCCCGCTGAGAGATGTCTCCAGTCCAGACCTTCGTCTACCTGCCATGACCCAACACAATTATACACAGCGACATGAGGGGGGATGGGGAGAAGGGATGTAGCATTACATTATCTCAATGCCAGCTTGTCCCCAAGTCTATTCTGGCCCATAGTCTGTGGGGAGGAGACCGGCCCACAGTCCCTTCCAAAACACACAGAGACAATGGGTTCTGTCACAAAAGTCATTGAAAAAAAACAGCATGGGTCCCCCCCAAGTCCATTACCAGGCACTTTGGGTCTGGTATGGATATTAAGGTGAACCCCGAACCAAAATGTAAAAAATAAATTGCGTGGGGGTTCCCCATTAATTCCATACCAGAACCTTATCTGAGAGTGCCCCCCTCCTGAACTGTACTAGGCCACATGCCCTCAACATGGGGAGGATGCTTTTGGGGTCAATGGGGACAAGGGCCTCATCCCCACAGCCCTTGCCCTGTGGGAGGGGGGGCTTATCGGAATCTGGAAGCCCCTTTAACAAAGGGGACCCCAGATCCTGGAACCTATGTGAATTGGTAACGGGGTACATTTTACCCCTACCATTTCACAAAAAAAGTGTCAAAAATGGGAAAAAACACAGGGGACAGCTTGGGACAAGTCCTTTATTAAAAAAGAAATAAACCTCCAGCGATGTACATCCATCCTCTACTGGAGGATACGGAGAGAAGAAAAAACGGTGACACGATCCGCCTCCATGGGAGGTTCCGGTCGAATGACACTACACCTGCCGTGGCGGCTCTTAAATAGCTGAGGGCAAGGCCACCTGTGATGTGTGCAGATGACCCCGCCCCTTCTAACATTACAGGAAAGCCCCATTGCATTAGAGGGGGGTGGGGTCACCCACACATGTCACAGTTGGCCCTGCACTCAGCTATATAAGAGCTGTCACAGCGGGTGCAGTGTCACTCGGCCGCCTCCTCCCATGGAGGCGGATCGTGTCGGAGTTTTTTTTTTTCCTTATCCTCAGGTTGAGAATGGATGTACATTTTTTTTTTTTCTTAAAATAAAGGACTTTTTATTGTGAAATGGTAGGAGTACAATGTACCCGTTACCAATTCACATAGGGGGGCCCGGGATCTGTGGGGTCCCCTTTGTTAAAGGGGGCTTCCAGATTCCGATAAGCCCCCCTCCCACAGACACCCACAACTACCAGGCAAGGGTTGTGGGGATGAGGCCCTTTTCCCAATCAACATGGGGACATGGTGCTTTGGACCCCAAAGCATCTTTCCCATGTTAAGGGCATGTGGCCTGGTACAGTTCAGGAGGGGGGGGGCGCTCTCTCATCCCCCCCCCCTTTTCCTGCGGCCTGCCAGGTTGCGTGCTCAGATAAGGGTCTGGTATGGATTTTTTGAGGGGAACACCATGCCCTTTAAATCCATACCAGACCTGAAGGACATGGTATGGAATTTGGAGGGGACCCCCACGCATTATTTTTTACAATTTTGGTTCAGGGTCCATGTCATTTTTTTTTTATGACTTTTATCTGTATTGCCGGGACACAACAATTCTGTGAGTAGTTTTATATGACTTTTATTACTTTAGAAATGACATTTTGCTGCGGGACAGTTCTAAACACGAGAAACACGCGCTGCTTCACAGGCATACTATAGACACCCCCCAGGTACGAAAATTAAAAGGAATATTTCACTTTTATTATTTCACTGTAAGCATTATTAAATCACTGTTCCCGAAAAAACTGTAGTTTTAAAACTTTTATTTGCATTGATACATGTCCCCTGGGGCAGGACCCGGGTCCCCAAACACTCCCCCTGGGGCAGGACCCGGGTCCCCAAACACTCCCCCTGGGGCAGGACCCGGGTCCCCAAACACTCCCCCTGGGGCAGGACCCGGGTCCCCAAACACTCCCCCTGGGGCAGGACCCGGGTACCCAAACACTCCCCCTGGGGCAGGACCCGGCTCCCCAAACACTCCCCCTGGGGCAGGACCCGGCTCCCCAAACACTCCCCCTGGGGCAGGACCCGGCTCCCCAAACACTCCCCCTGGGGCAGGACCCGGCTCCCCAAACACTCCCCCTGGGGCAGGACCCGGCTCCCCAAACACTCCCCCTGGGGCAGGACCCAGCTCCCCAAACACTCCCCCTGGGGCAGGACCCGGCTCCCCAAACACTCCCCCCTGGGGCAGGACCCGGCTCCCCAAACACTCCCCTGGGGCAGGACCCGGGTCTCCAAACACTTTTTATGAATTTAACTTGCATATAAGAACTTTTTAATTTCTCCCATAGCCTTTTAAAGGGTGTTCCACGGCTTTCAAATTTGCCGCAAACACCCCAAATTGCTCGCTATTCAGTGAACACCCGATGTTCGAGTGGCTCATGCCTAGTCATTAACACTAAATCCATTCCTCCACCCATACTGCTCACTGATTGGTGCAGAGTAGGGCGGGGACTGGGTGATATCAGCCTGTAATCCCCTGGTCACTTTCCTGAGCTGTGTTCCCCGTCCTGTATTCCTGTATTTCTCTCAGATAATCTTCCTTCTCTGTGCTGAAGACACAATTTATGTCTCTAGACTGGATCTATGGAGATTCTGGGGTTCAGCTGGCAGCAAAATGTTCATTTCCCCCATAGGAGTTACTACACCTAGGCACCTGGGGTATGTGTTTTGGGTCTTCTGCCCCATACCCGGGTATGGCAAGATCTCTGACAGACAATTCTCCCGGGTTACTAACTCTGTTGTCTGCTGGCTGTGCCGGGGGGAGGGATATGTCTGTATAGTCTCAGACCCAAGTCACCGAGTGCAGTCTCAGGAGACGGGGGGCAGAGATGTGGGATCTCTGCAACTTGTCTCATGTAAAAAATAATCTACCACAGATTACTGAATACCAATATTATGAGTCCTGGCCCTTACACTATATCATTTATATTGTACATTATATACTCCTGACCCCTGCACTATATACTCTATATTGTACATTACATACTCCTGACCCCTGCACTATATACTCTATATTGTACATTACAGACTCCTGACCCCTGCACTATACACTCTATATTGTACATTACATACTCCTGACCCCTGCACTATATACTCTATGTTGTACATTACATACTCCTGACCCCTGCACTATATACTCTATATTGTACATTACATACTCCTGACCCCTACACTATATACTCTATGTTGTACATTACATACTCCTGACCCCTGCACTATATACTCTATATTGTACATTATATACTCCTGACCCCTGCACTATACACTCTATGGGCCAGATTCAGCAAGACTTGCGCTGGAGTATTTCGATATGCGCCGCGTAACTGTGAAGATGCGCCGTAGTATCTATGTGGCCGTACCCACCAAACTAGATGCGACAGAAAACGGGCTTTCCCCGACCGGCTTAACTTTCCGACGCCAGAGTATCGTCAGCGCATAATTTGGCTTGGCGCATCAGTCGCGCCTATTGATTTCCCCTGAAAATATGCAAATGAGGGATATTTCCCGATTCGCGAACGGATTAGCACCATACGCTGGCTACATGCGTCGCGCGTATGTCGTCCGTCCGGCGCAAAGTTATTCCTACAAATAGCTGCTTTATCTTTACTCCAGACGGCCTCAGGTCAGCAGGAGAGCAGCTACAGCAGCAGCGTTACCGACGAAACTAGCAAGCTGAACAACCACACGTGCAAGGACAACACCTCTGTGTGCCAACATGCCAGGGGCAGTCGCGGTCCTAGCACTAGTACTGGGTCCCCCGGTACGGAGGAGGCGGGCACGTGAGAGGATATACCGCACGCGCATGAGCCTCTTTGGCATGGGGGATGAGGAGGTGTATCGCCTCTTCAGATTCAGCCCTGATGCAATACTTGAACTAACCACAACCCTGCAGGATGACATCACCAGCAAGACACGCCCCTCACAAGCAGTGCAGCCACTGGTGAAGGTACTGGCAACACTTCATTTCCTTGCCAGTGGATCATTCCAGCGTACAAGTGGAGTGGTGCCTGGGATGTCACAGTCCTCCATGAGCAGATGTGTGCACCAGGTTGTCCCTGCAATCCTCAGACGCATGTCCAACCAGTTCATCAGACCCACCACTAAGGAGCTGCGGCTGAAGGCAATGACAGATTTCTACAACATTGCCAGATTCCCACGCACTGTGGGGGCCATTGATTGCACACATGTGGCCCTACAGCCCCCCAGTGCCACAGAGCACATATACCGCAATCGGAAGCATTGGCATTACATCAATGTACAGGTGATAGCCGATGCCCAACGCCTCATATGGCACGTCCGTGCCAAACACCCCGGGTCCAGCCATGACAGCTTCATATACAATCAGAGCCCCATCCCAGCAGAATTCGAACAGAACATGTATGGGGACAGCTGGCTGGTTGGTGAGTGACATGGGAGTCAGGCATGACTATCCCCTACCATGATGCACACCTCACAAGTGGCACATGCATGACTAACATCCTCCTGTCTTTTCCCTTACAGGTGACTCTGCATATGCACTGGGACCCCATCTAATGACTCCTTTCCGGAACCCCCAAACCAGAGGAGAGAGAAAATACAATGAAGCACACATCAAAACCTGTGCAGTGGTGGAACAAACATTTGGGCTCCTGAAGTCCCGTTTCCGATGCCTGGATAAGTCTGGGGGGGCCCTATTGTATTCCCCTACCTTCGTGTGTCAGATCATCGGTGCATGTTGCATTCTGCACAACTTTGCTATGAGAAAAGGCCTGCAGATTGACATACGTGATGACCTGACCCCCGACCCACACAGTCCCCACCTGCCAGAGGAGACCCAGTCTGCTGATGGAAGAGCAGTCAGGAGGGTCCTCGCCGTAGGCATCTTTGGACACTAAACCAAAACATTAATCACACAGACAGTGCACGCGTGTACACCACTGATGTCCCTAGATCACACACACCACATCCACATCACATTGGATTAGCCCAAGTCCAGCATGTAGGACTTGGGAGCAGCAACGCCAGCGTCAAGGCCCCAATGATGTCGCTGTCCATTCATACACCATTCACACGTCATTCATACAGCCGTGGGGATAACTTCTCCACCACGGCCGAGGGTGACACCCCTTACTGGCAGGAGTGCCACCCCCTCACATTCACACACCATTCACACTGTCCCCTGCACTCCTGACCGTGTGCAGTTAAAAATAAAATAAATATCTCATAACATGAGTAATAGAATAAAATATAAACTCATAACCTGAGCAAGAAAAAAAAAAAAGAAAAATTAACCCCAAAAAAAAAAACCCTCATCTGGGATGACGGGGGCTCCTCCTTGTGGGCACTCTCGGGCTCCTCAGCTGCCTGGAGGGAGTGGGTGGGGGGTATCTGGAGGAGGCTGATCCCCGGGTGGGCCACTCCTGGCAGCTGTTGGCTGCATGCCCTCCAAGGCCACGGCAATCCGGCTCAGATAGAGGTTGGTCTGGGCCTGCATTCTCAGCTGGCGGGTGACATTATGCCACTGGTCACGCTGCCGCTAGCTGCCATCCGGGAAGAGGGGAGGCGTGTTGGCATGGACGGCTGCTGTGAGGTGCCGTACATCAGCCTGCACCTCCCCCAGGCTGGTTACAACGTCCTGCACACCACTGGGCAGCTGCGACACGGAGCCCAGGCTGTCAGCGAGCCAGTCCAAGTGGCCAGCAATCTCCCCCATCTGCTGGGTTTGCCTGGCGTGGTCCATCGCCACCTGATCCTGGACCAGATCAGACACCAGGTCTTCCGGGTTGCCTTCCTGGGGCCAGGAGAAGGTTGTCCCCGCGGGGATGGAGTCGCCCTTGAGGGGCTACCGAGGATGGGTGAGGGGATGACAGAGGGCCCTGCAGAAAGGGGAGGACTCTGACAAAACCAAAATAAACTCCTGCTGAGGAACAGGCTCCTCCTCAACCATCTCTGCAGAAGTGGTGTGGGCACTCTCCTCCACCTCGGTGTCTTCAGCACCCAGGGGCTCGTCCTCAGGATCCCGTTGGGGGGTTGGGGTGGAATGGCCGGCAACAGATGATGGCCCAGCTCCGTCATCTGTGGATGACACAAAGCAGACACATGTTGGTGGTCCCACACACTTGGCACATGTACCCCCCCCCCCCACATGCAACACACCAAATAGGGGATAAAAAACACTTACCTGTCCTGGAGCCTTCCTCCATAGAATCATAGCCTGGTACCCCCTCCAACTGCTCCCTCTCCAGGCAGCGGGCGACCACCTCCTCCTCTGTGGTCAGGCTGACCGCACATGGGGATCCACCACCTGTGCCCCTCTCATGGGTCCGAATGGTGCCCACCTTGCCACGGACATTGCGCCGCAGGTCGTTAATTTTCTTCTGGATATCACCAGCAGTCCGGGTGGAGTACCCCAACACATTCACCCTGCCAGCAATGGTGTCCAGGATGGCCTGCTTCCTCTCCCGGCTGGTCTTCCGACTTTTCTTTCCGTGGAGAAAGTTGTTATAAGTCTCCATAGCGGAGATTACCACAGAGACCTCCTGGGCATTGAAATTCAAGTTTCTCCTCTCTTTGAGGGTAGCGGGAGCAGCCATCTCTGTGCAAAAGTAACTTCCCTGGGGTGGGGGGAAACGGAAATACTTTTGCGCTGGAATGGCGCTTCCGCTAGCGCTTTTAAACGCACAACGGAACACATTGCGCTGACGTTTACCGTGAAGCGGTGCCGACGGAAGTTGTGAGCATGCGCACAGAAGGCCGAGTGAAGCCTCACTCACTGCGCATGCTCCGTGGATGATGCGCTGAACGTAAGCTCCGCCCATCATTTACATATGATCACACCCACTTCCACTTGCGTCGGGTTGCGCCAACGCATCTTCGTTACTCCGTCGCAAAGTAACGGCCAGGCGCTTGGTGAATACTGTACTTCACTCGCTAGTTTGCGTCAGCGCAGCGTATATGCGTTGCGCTACGCTGGCGAAAAGATGCGCGCATCTACCTGAATCTGGCCCTATATTGTACATTACAGACTCCTGACCCCTGCACTATACACTCTATGTTCTTCAGTACATAATTTTGATACAAAATTCTAACTTTTGTATTCTGTATAAGTTGTACATTACATAGTCCTGACATCTTTTGCACCCATTTTCTACCAGCTGGACATTTTATATCTGATGATGTGATTGGAGCACAGACGTCTACATGGTGATAATAATGAGATAACATCCTCCAACTTTGGAACCTTAAACAGAAAGTGATAATGAGGGGGAGGAGTCAATAACCCAATGATGGTGGTCTGCAGGATCAGTCCAGTTTTCATCTTGGTTCTTCTCCCCCATCCTCACTCTCTGACCTCTGGTGGGGCTCAGCCCGCTGTTATTCATGACTAAATAAGGAAGTGCAGGACTTCTTGTGTTGGAAAGATGGTAATGGGTAATGAGTGATAGAGGGGGAGGGGACACTCGTTTTATAATCCCCTCATCACTGTCACTCCTATAAAAGACAGTTCTTGTTGTTTCCTCACTCTCTGACTAAGGTCCATGAATAAAGAAATGAACTGGGAGGAGATCAGAGGAACCATTTTTTTTTTTTTTAGATCAAACTTTATTGAAAGAACAATAAATGAGAAGCAGTACAGTATACAGGATCTTGTACATATCAGACATAAACCTTCAACGTTTGGTAAGTAGCACTAAATCACTTAAATTAGCTACATCCGCATACGGGTATCACAGCTCCTCAGAGACAAAGCCGCCTGATGTGGGCGGAGTCCTGGTTTAGGGGAACCAATCAGCTGATGTCTAGTAATAATCTTTGTATTTCTATTTTAGTAGATGGACGGGAGATGAGGAAAACCTCAGAGGATTGTCTCACTTTGTCTCCAGACTGTAAAGTAGAAGATGAGGACATCACACAGTATAGTCCAGGAGAAAACCCGACTACCTCAAATGTCCATCCAGCACCACACAGTGTAGATGGACCATCGTATTCCTCTTATCCTGAGGAACTTCAGACTGTGCAGGACGATGCCGGACCATCGTATTCCTCTTATCCTGAGGAACTTCAGACTGTGCGGGACGATGCCGGACCATCGTATTCCTCTTATCCTGAGGAACCTCAGACTGTGCGGGACGGTGCCGGACCATCGTATTCCTCTTATCCTGAGGAACCTCAGACTGTGCGGGACGGTGCCGGACCATCGTATTCCTCTTATCCTGAGGAACCTCAGACTGTGCGGGACGGTGCCGGACCATCGTATTCCTCTTATCCTGAGGAACCTCAGACTGTGCGGGACGGTGCCGTCCTTCCAACAGATAAGAGGTTTTCCTGTCCTGAGTGCGGGAAGTGTTTCTCTTCTAAATCCAATCTTAATAAGCATAAAACATCTCACACAGGAGAGAAGCCGTATTCCTGTCCTGAGTGCGGGAAATGTTTTCCACAGAAGTGCCATCTTGTCACACATCAGAGATCTCACACAGGTGAGAAGCCGTATTCCTGTCCTGAGTGCGGGAAATGTTTTTCACACAACTCCACTTTTAACAAACATCAGAGATCTCACACAGGGGAGAAGCCGTATTCCTGTCCTGAGTGCGGGAAATGTTTTTCAGTCAATTCCTCTTTTAACAGACATCAGAGATCTCACACAGGGGAGAAGCCGTATTCCTGTACTGAGTGTGGGAAATGTTTTCCACAGAAGTCTAATCTTGTTACACATCAGAGATCTCACACAGGGGAGAAGCCATATTCTTGTCCTGAGTGCAGGAAATGTTTTTCACGGAAGTCCAATCTTTACACACATCAGAGATTTCACACGGGGGAGAAGCCGTATTCCTGTCCTAAATGCGGGAAATGTTTTTCAGACAACTCCACTTTTAACAAACATCAGAGATCTCACACAGGGGAGAAGCCGTATTCCTGTCCTGAGTGCGGGAAATGTTTTCCACAGAAGTCCAATCTTTACACACATCAGAGATCTCACACAGGGGAGAAGCCGTATTCCTGTCTTGAGTGCGGAAAATGTTTTTCACGGAAGTCTGATGTTTTCACACATCAGAGATCTCACACGGGGGAGAAGCCGCATTCCTGTCCTGAGTGCGGGAAATGTTTTTCAGTGAAGTCCAATCTTTACAAACATCAGAGATCTCACACAGGGGAGAAGCCGTATTCCAGTCCTGAGTGAGGGAATTGTTCCTCACTAAAGTCCTGTCTTCCTGTACATCAGGGATCCCCCTCGAGGTGTATTAGTGCCTTGAGTGCGGGAAATGTCTTGTATATGAATGTTGCTGGACATCACAGCTCTCATGTGGGGAAGAAGCACACCCTGATATACACCTCAGATATACTCCATGGCTGATCTCCATCATGTAATGTCGTGCATTAAGGCGCGAATGATAATAATATATATAATATTTTTCAGCAAAAATAATGAAAGTCTGTTAGGCTTCATATTTGAGGTGAAACCAGGCGTACAAGATATAAACTGACCAGGTCTGGTGTGTACACAGAAAGTGAATTGGTTTCAAGTGGTTAGAAGTCTTACAATAGAGAAAAGTTTGCACAGATGACTAACTAAGCAGATATCACAAGCCTTATCTAAGAACAGCCATTGCAAGTAAAGAACTGGTTTCAGGTGAAGAGATAACTCCATTGTAGGATAGCCTCCCTAGACAGAACCTTGACTTAGCTGCTCTAAAACAATGGCTTGTGTTGGCCAACAAGATTTCCTGGGAAGAGAATATTGACGCAGCTGAGCTATTTAACTGCCTTCATGAAAGAGACAGTTTAAAGTCCTATCTTCACAAACCGATGTACAAATGTGACTCGCATTATGAATACACCTAATATTCAAGAATATATTTTATACATCCAATAAATGAAAATAATGTTTAGATGACATCTTAAGAACCGAGGGAAATATATAACCATCGCATCCGCTAATATTTAGAGATTTGTAAGAAGAATTATAGGAGAAATTTGTTTTTATCAATAGACGTGTTTTTAAAGAATCGAATCCACATTATGAAAGACATAAAATTGTGATTATAAAAATGTGAATGAACCTGTGACACGTATCCATCAAACACATATCACAATGATTCATGTATCCACATTGATAATTATTTTGCATTGATTATGAGATATAAGCTTATGCATGCTTAGAAGCATGTTTGTGGGGAATATACGTTTATGTTATGTAGGGATCAAAGATATGCTAGTTGTATTTTATATAATATAAAGATACCAGAATTATATATATATATATGTGTAGGTAGCCTTCCACAATAATATAAAAATTATCGTACAGATAATCTCACAATAAAAGTGAGACACCTAGTGGTTGAAAGTGATATTACTTGAGGTTCTCAAAACTCTAGAATTAAATCGTCAGCCAATAGGAACCAGACATGTCTTGACAGGAACTCCCATAGAGACCAGGGACCTATGAATAACGGACAGTTGTCAGATGGGCAGGACTTAGGATAATGTAATAGCCCTATTGTTCTGATCGATATAAGAGAGATAGCCCATGAGGAAGGGAGATCATTCAGGATCGATCAATGGATGAGGAAGATCAGAGGCAATAGAAGGAATCAATGAAGGGAGATGGATCAATGAACTAAAAGAGGAAGAAGACCCCACCCAGAGGGGGAGGGGCATGTTAGGACGATGCATGAAGGCATCTTGTCATCCCATGAAGGACCATAGAAAGCCACTGCATTTTAACTTTGGTCATCTGCAAATAGCCATTTTGGAATTGGTAATTATGCCATTTTTATGTTATCAGAAATATATTGTTGTTCCCTAGAAATATTGAAGCCTCGTATATCTTGTAATCATGGTCTGTTCTCATAACCAATAACTGGTAGTTGTCTCTTAAAGAATTTAAGTTTTTCTATTATTTTCATATTTTCATATTTTTAATGACAAAACAGAGAAGTCCAATATATTTCACATTTTTGGCCTCTTGCTTACCTGCAGTAAAGTAACGGTTATGTATGTGAAATAGACGCTTTTGTCTCATTGTCTTTTGTATAAAGTTATCCTTGAGAACTGGCCATGACACACAGATCAGAGGTATTGCACGCCCATTTTGGGGGTATTTTATTGAATCGCAATGTGTTCATGTAACGCAACTGGTATTCTAATTTCATGTAAATATCCGTATTTTTGACAACCAATAAATGAGCTATTTTGTATGATTATACGTCTCTGTGAATACGTTTCATAATATAGACTATGTTATATAGATTGACTTTATTGTATTTCAAAATTTCTTCGTTATCAAAGAATTCAATATAATTTTACTGTGCGGTTAAAATGACCTTAAGAAAGCACAACAGTTGTTACAGCTTCACCAGGAGCATTTCCACTTCAATTTAACTCACCGAAACTGTGGGTTACAAATCACAAGGAGCCACTTTAGCTAGCGAAGAAAAGAAGATCCAGGACTAAGTACTTTAGGTGAGATCTCACACATAGCTTATAAAGTAGGGGGAGCTCCCAGGTATAGACACATATATATATATATATATATACATATATATATATATATACAAGGAGGTTGGAATCGCGCTAATCGTAAGTCTATGTCCGATAAAGGGCACAGTAAGTGCTATGATTATTATAAATAAAATAAATTGTAAATCATATGAACACACGAGAAGATATAATAATATCACACAAGTGTGAATTCGTGTATAAATCCACCAAATGATCACAAAAAAGGACCTGCTAGTGTTGGGTAGCTGTGTTCAAGTGAAAGAGCAAACCTAAGTGAAGTTCAGTGAGAAAATATTAGACTAATGAAGCCACACACAATATTGAAAATAAATCGGAAAAAAATGTATATCCAGATATAAAGTCCTCCTAATAACCACAGAGAAGCCAATTCATAGTCTATGGTGGACTCAAAAAAAGTTTTATGCAATAAAGGGCCAGACTCGGCAAGACTTGCGCTGGAGTAATTCAAAATGCGCTGCGTAACTGTGAATATGCGCCGTCGTATCTATGTGGCCGTACCCACCATACGCTGGTGGATTAGCACCATACGCTGGCTACATGCTCCGCGCGTATCTCGTCCATCCGGCGCAAAGTTATTTCTACAAATAGCTGCTTTATCTTTACTCCAGACGGCCACAGGTCAGCAGGAGAGCAGCTACAGCAGCGTTACCGACGATAAGAGCTAGCTGAGCACCCCCACTTGCAGGACAACACCTCTGTCCATGCTTGTCTGTCAACTTTTACAGCCATGGAGGAAGACATCATAGGTCTCCATAGCCGAGATGACGGCTGACAGCTCCTGGCCTTTAGAGTTCAGCTTTCTCCTGTGTGTTTGCAGGGAATGGGAGCAGCCATCTCAGAACAAAAGTAACTTCACTGCGGGGAGGGGGAACAGGATATACTTTAGTGCCGGAATGGCGCATCTACGGGCGCATTTAAACGCCCAACGGAACGCATTGCGCTGACGTTTCCCGTGAAGTGGTGCCGACGGAAGTTGTGAGCATGCGCACAAGGGGGCGAGTGGAGCCTCACTCACTGCGCATGCTCCGTGGTTGATGCGCTGAACGTAAGCCTCTGCGCTGGGCTCCGCCCATCATTTACATATGATCACTTCCACTTGCGTCGGGTTACGCCAGCGCATTATCGTTACTCTGGCGAAAGGGTCGTCAGAGTAACGTAAATGAGAAGCGTTACTCCAGAGCAAAGATGCTCCCATCTACCTGAATCTGGCCCAAAGTCTTCAGATGAAAATAAATATATCGTCTCCACCTTTATGACGTATGTGTAAACGGGGTAAAGAAAAAAGTCTCAAGCTGGTACAGATGCGTCACTCTCTTGAATATCGATCACACATGGGCTCTCACAGATTTGAAATTGTAGAATCTCAGCACCAAAAAACAAAACAGAAACAGAGAGACTTGCATAGTGTGAAACCTTATGGACAACTGTTATAACATCACCCGTGTGGAGCAGTCTTGCGACCGGGGGAGGGAATAGTGCAGACCCACCACCTCTATACACACTGAACCTTACCAGATCTGGACCCCGCAGGGTAGATGCAAACACTTAAAGCAGGGGTGGCAAACACAAGGCCCGCGGGCCGAATCCGGCCCGCCGGACCTTGTAATGTGGCCCGCACAGCAGCCACCTCATTTTGCCAAGATTTCAGCGAGCGGCGCGGCACATATTCCCCTTACTCTCCGCCTCCGTCCCACCTCCGTCCCGCCTCCAAAGCTGCGTCTTAGGCTCCGCCTCCACCGCCGCTCTACACTAAAGTCATTAGGTGTACTTACATTATGGTTCCGGCTGCCGCTCTGGTGCCCGCCTCCTACTCCACCCTGTCTCCACCTCCACTCTTTTTGTAGCCACAATGCCGCTCTGGTGCCCGCCTCCTCCTCCACCCTGTCTCCACCTCCACCACCGTCCCGTCTCCACCTCCACCCCGCCTCCCCAGTCTTTTCCAGCCAGCGATGCTAGTTTTTGGTGGCAGAAATTGCAGTTTTTGGTAACGTTTTTTTCCCCCATCCAGCGGGCTGCGTCCTGTGGCTCCGGTGCCCAGCTCAGCGCAGTGGATCTCGCAGCAGCCGCAAGTGCAGAGGATGGCTAGCTTTGTGAATCCCTCCGGTGTGTCCTGGGTCCCTCCCTCGCAATGCCGTCTCACCCTCCCCTCTCCCCCCTCAAGTGGATGTGCTGCAGGAAGAGATTGGCTGCCCAAATTGTGAGTACCAGCTGCCCCCTCCCTGCTTGGTCCCTCTAACCCTGCCAGGCTGTCTGGGGTCTCCTCTGACACTGTCCTCTGTGCCTTCCATCTGCCCTGCACCCCTCAGCCTATACTGACCTACTCAACCTCACCCTGCACCCCTCACTATGCACCCTGCATCCACCCCACAGCAACCTGTACCCCTCACTATGCACCCTGCAGCCACCCTACACCCCCCTGCACCCCTCACTATGCACCCTGCAGCCACCCTACACCCTTCAGTGTGCACCCTGCCCCCACCCCACAGCACCCCTCACTGTGCACCCTGCACCCCTCACTATGCACCGCGCAGCCACCCTACAGCACCCTGCACCCTTCACTGTGCACCCTGCCCCCACCCAACAGCACCCTGCACCCCTTACTGTGCACCCTGCATCCCTCACTATGCACCCTGCACCCACCCCACAGCACCCTGCACCCCTCACTATGCACCCACCCCACATAACTATGCACATAACAGCACCCCTCACTGTGCACCCTGCACCCCTCACTATGCACTCTACAGCACCCTGCACCCTTCACTGTGCACCCTGCACCCACAGCACCCTGCACCCCTCACTGTACACCCTGCACCCCTCACTATGCACTCTGCAGCCACCCTACAGCACCCTGCACCCTTCACTGTGCACCCTGCACCCACAGCACCCTGCACCCCTCACTGTACACCCTGCACCCCTCACTATGCACCCTGCACCCACCCCACAGAACTATGCACCCCTCACTGTGCACCCTGCATCCACCCCACAGCACTCTGCACCCCTCACTATGCAACCTGCACCCACCCCACAGCACCCTGCACCCCTCACTATGCACTCTGCACCCACCCCACAGAACTCTGCACCCCTCACCGTGCACCCGGCCCTTTGAGGGTAACCATACTGCTGATGCGGCCCCCGATGAATTTGAGTTTGCCACCCCTGACTTAAAGGAAGGATCGTAGTTCAGCAGCCATAGGGACATCAGCAGATGACAGTATTATGATGATACCATGTAACGACATATAGAACCTCACATAGTATAAAATCCAATGGTATTTATTAAAAGAAAAAGATAAAGTTGCACTTACAACAGATGAAAATGAATGGAGCATTTAAAACAAGGTGCCGGCCGGCTAGGATGGTACGCGTGCGTCCTTCCGTAGGAATGCGGTGACGTGGGGACCCCACGTCACCGCATCCACGCGGAAGGACGCACGCGTACCATCCTAGCTCTGTTGTAAGTGCAACTTTATCTTTTTCTTTTAATAAATACCATTGGATTTTATACTATGTGAGGTTCTATGTCGTTACATGGTATCATCATAATACTGTAATCTGCTGATGTCCCTATGGCTGCTGAACTACGATCCCTTCCTTTAAGTGTTTGCATCTACCCTGCGGGGTCCAGATCTGGTAAGGGTCAGTGTGTATAGAGGTGGTGGGTCTGCACTATTCCCTCCCCCGGTCGCAAGACTGCTCCACACGGGTGATGTTATAACAGTTGTCCATAAGGTTTCACACTATACAAGTCTCTCTGTTTCTGTTTTGTTTTTTGGTGCTGAGATTCTACAATTTCAAATCTGTGGCCCCATACACACGAGCAGACAGATTTGTTCAAATCTGTCCGTCCGACAGATTTGAACAAATCTGTCTGCTGGGATTTTGGTTTGCTCGCGTGTACACACGAGCAAACCAAAATCCTCGCCAGCAGACAGCGCGCTGACGTGTCGGTGACGTGGCGGTGACGTTGACGCCGCCACGTCACCGCACCAGGAAGTAAAACACTTCCGCGCATGCGCCGAATCCATTCTGCGCCGGTGCGAGACGACATGTCTGCTGGTAAGTGTACTAACCAGCAGACATGTCGGCAGACGGGTTTGCAGCCGACAGATTTCAAAGCATTGCTTTGAAATCTGTCGGGTGGACAAATCCGTCTGTTTGCCCCGTACACACGATCGAATCTGTCTGCTGAAACGGCCATCAGACGGCTTTCAGCAGACAGATTCGATCGTGTGTACGAGGCCTGTGAGAGCCCATGTGTGATCGATATTCAAGAGAGTGACGCATCTGTACCAGCTTGAGACTTTTTTCTTTACCCCGTTTACACATACGTCCTAAAGGTGGAGACGATATATTTATTTTCATCTGAAGACTTTATTGCATAAAACTTTGTAGTCCACCATAGACTATGAATTGGCTTCTCTGTGGTTATTAGGAGGACTTTATGGGCCAGATTCAGGAACAGTTACGCTGGCGGATCGAGTGATCCGCCAGCCTAACTGTGACTTTGAGCCGGCGTTTCTGTTTTCTGTAACCAGAAAACAAGAAACGCCGGGTTGAAGTTCCGATGCGAGCAGCGTAACTGAGTTTCGCCATCGCATCGTTACTTCAACTTAAAAATGGCGCCGGGGGCGTTCCCGCCGATTTACGCTCAAAAAATATGTTAATGACCGGAAATCGGCAATTCACGATCGAAATCCGGCGCGACGCAATGACGATACGACGTTTCCGGACGGGATACGCGGCGCATAGATATACCTACATGGGGTTGGAATATCCTATGTTAGGTATAGGCGTCGTCATCGCGTCGGGAAAAAAAAAAAAATCGTCGCTTGCGTAAAACGGTCATGAATGGGAATGTGACGTCATTGACGTTCATTCACAGATTTTGGAGCATGCGCACGGGGATGTTTTGACACTCGACGCATGCGCAGTACGTTGGCGGTGGGATCGCGCGTAGTTAGCATACTACACGCCCCGTACCCGCTAAATTTGAATTCCGCCGGCTCATTTGTGATGCGCTGCCGCAACTTTAGGAGCAAGTGCTTCGTGAATGACAGCACTTGCTCCTAAAATTTCGGCAGCGCAACGCAAAAGAGAAGCGTTACTCCAGAGCAAAGATGCTCTGGACTACCTGAATCTGGCCCATAATCTGGATATACATTTTTTTCCGATTTATTTTCAATATTGTGTGTGGCTTCATTAGTCTAATATTTTCTCACTGAACTTCACTTAGGTTTGCTCTTTCACTTGAACACAGCTACCCAACACTAGCAGGTCCTTTTTTGTGATCATTTGGTGGATTTATACACTTGTGTGAAATTATTATATCTTCTCGTGTGTTCATATGATTTACAATTTATTTTATTTATAATAATCATAGCACTTACTGTGCCCTTTATCGGACATAGACTTACGATTAGCGCGATTCCAACCTCCTTGTATATTATTGATTATGTTGTATAGCATTTTTGAATCGCAGATTTTCACTTATTAGTTATTCACTGGGTAAGCGCAATTTTTTTTCCTTTGTTATATATATACTGTTTTTCAAATTGTTTATATTAAAATTTATTGTGCTGTCGTCTTACGTTGGGATGACGGCACAATTACTGTAATCACTTATTTGTATATTCTACAGTAAAATATATCTCTGGTTATGTATCCAGTTGTTGTGGCGTATTGTTTTCTCCCACCAGGTGCAGTCAGTGGATCCTGGGGTGACAATACAGGTATTTTGTACTGTCTTACATTGTATTGTATTGCATTGCATCACAGCTGTGCCAAGGGGATGGAGCCAAGTTAGTGGGGTTTATTGGTAGAGTGCAGGCCCAAATCCAACCAGCAGCTCCTTCGGGGGTCAGTGCTACATATATATATTTATTAAATATTGATAAAAACAATGGACCGGATTCCCAAAGGCTTTACGCCAGCGTATCAAAAGATATGCCGTCGTAAGTACAAATGTGCGCCGTCGCATAGATGACTATGGTCAGTAGTATATACCATAGTGTGTGTACCCAATGCTTGTGAAAAGGCATACATATGGGGAACAGAAAAAGGGGGGGAGGGAGGATTAGGGAAAGGAAGGGGATCCTACCTCCCACAACTCCCCTAGACGCCAATACCGCCAGTTACTATTTAGTACTCCTATCTACTTCGAGGTAAGAGTGTTGGGACTTCATCTTATGCCCCTCCCTCTTTCGGTTATAACCACTGAATTACCATTTAGTGACATTTTGTACTATACCCTACTATATTTACAGATCTACTCAGGTGTTACTTGCTCCTGATGAGTGGAAGATATCCACGAAACGCGTCAAGCTCCCTACTGATGATATGTCACAGCAACTCCATTACACTATGCTACCTCTATCTCGGATGACTATGACATTTACCCCTACTTGGTTAAACTATGACACCACCTGTGTTGATAACTGGGTCCATTTACCTATTTGTTCTATTTTACAATGGTTATTATTCATTTGGATACAAGGATGCATACCATGCTAGATTATAGGTAATATTATGTTATATGATGTCATTTTTGATTTACCAATCATGCCTACTATTTTATGTATATCATGTACTATGATGTATGTTCACCTCCTGGTATGCCCTTCTATATCCAATAAATGTTCTTGTATTTTATTAATTGATTCATTTTTAATCCGGTGTTGTGATTCAAGTTAAAATCCCACAATTCCTACTCCCCTTCCTTTCCCTAATCCTCCCTCCCCCCCTTTATCCGTTCCCCATATGTATGCCTTTTCACAAGCATTGGGTACACAAACTATGGTATATACTACTAACCATAGTCATCTACTGACCCTATGCTATGCTATTACTACGTGGTTACATTTTTTCCTTCCCCAGTCCCCTTCCTTTTTCCTCCCTTCCCCTCCCATTCACATACACCTCCTTCCTACTTTGAATTACGCGGGCTTATGCCGGCCAATTTACGATACGCTGCCGCAACTTACGGAGCAAGTGCTTTGTGAATACTGCAATTGCCTCTCTAAGTTGCGGCGGCATAGCGTAAAGAAGATATGTTACGCCTGCACAAAGATACGCCGCTGTACGTGAATCTACCCCAATGTTTTTTAATAATTAGGTTCATGTATATTGTTTGGTGGGAATGTAACTTTATTATTTTATTAATATGTGGTGTATAATGTGTGCTGATTCGTGTTTAGCTTTTGTATCTTTCACTTCCTCACACTGTAATCCCGCTACATCACGCGAGATTACAGTGAGAGAAGCCGTTCTCAGGAGTTTCCAGCCGTTTGTAGATCGCTCCTCATCTCAACATGAGAATCGATCTACAAAGCTTCATGTTCTATGGTTTCCCTTTCATTTCAGTAGTCAGTAGTCAGTGAGGCAGAGGACTAGCTACAGGAGCTCTCAACGGCGCACGTCTCCTAGGAGTAGGAGCGTGTGTGCCATAGCTCCAGGCAGGCGTAGGAGGCAGATAGGCAGCGTCTCTCCCAGCCTGCTAGCCTAGCCTAGCCCTAGCTCCATTTTCTGGATTTTACTTGTGCCCCAATCTGACCTCTCCTTAGCACAAGATCTGCTCCCTGGCTCCCTGGCTCTCCTGCAGGTAAGCAGCTGACGGCCGTCCTTTTCAGGATTAGCCTCAGCAACACGGATCTCTCCTGCTCCTCTCCGGCTCCCTTCCGCGATCCCCGGCTTTCCCATACCTCCATCATCATTAGGGGCCCCCTCCTATCATCCCCCACGACATTTCCGCCATTCCAGGGATTCTTGGGAGACCCGCGCCAGACGGCACTGAAAAGCGGGGCCGCGATCTAGGAAAGACCGCGGCTTCACTTGCGGCCTAACAGGCGCACCGCTCCTCACGCCCTACAATCCTCACCCGGCCTCCAGGAAATCCCCCCTCACCTCATGATAACCTGTACCTGGCCTTATTGTCACCCTCTCAGCCCCCCCAGCATTACACAAGTACCCCACCTGTCAGCCCTGGTCTGCGTCCCACTGCCTGATCAGGCAACCATCCTCCTGTGTCAGCAACACGCTCACCTCTCATCCCCAGCCCCCCCTAGTCTCTCCAACGAACAGAAGCTTGATCCAGGGGTCACCCGATCGCCTCTTGCAGGGGTCAGGAAGGAATTTTTTCCCTACCGGAGCGTATTGGCCTAGCACCGCCGGGGTTTTTTGCCTTCCTCTGGACCAAGCCAGGAGAAAGGAATTAGCCAATTCCTCTCCCCATTTTTCCCCTGAAATCGCAGCCCCCCCCCCTCCCCCCCGGCGCATTGGCGATCATGGCAGGTCGGCAATATTCTGCCGACACCATTTGGAGTTTGAGGCAATTCGCCGCAATACTGCCAACCGTCACCAAAAATGCCCTAAGAATTGAGCGACTATTGAGAATCGATCACCGATCGACTGTCAGACATTTCAGCCATTTACCCCAGCTCAAGCACATATCATGTGCTCTGATCAACACAAGATCGGCAGTAAAACACCGACTAGAAATCCGCAACTTCATTCAACAAAATGATCTAGACTGTCTCTTTATTACAGAGAGCTGGCTCACAGCCGACTGTAACACCATTCTAGGAGAACTGGTGCCAGAAAATTACCGTATTATAACGGAAAATAGAATAGGACAAAGAGGAGGAGGCCTGGCTGTGATCCACAAGACTCACCTTAGGATCACCAAACCAGTCCTTCAAAACCCTCTTCCATTTATGGAAACCCTTACTCTGCATCTGCAAACAAATTCAAAGGAGACCGTCCACATTCTGCTCTGCTATAGGCCCCCCGGCCCAAAATCGCAGCTGCTATCATCATGGACGGATTTCTTCTCCACTTACACCCTCAACAGCAAACACCTTTTGCTGCTCGGGGATTTCAATCTCTGGGCCAACTCCTCTCAAGACCCCATTGCTGATGCCTGTATTAGCCACCTGGAAGATTTAGGGTTACAGCAACTAGTATGTGGGCCCACACATGCTTCAGGTCACACACTTGATCTTATTTTCAGACAAGCTCTGGAAATAAAAATTTTGGAAAATGGAAAGTTGCCATGGACAGATCACCATGCAATTAAATTCATTATTTCCACAATCCCCCCCGCAACAAAAACATCAAACCCAGTGACAACACACTGGACTAGATGTCAGAAGAAGCTCCACTCGGAACTCTTCAAAACCACTTTAAGGGAAAAAATAGAAACAACTCAGCCGCAGCAAACGGCCGCTGAAATACTGGATGCCATAAACTCGGCCATGCTACAGTCAGCCAACTTGGTAGCGCCGAAACGTAAAACCCGCATCCGGAAAAACAACCGCAGCTGGTTTAACAACCAGCTGTCGTTACTGAAGCAAGAACGCAGAAGGGCAGAATCTGCCTGGAAAAGATGTTCTTCAGAGCTAAACCTATCCATCTACAAGGCGGCGACAAGAAAATACCACAAAGGAATTTTCCAAGCCAAGAAAAAGTATTTTTCGGAGGCTATCAACGGTGCCCTAAACCGCCCCCGCGAACTCTTCAAGATGGTCATTCAGACCATGAAACCAGGATGCATCAAAGCCCCCAGTTCGGATACACAAGAATTTTGCAATGAACTATCGGATTACTTCATTAATAAAATCGAGGCAATCCGTGAAAGCATTCAACAAAACAATCTCCCCCTCAGCCCCCCCCCCCGCAGCTTCTCACACAACACCTATAGTAATTCTCCTATATCAGGTAAGTTCACCCTGGACCCCATCTCCATCGAGGCCACTAAGAATGTCATTTGTACTCTGCGTAATGGCACAGCGCCAAATGACATTATCCCCACAAATCTGCTGAAGGAATGCGCCTACATCTTGGCTCCTCCCATCACGCAGCTTATCAACCAGTCTTTCGTGGAGGGCATAGTGCCCTCACAGTTGAAAGAGGGTATAATCCAACCCATCCTGAAGAAACCCTCCCTGGACCCCAAGGACCCACTCCACCGCCGTCCCATAACAAGTCTCAGTGTACTCTCTAAGATAATGGAAAAAGTAGTGGTACAGCAGCTGCAACTGCATCTAGATACCCACAAGCTACTTGACCCATTGCAATCAGGCTTCCGTCCCGGACACGGGACGGAAACAGCATTGCTGAAAGTATGGGACGATGTTCTCAAGGCCGCAGACGAAGGAGAATCTTGTCTTCTAGTTCTGTTGGACCTAAGTGCAGCTTTCGACACTGTAGACCACAAACTGTTACTGACGCGGCTTGCGGAAGTAGCCAGAGTCGCAGAAGGCGATTTATCTTGGTTCTCCTCTTTTCTGGAAAACCGGTCGCAAACAGTGAAGTTAGGACCCTTCACATCTGAGAAACGCACAGTATCATGCGGAGTCCCTCAAGAATCGCCTCTGTCACCAGTGCTGTTTAACATCTATCTTCGTCCGCTTTTTGAGATTATCAGCAGACAAAAACTGCTCTACCACTAATATGCAGATGATACGCAACTGTATTTCCGCATCTGCAACAGAAAGGATCATCACCTCAATCTAGAGACATGTCTCTCTTTGATAGAGGACTGGATGACAAAGAGTTATCTTAAACTCAACGGAGCGAAAACAGAACTTCTTCTGTTTCACGCCAAGCGCAGGAATCAACCTTCAACAGCATGGACACCCCCGCCTATCCTGGGCAAACTCATCACCCCTAGCGCCAAAGTCAAAAGCCTAGGGGTCATATTTGACTCCTTTATGACAATGGACGCACAAATAGGGTCAGTAGTCAGCGGATCTCACCATCTGCTGCGTCTACTACGCAGACTCACTCCGTTCATCCCTAAAGAAGATTTAGCGGTCGTGGTGGGAGCAATTGTAAACTCCAGACTGGACTATGCAAACGACCTCTACCTCAGACTCCCCAAGTACCAAATCGCTCGTCTGCAAGTCGTTCAGAACACGGCCGCCAGACTGGTGACTGGGAAAAAACCTTGGGAATCCATCTCACCGTCACTGAGAGCCCTTCATTGGCTGCCAGTTAAAGACAGAATTGCTTTCAAAGCACTCTGTCTTACGCATAGATGGGTCCATGGGAATGCCCCCCAATATCTATGCGAAATAATAAAAGCTCATAACCCCAATCGCGTTTTGCGATCCACCAATCAGAATCTGCTCCAGGTTCCGAAAGCCAACTTCAAGTCCAAAGGAGAAAGAAGATTCGCGATCCAAGGTCCCAGACTATGGAACGCTTTACCAACCAGCATTCGGTTGGAGGAGAACCACCTAGCATTCAGGAAAAAGGTCAAGACTTTTCTCTTTTGATATCAAAGGAGACAGGAACAACAAGCGCCCCGAGGCGATGTGCAGCGCTATATAAGTTTTTCATTCATTCATTCATTCATTCATAAACAGGCACTCGGAGGAGAGCGATCTCCCCTGAGAACTGAATAGCGCTATTTTACCGCACTTTCATAAAAGGACACCCATGAGACGTTTCTCTGGGCTGCAGTTCCTCTGATCTCCACAAGATGGTGATCTCACTTCTACCATAGAGAGAAGAAGTCTCTATGGAAGACAGGAAGTGATGTCAGGGACAGACAGGAAGTTCCGGGTGAGAGGTGAGTTGGGAGGAAGTAGTGAGGAGACATCTTTGGAATCGGCAGCAGAGGAGGTAATAAGATCTTATCTTCTACTTCCCGCTGTATTTGTTGTCTCACCATGTTTCCAATGATGGAGATCCAGAGACTGACCGGAGTCTTCTTCTCCATGTCACCAGACCACCTCTTCCTCTACTATTGGGGGCCTTTCTATGACTACTCAGGACCCCCAACCTCATCTATAGGATTGTGAAGATTTCTATCCTATTTACTAGGGTTGTCCCGATACCACTTTTTTAGGACCGAGTACAAGTACCGATACTTTTTCCAAGTAGTCGCCGATACCGAATACCGATAATTTTTTTTAAATGTGTCCCCAAATGCAGACATGTCCCCCCACATATGCAGCAATGTCCCCCCACATATGCAGCCATGTCCCCCACAAATGCAGCCATGACCCCCACAAATGCAGCCATGACCCTCACAAATGCAGCCATGTCCCCCCACATATGCATCCATGTCCCCCCACATATGCATCCATGTCCCCCACAAATGCAACCATGTCCCCCCATATATGCAGCCATGTCCCCCACATATGCAGCCATGTCCCCCACATATGCAGCCATGTCCCCCACAAATGCAGCCATGTCCCCCACATGTGCAGCCATGTCCCTCCAGCCATGTCCACCACATATGCAGCAATGTCCCCCACATATGCAGCCTTGTCCCTCCAGCCATGTCCCCCACATATGCAGCCATGTCCCTCCAGCCATGTCCCCCACATATGCAGCCATGTCCCCCACATATGCAGCAATGTCCCTCCAGCCATGTCCATACCTAGCCGCTGCCGCCGCACAGAGATCATCACAGCATTCATTTGAATAGCTGTTTTGCCCGCGCGTATAGACACTCCCCCTTGCTCGGGATTGGACAGATCACGATCACCCATCCAATCCCGAGCAAGGGGGAGTGTCTATACTCGCGGGAACACTACAGCTATTCAAATGAAAGATGTGATGTTCCCACACGTTCCCGTTTAACCCATGCGGCGCGGCTTTCGATGCGGCGGCTTTGGCGGCGGGGGGGGGAAGTATTCTTTTTAGGCATCGGGGTTATTTGCAGGAGTACAAGTACTACCGCAAATACTCGGTATCGGTCCCGACAACCCTACTATTTACTAAGAAGCTGAAGATGATGTAGATGAGGGTCACATATAGTATGAGCAGCATCACCCTTCACTCTGTCACCAAGACCTAGTCTGGCAATGCCCAGAATGATACCAATTAGTCTCTGACCAATCTCACGGTTTGGATGGACTTTCTCCTTTTCATTATTTCCAGGTGACCATGAATTAGAGTTCCAATATCTCCCCCGTGTTCTGCAGACAGATATACATTTCCCGATGTCTTATGTTGTACGGATCCCTCATGTTCCCCGATACGAGATCATACATTGGACTTGTTCAACTTTCCAATGATGCCGGAAATTGCGACAGAAAAAGTAGGTTGCAGCCTACACACGGTCGGAATATCCGACCAAAAGCTCCCATCACACTTTTTGTGATGGAAATTCAGACCGTGTGTATGCAGCATTACATTGGTGACCAATGGGAGAAAGACCCCCCTTATATCAGTGGTCATTGTAGTGGTCCCTTACATTGATGACCAATGGGAGAATCAGTGGTCAGTGAAAGTAGGACATTCTTACATCGTCATCAGTGGGAAGACTGTCCCCCTTACAGATCATTGATGTCAGTTGTTATTGAGAGACAGAAATTGTCCATTGCTCAAGGAACCCCTAGAACCCTTTGGAGGAACCCTGGATGAGAAAGTCTGGACTAGGCAGTAATATATTTCTCTCCCCCTTGGTGGAAGTGCAGATGACCCATCTATAAGGATATACAGTACATACACACACAGCACAAGGCCGTGTTCACACTACGAGAGGTTTCTCTGGGCTGCAGTTCCTCTGAGCTCCACAAGGTGGCGATCTTCTCATTTCTATCAAAGAGACAGGAAGTCTCAATGGAAGACAGGAAATGATGGCAGATACAAACAGGAAGTGATGTTAGATAAAGACAGGCAGTTCCATGAGGTAGGAAGTAACAAGGAGACATCTTTGGAATCGGTAGCAGAGGAGGTAATAAGATCTTAGCTTCTATTTACACCCAGTAACCCCGTCATGTCCGTCCTCTTCCTCCATAGTCACTGTGACGTCTTTTATCTCCAGCAGATGATAATACACACATATACCTCCCAACTGTCCCTGATTTGGAGGGACTGTCCCTCATTCACAACAAAGTCGCTCTTTCCTCCTCATGTGTCCCTCATGTTGGTCTGATCTATATACATGTATATAAAATGCACTATTTATCTATCAAAAAGTCTTTCCCGGTGCTAAACCTTCCATCCAATTTCTACATTTTTCTGCTGCATTTGTAAATTCCAAAAGCCGATATAAAGGAATATTAGTGGTGAAAATGCACTTGTGGGTTTATCCGATTTTTTTTTTTTTTTTATGTTTCCCCATTAACCACTTGCCTACTGGGCACATAAACCCCCTTCCTGCCCAGACGAAATTTAAGCTTCCGGCACTGCGTCACTTTAACTGACAATTGCGCGGTCGTGCGACGTGGCTCCCAAACAAAATTGGCGTCCTTTTTTTCCCACAAATAGAGATTTCTTTTGGTGGTATTTGATCACCTCTGTGGTTTTTATTGTTTGCGCTATAAACAAAAAAAGAGCGTCAATTTTGAAAAAAATGCAATATTTTTTACTTTTTGCTATAATAAATATCCCCCAAAAATATATAAAAAAAATATTTTTTTCCTCAGTTTAGGCGGATACGTATTCTTCTACATATTTTTGGTAAAAAAAAAATGCAATAAGCGTTTATCGATTGGTTTGCGCAAAATTTATAGTGTTTACAAAATAGGGGATAGTTTATGGCATTTTTTTTATTTATTTTTTTACTATTAATGGCAGCGATCTGCGATTTTTTTATTGGGACTGCGACGTTATGGTGGACACTTCGGACCCTTTTCTGACATTTTTGGGACCATTTACATTTATACAGTGAACAATGCTATAAATATGCATTGATTACTGTATAAATGTGACTGGCAGTGAAGGGGTTAACCACTAGGGGGCGGGGAAGGGGTTAAATGTGTGTCCTATGAGTGTTCTAACTGTAGGGGGAGGGGGGGTGACTGGGGGAGGTGACCGATTGTGTCCCTATGTACAAGGGACACAACCGCTCTCCTCTCTCCCTGACAGGGACGTGCAGCTCTGTGTTTACATACAGAGCTGCACGTCCCAGCTCAGTTACTGAGCAATCGCGTGTGCCCGGCGGCGATCGTTGCCGCCGGGCACTCGCACGGGATCCCCGCAGAGCGGCGGGTGCGCGCGCCCGCCCACGGCTTTATAGAGACATCACGTCATATGACGTGATGTCAGAACAATGGAGTCCTCCGCCCGCCGTCATATGACCTTTTCAGTTTATACTAACGGATTATATGATAATACGGGATGGGGTTTTATTCAGAGGTGGACTTATGATACTTGTGTTTGATTTTATAATCTTTATGGAGGAGGAAATAAATATTCCTGATGTCTGTGAAGGTTCAACACAAGGGATGTGTCTGGATGATGACTTTATCTTTGTAAGTATCAGGTGATGTCACTGTCTATTTCCCTATGTAGGAGGATTTAGAAGGACACAAGGATCTCTACAAGGACGTCATGATGGACAATCAGCCGCCCCTCACATCACCGGGTAAGAGGAGACTTTATTGTACAGGAGAGAGCAGTACGGAGGCTCCACCCCCATCCCCCATCATCTGATAAACACATAGAAACAATGGATTCAGTCAGTGTGTGTGTTTCCTACAGATGGATCCAGTAATGGGAACCCACCAGAGAGATGTCCCCGTCCTCTGTATTCCCGGGATTATTCCACACAGGAAGGTCACACCATCCCCCACCATCATCAGGTAGATGAGGAACAATCACTGATCGTATCATTAGGATCTGTACATTATCTGCATTGTTACCATTGATGTCATTTTTATTCTATATTCAGAGTGGACATCTGAGAGATTGTAAAGTTGAGATGAAAGAAGAGATGAAGGAGGAATATAATGAGGACGGGGTGATGAAGGAAGAACACACCATCCCCCACCATCATCAGGTAGATGAGTGACAATTATTGGTGGTTATGATTTATACACAAACATGTTTATTATAATGAATGTTTTATTATATATTCAGAGTGGAAACCTCGGGGATGATAATATTGATATTAAAGAAGAGTATAAAGAGGAGGATGAGGAGTATGGAGGGATGGAGGAGTTTTTAGAAGGACACAAGGATATGATGGAGCCACCTAATACCAGGAACCCACCAGAGAGATGTCCCCGTCCTCCATATGAATGGATTCCACACAGGAAGGTCACACCATCCCCCACTGTTACAAGGTCGGTGGGGCGGAGCATCTGGAACATGGACTGGTGGAGATGATGTGTGGGTTTTGTATGTAAGTTTATATCTTACAGATGATATTCTCTCTCATTCTCTTGCTTTAGAGTGGAGATCCAATCGATATAGAATTTGAGGTGAAATCAGAAGAAGAAGAGACGTATGTGAGGGATGATCAGCAGTCTATGGAGGAGGATGGAATAACGGGGACATTTATAGAGGAGGACACTCCTACAGAGATCAGCACAGGTGGGTCATTAACACTAAATCCATTCCTCCACCTATACTGCTCACTGATTGGTCCAGAGTAGGGCGGGGACTGGGTGATATCAGCCTGTAATCCCCTGGTCACTTTCCTGAGCTGTGTCCCCTGTCCTGTATTTCTCTCGGATAATCTTCCTTCTCTGTGCTGCAGAGACAATTTCTGTCTCTAGACTGGATCTATGGAGATTCTGGGGTTCAGCTGGCAGCAAAATGTTGGTTTTCACCATAGGGTTTGCTTGACCTAGACACCTGGGGTAGGTACCTTGGGTCTTCTGCCCCATGCCCGGGTCTAGTGAGATCTCTGACAGAACAATTCTCCCGGGTTACTTGCTCTGTTATTTGCTGGCTGTGCCGGGTGGAGGGATATGTCTGTATAGTCTCAGACCCAGGTCACTGAGTGCAGTCTCAGGAGATGGGAGGCAGCTGTGTGGGATCTCTGCAACTTGTCTCCAGTAAACATTTTATCCGCCACTGATTACTGAATACCAATATTGTGTGTCCTGACCCCTGCCCTGCACCATATACTCTGTGTTGTACATTACATACTCCTGACCCCTGCACTATATACTCTATGTTGAGTGAGTGAGAAACTTGTATAGCGCAGCAAATGTGAACTTAAACGCCTCAAGGCGCTTTGCATCCAGTGTCGTCCTGATCCTTCAGAAGAGGTGGGTCTTTAGTTGTTTCCTAAAAGCCCAATGGTTTTCTTCCATGTGGATGGTCGTGGGTAGAGTATTCCATAGCCGGGGTCCTTGGACCGCAAATCTACGCTCTCCCTTAGATTTGTAGCAGGTCTTGGGTATTTGGAGGAGGTTTTGGTTGGTTGACCGGAGAACGCGATTGGTGACGTAGGGTTTTATTTTCTCGCTTAAATATTGAGGAGCGTGTCCTTGTGTACATTTGTGAGGGAGGCAGAGGGTCTTGAATGTGATCCGATCCTTTAGGGCCAGCCAGTGGAGGGACCTCAAGGCCGGGGAGATTGGTTCCCACGGCATTTTACCTGTTACCAGTCTGGCTGCCTTGTTCTGGACAATTTGTAGACGCGAAATCTGGTATTTTGGTAGTCCTAAGTAGAGGGAATTTGCATAGTCGAGTCGGGAACTGATGATTGTTCCAACCACTGCTGGTGTGTTCTCTTCCGGGATGAAGGGATGAGTCTACGTAGCATGCAGAGAAGATAAGAGTCGCTGACTACTGCTCCTATTTGTGCGTCCATCGTCATGTTTGAGTCAAAGATGACTCTGAGACTTTTGACTCTGTTGCTTGGGATGATGGTTTGTCCAAGGATGGTGGGTGGTGTCCATGTGGTCCTAGAATTAGATTGGCGTGGAGGATGATGAGTTCCATTTTGGATCCATTGAGTTTGAGGGAGCTTTCCATCATCCAATTATCGATCAGTGTGAGGCATTTTCCTAGGTCATGATATTGGTCATTTTTGTTGGTGATTCGAAGGTAAAGTTGCGTGTCTTCCGCATAAGAGTGGTAGCGCAGGTCTTGTTTGCTGATGATTTTGAGGAGCGGGCGGATGTAGATGTTGAAGAGTAAAGGGGAAAGGGGTGATCCTTGAGGAACTCTGCATGTAGTTGTCCATGTTTCTGACGGGACTGAGTGCGATTTTCTAGAAAGGATGCAAACCACGGCAGGGCCGAGTCTGAGACTGCGGCTAATTCTTTGAGTCGAGTGAGCAGGGTGTTGTGGTTTACCGTATCAAAGGCTGCATTGAGGTCCTGCAGCACAAAGAGACAGGATTCTCCGTCATCTGCTGCTTCGAGAGCGTCATTCCATATCTTGAGGAGAGCCGTTTCTGTCCCGTGTCCTGGGCGAAAACCTGATTGAAGGGGATCTAGGAGATTGTGGGCGTCCAGATGGGGCTGTAACTGTTGTACTACAGCTTTCTCCATGATCTTGGAGATGGTGGTCAGGCTTGTTACCGGTCTGCGATGGTTAGGGTCCAGGTTGGGTTTCTTTAAGAGGGGTTTAATTATGCCTTGCTTGATGGTGATGGGAACAATCCCTTCCTTGAACGATTGGTTAATAATGTGCGTTATGGTGGGTGCCAAGATGTTGATACATACTTTCAAGAGTTTTGTAGGGATGGTATCATTCGGACATGTGTTGTCTCGGAGGCTTCTGATGATGTTTTTGGTGGTGTCGATGGTAACTGGGGCCAGCGCAAAATTCATCAATCGTGGACCCTTTGTGTTGGTTGCTTCTTCTTGCTTTATCGGAATGGGGTTGGCGCTTTGGTTATGTTGAATTGTTGCACGAATATTTTCGATTTTTGTAAATAAAAAAAGTCAGATAGTTCATTACAGAATTCTTGTGTCTCACTTGCAGGGGGCTCTAAGCAGGTGGGGTTCATAGTCTGTGCGACTAGTTTGAAAAGTTCCCGCGGACGGTTTAGGGCTTTTGAGATGGTGTTTGAAAAATGTCCTTTCTTTGCTTTAAAAATGGCTTTGTGGTAATTCCTGGTGAGAATTCCTGGTGAGGGTTTTGTAATTTGTGTGGTTTTCCTTTTGTTGGGTTTCTCCTCCAGGCTCCTTCCGCTCGCCTGCGTTCTTGTTTCAGTAGAGTGAGAGTGTCGTTAAACCAGCCGGAGTTGTTTTCCCGGATGAGAACTCTGCGTTTCAGAGTGACTGTGTCTGCAGTAAATCTTTGTTTAAGGGGTTGAGTGTTTGTTCTGTTGAGTGGTTTAGATTTAGTACCTCTATTTTGGTCGATAGTGCGGTTTAATTTCTTCTACGATCTTGCCCAGTGTATTTTTGTAGAGGGTTTATGTTTTTGGAGGATGTGTTGGTGCTTAATATAAATTTGATGGCATGGTGGTCCGTCCAAGGTAAAGGCCTTCTGTCCGGAACGTTGACCTTTTATGTTTTGTTTGAAGATGAGGTCCAGAGTGTGGCCTGATGCATGCGTGGGAGTCTTAATCAGTTGCTGCAGCCCTAGTTCTTCCCAGTTGGTCGATGCAGGCGGTAGCGATGGGGTCCTGGGTTGAGTTCGCCCAGAGGTTGAAATCCCAGAGTAGTAGCAGCTTTTTGGTTTTCAAGGTGTACATCGAGAAGAATTCGGTGAAGGGTGTGAGGAGATTTGGTCCAGCGGTCTGTAGCATAGTAGTATTTGGACGGTTTCCTCGGGTGTAGTTTGAAGTTGCAGGGTGAGAGTTTCCATAAAGGGCAATGTGTTCTGTAGAGCTGGTTTGGTGAGAGCGAGGAGGGATTTGTAGATCATTGCAAGGCCTCCTCCTCTTTGTCCTGTTCTATGCTCGGTTAGGATGCGATAGTTCTCAGGCACCAATTCTGCTAGGATGGTGTTATAGTCGGGTGTGAGCCAACTTTCTGTGATAAAGAGGCACTCTGTGTTGTGTTAGACGATGAAGTCGTGGATTTCCTCTCTGTGCTTGACAGCAGATCTTGTGTTGATCAGGGCGCATTCTAAGTGTTGTAGTTGAGGCGGTGCCTTCTCGCTTTTCCGGGTTGATTGGCGGGTGATTCTTAGAAGTTGTTCATTCTGTAGTGTTTTTTTTGCGTGGAGGTTAGTAGCATTGAGGCAAAATTCCCTAGGCTGCAGAGGGTGTCAGCTGAGCACTTGATGATGAGCATGGTCGGTGACCGCTGATGGTGATGTGCTGATAACAGTGATCCTGTTGATGCAGCGGTGATGAAGAAGGTGTTGGGGGCTGATGCTCCAGGGAAGTTCGGTTGGTACTCGGACAGTGGTGATGATGAAGATGCGGTGATGCAGCTGCAAAAAGATGTTGTACATTACATACTCCTCACCCCTGCACTACATACTCCTCACCCCTGCACTATATACTCTATGTTGTACATTATATACTCCTGACCCCTGCACTATATACTCTATATTGTACATTACATACTCCTGACCTCTGCACTATATACTCTATATTGTACATTACACACTCCTGACCCCTGCACTATATACTCTATATTGTACATTACACACTCCTGACCCCTGCACTATATACTCTATGTTGTACATTATATACTCTATGTTGTACATTACATACTCATTCTTGTCTCTGAACAAGAACGGTTGGAGCGCAGGTTTAGGGCCAGGACACATTTGAGTAGATGCAATGACAATTGTCAGACTCCGAGACTTCTATAGGTAGACTGCTATACAGTGGAAGGCCTCCAGCCGGACACCACTTCTGTATAGGTAGGACCGCTGTCTCCTATGGTAACAGATCTTGTTAGTCACTAACGGTAGTTCTACATAACTCTTGGTAACACAGAATAGTTCTCTTCTTCTCACACAGTCTCTCACTGCAGATCTTCTCTCTCGCTCCCGGTCTCTCACTAGTAGGGATGAGCTTTATGTTCGGGTCGAACATGAGTTCCACTCTACCATTGGCTGTTCGCGCGTTCATCGAAAAACGAACATTATGGGGCGTACGTGCCAAATTCGAGCGCCGCATCACGCCCCATAATGCCCTGCGAGATCGCAGTGCATTGATGTGTGATAAGTGGCCAAAGCATGCACTATGACCCGCATACTTTGGCCTAGGGTTTGACCAATTTGCTTGGAATCTCGGAGCCAGCTAAAAAAGTTAGGAGCCAGAAAACGTGCCCCGTCCCGACGAGCTTGCGTGCAGAAGCGAACGCATACGCGAGTAGCGGCCGCATATGTAAACGGTATTCAAACCACACATGGGAGGTATCGCCGCGATCGTTAGAGCGACAGCAATAATTCTAGCCCTAGACCTCCTCTGTAACCCAAAACATGCAACCTGTAATGTTTTTTTAAACGTCGTCTATGGAGATTTTAGAGGGTAAAAGTTTGTCGCCATGTCGCCATTCCACGAGTGGACACAATTTATGAAGCGTGACATGTTGGGTATCAATTTACTCGGCGTAACATTATCTTTCACAATATAAAAAACATTTGGGATAACTTTACTGTTGTCTTATTTTTTTAATTAAAAAAAGTGTATTTTTTTTCCCCAAAAAAAGTGCGCTTTTAAGACCGCTGCGCAAATACGGCGTGACAAAGTATTGCAACAATCGCCATTTTATTCTCTAGGGTGTTAGAATAAAAAAAAAAAATATATATATATATATATATATATATATATAATATATATAATATATATAATGTTTGGCGGTTCAAATGTGAGGAAAGGAGATGGCAGTGAAAATTGTAATTTTTCACTCAGAATTGCTGTTTAACATGTAATGCCAATGGCCACCACCATATGGCGCCAGCTCACAGAAGGGAGAGCTTGGGACTTCACAAGGCCGCAAAGCTGGGGCCTCAATTACCGTCCGTCGCGGGCCTGCCATGAACGTGCGGCGGGGAGGTGTGGGTGCACGGAGACACAGGATCCTGTGCCTCCGTGCGCCCCGCCGCGCGATCGCGGCGGCCGGTAATTGAGGCCCCGGCTTTGCGGCCTTGTAGGCTGCAAAGGTGGGGCCTCAATTACCGGCGGTCGTGAACGTCCAGTCACAATTTCTTGACGCAATTGCGACCTGGCACCCGGATATTGTCGACCCCTGCTTTGGCCAATCCCAGCAAAGAGAGCCATAATTGGCCAAAGGCAGGGTGCCCTAGGCCAATCATGGCTCAGGGGTTCTTAGTCCACGCCCCACACTATATAAGGCTGCATGCACGTTCCCTACCCCTGTTGCTAAATCATAGAAAGAAATTTGGTCCCAGCCATCCACATGCTCAGCGTCTGAATGCTAGCTTGGCTACTGCATCTGCAGTGCAACTGCTGCCTTTTCAGCTGGTAGACTCTGCCCCCTTTTGTGAATTTGTGGAATGTGCTGTACCACAGTGGCAGGTTCCCAAACTCCATTTCTTTTCACGGAAGACCATTCAGGTTGCCTTCCACATGCTGGTAGAGAATGTCTTGGTCTCGTTGGACAGGACGGTCAGCAGTAAGGTGCATATTACCGCTGACTCATGGTCCAGCAGGCATGGACAGGGACGTTACCTTTCTTTCACGGTGCACTGGGTAACTCTGCTGGCAGCTGGGAAGGATGCAGGACAGGGTGCAGTATTGTTGGAGCTTGTTCTGCCACCACACCTCCAAAATGCTAGTGGTGGCTCTCTCCTCCACCCCCTCCTCTTCCTCTATGGCCTCTTCCTCTGCAGATTTGTCCTCCTGAACCAGCGATGCTCCATAGATGTTCAAGGGGCTACGCAAGCACTTAGCCAAAAAGATGCCATGCTGGACATACTGAATCAAGTGGACACGGATCACTGGCTCCCCCAGTGGATCCACGGATTAGCTACAGGAGCTTTCGACCAGGGGCACGTTCCTAGGAGTAGGACGTGTGTACCCATAGCTCCAGGCAGGCAGGCTAAGTTCGCCAGCTCCCAGGATCCAGGACCAGGACAAACAAATCGGCTTCTCCTTCCCACTCCTGCTACAGGTAAAACCTGCTGCCCCGGACCCCGATCCTCCCTCCAGCCTCCCGCCTGGGTACAGCTTGCAGCCGTCCTTCTCAGGATAAGCTGCGCTGCTTGCCCGGATAAACGGCTGCCATACACCCTCCTTACTCCCCCATCAGGGGGCATAGGACTCCCCAAGGACTTCCCCGGACTATCCGACAACAAGCGCGGCGTTTCCCGCTATCCGCGCCAGCCTATCACAGAATCGCGGCGGCCGCAGCTTAGGAAAGGCCGCGGTGTGCCGCAGCCCTACCCAGCAAACACCCCCAGAACGGCCCACAATACCCCCCCCCCCACACACACCAGAAGGACCCCATCCCCCGGTAAACAACTACGCCCCCCTGTATCCACCGATCCACCTAGCTGACAGCCCCCTCAGCTTGGGTCCTGTGTCTTGATCGGCAGCCATCTTGGTACACCCCAGCAATAGAGACATCTCTCACCCCCACTCCCTCCTTCACAACTTAACAGCACTTGATCCAGGGACTCGTCCGATCGCCTTTCAGGGATCAGGAAGGAATTTTTTTCCCTGCTGTAGCACATTGGCTCAGCTCGGCCAGGTTTTTTTTGCCTTCCTCTGGACCAAGCAGGGAGAAGAGGATTCAGTAAATCTTCCTCCATCACCATTTGAAAACCATCCCCCCGGTGACTATGGCTAACCTGCGGTATTCTGCAGAAACCATTTGGAGCCTGAGGCGATTCGCCACAGTATTACCAGCCGTCACCAAAAAGGCCTTAAGAATTGAGCAACTATTGAGAATCGATCAACGATCGACGGTCAATGATAAGTCATTCACCCCAGCCCAAGCACATATCGTCTGCTTTGATCAACACAAGATCGGCAGTAAATCACAGACTAGAAATCCATGATTTCATACTACAATACGATTTAGACTGCCTCTTTATTACAGAAAGCTGGCTCACAGCCGACTGTAACACCATTCTAGGAGAACTGGTGCCAGAAAACTATCGTATTATAACGGAAAACACAATAGGGCAAAGAGGAGGAGGCCTTGCGGTGATCCACAAGACACGGCTTGCAATCACCAAACCAGTCCTTCAAAACCCTCTTCCATTCATGGAAACCCTTACTCTGCAACTGCAAACAAACCCCCAGGAGACCGTCCGGATTCTTCTTTGCTATAGACCGCCCGGGCCAAAATCGCAGTTTCTACCATCATTGACGGAGTTTATCTCCACTTACACCCTTAACAGCAAACACCTTTTGCTGCTCGGGGACTTCAATCTCTGGGCAAACTCCTCTCAGGATCCTGTTGCCGACGTCTGTATTGACCACCTGGAAGTATTAGGGCTACAGCAACTAGTATGTGGGCCCACACATGCTTTAGGTCACACACTCAACCTAATTTTCAGCCAAAATCTGAAAATAAGCATTTTGGAAAATGAACCATTTCCATGGACAGATCACCATGCAATTAAATTCATAATTTCCAAAATCCCCCCATTGATAAAAACACCCAAGCCGGCGACAACATACTGGACTAGATCTCAGAAGAAGCTCCATTCGGAACTCTTCAAATCTACCTTGGGAAATAAAATAAAAACAACCCAATCACTTCGCACAGCCTCAGAAACACTGAATGCCATAAATGCAGCCATACTACAGTCAGCCGACTTGGTAGCACCGAAACGCAAAGCCCGTATCCGGAAAAACAAGTCCGGCTGGTTCAACAACCAGCTGTCGTTGCTGAAGCAAGAGCGCAGAAGCCGCCTGGAAAAGAAGCGCTTCGGAGGAAAACCTCATCATCTACAAGGATATAACAAGAAAATACCATAAAGAGATCTTTAAAGCCAAGAAATATCATTTTTCTATGGCTATCAACAGCGCCTTAAAGCGCCCCCGCAAACTCTTTAAGTTGGTCACTCAGACCATGAATCCAGGCTATCTTGAAGCCCCCAATTCAGATACGCAAGAATTTTGCAATGAATTGTCAGACTTCTTCATCAATAAAATTGAGAGAATCCAGGAAAGCATTTGGCAAAACAATACCCCCCTCAACCCCCCCCCCCTCAATCATCCACACAACACCCATAGAAATTTTCTACAATGAACAAAGTTCACTCTGGAACCCATCACCATCGATGCCACTAAAAATATCATCGGTACTTTGCGAAACAGCACAGCGCCTAATGATATCATCCCCACTAAGCTGCTGAAGGATTGGGCCGACATCCTGGCACCACCTATCATGCAGCTTATAAACCAGTCATTCAAGGAAGGCATAGTGCCCTCCCTGCTGAAAGAGGGCACAATCCAGCCCATCTTGAAGAAACCTACCCTGGACACCAAGGACCCAACCCACCGCCGTCCCATAACAGGCCTAAACGTTTTCTCCAAAGTAATGGAAAAAGTAGTGGTACAACAGCTGCAACAGCATCTAGATACCCATAATCTACTTGATCCATTTCAATCGGGTTTCTGTCCCAGACACGGGACGGAAACAGCCTTGCTCAAAATATGGGACAGTTTAGAGACATGCCTCTCTTTGATAAAAAAAACTGGATGAAAAAACTGGATGACCAAGAGTTATCTTAAACTCAACAGTTCCAAAACAGAACTTCTTCTGTTTCAGGCCAGTCGCAAGAGTCAGCTGGCAACAACCTGGACACCTCCGCCCATTCTGGGCCAGATCATCACCCCTAGCTCCAAAGTCAAAAGTCTCAGGGTCATTTTTGACACCTACATGACAATGGACGCACAAATAGGGTCAGTAGTCAGCGGATCTCACCATCTGCTGCGCCTACTATGCAGACTTATTCCATTTATTCCCAAAGAAGACGTAGCAGTCATGGTGGGAACAATTGTGAACTCCAGACTGGACTATGCAAATGCCCTCTACCTCGGACTCCCAAAGTACCAAATCTCTCGTCTGCAAGTCGTTCAGAACACGGCCGCCAGGCTAGTGACTGGGAAAAAAACATGGGAATCAATCTCACCTTCGTTGAGAACCCTTCACTGGCTGCCAGTAAAGGACAGAATTGCTTTTAAAGCACTCTGTCTGACTCATAAGTGCATCCATGGGAAGGCTCCGCAATATCTATGCGAAAACATAGAAGCCCACAATCCCAATCGCATTCTGCGATCCACCGACCAAAACCTGGTCAAGATACCCAAAGCCAGATACAAGTCCAAAGGAGAAAGAAGGTTTGCTTTCCAAGGTCCCAGACTATGGAACGCTTTACCAACCAGCATTCGGTTGGAGGAAAACCACCTGACCTTCAGAAGACAGATTAAAACTCTACTCTTTTGATGTCAAGAGAAGACAGAAACAACGAGCGCCCAGAGGCAATTTAGTTCGCATGTGCCGCGCTATATAAGTTTTTTTCATTCATTCATGCGGTGCTTAAGTTGGTCTGCTTAGGGGACAGGAGCCACACTGGGGCAGAGATTGTCAGCTCTGCAGGGGCAGGCTCAGAGGTGGTTGATGCCACGCCAGCTTCAGCTAGGAATGGTTGTAGGCACCAACCTCCTCTCCGCCCACCGACATCGACACTTGACCCATGTGCCCTGTTTTCAGGAACTTTCCCAGAACTTATCCACCTTTCGCAGAGGGAGCAGAAGATGAAACATCTTTGGGAGGCCTTGCAGAAAGGTTTGTGCAATGCTTTTCCAGAGCCTGGGAGGTTGCAATTTTCTGGTGCTGGACAACGTGTTGGTGAGGCTTCGTTCAATCACAGAAATAGTGGTGGAGAAGGTGGATGTCTGACTGATGCCTTGACAATTCTTCAGTCCGCAGCCCCAAGGTCTGATCGGTTCCAGCAACTGTCGCCAGTGTCTGAATTACATGGTGCAGGAATATCTAGGGGCAAGATCAGACATGGATACCTTTCCAACAGAAAATCCTCTGGGTTACTGGGTCTTGAGGATGGTCCACTGGCCAGAGCTTGCACAGTATGCAATTGAGCTACTGGCCTGTCCTGCATCCAGCGTTTTTTCTGAACGCACATTCAGTGCTGCTGGAGGCTTTGTAACCGATCACAGAGTGCGCCTGTCCACAGACTCTGTTGATCGGCTCACCTTCATAAAAATGAATCAGTTTTGGATCACCAGCTACCAAGCACCTGATGATGATGTAACCAATTGATTTTTCTATAGATGTGGGATCCCTTGAAGATTGCCTATGCTGAGTGACTATCCTATTATGCTGAGTGACTATCCTATTATGCTGAGTGACTATCCTATTATACTGAGTGACTATCCTATTATGCTGAGTGACTATCCTATTACTCCTTAATGTTCATGTTGATAGCTTCTAAGAATATTTTTGTTTCAGGGCCGCAAAACCACTGCCTAAGGCCCAATTTTTCTGTCCCTGTTTACATGCCCCTGTTAATTACAATTTTTGATCTAATATTTCACAGCAGGGCCCGTTCCTGCACCCACCAAGAGTAACGGTGAGGGCTTAGTGTTCTGGTACCACCAACACCTAAGGCTCAATTTCCCTACTTTCAAACATCCGACTTACAAAAGACTCCTACTTACAAATGGAGGGAGACAACAGGAAGTGAGAGGAAATCTCCCCCTAGGAAGGGAAATTCTCTCCTGTAAGAGTTATTATGGGACAAAGGTGTCTCCTCTCCACTGATGGTTTATCACCAATCCTTGTTTCCCTAATGACCCCAAATTTTCTAAATTCAATTGTCATTGGGACAGAAAGTGAGGTGAAATCTTCTGAACACGGGCACAGACAGCAAAACAAATGTTACAGGGGTGATAACCCTTCTCTATGTTTTCCAAAAAGCTTAAAATTCAATTTTTTTGGCTGGAGCTACACTTACAAAATGTACCTGTTCCAAATTACAAACTGATTCAACTTTAGAACAAACCTCCAGTTCCTGTCTTGTTTGTAACCCGGGGACCGCCTGTATACTGCTGTTCAGAGTATATAGAGCCTGTGGGCACTTTTCATTTTTCACGTTCGGGCCCCATAAACTTTAACGTGTTCAAATGTTCGCACAAACTTTCGGTCCATTCGCTTGTTCTGCCGCAAACCGAATCGGGAGGTGTTAGGCTCCTCCCTACTCACTGGACTTCCAGATTCAGTGGCCACCCCCGCTATCCTGCTGGGTCCCTGGCTTGACACTTACTGATGCTCCTCAAGCGTCACCCCCGCTATCCTGCTGGGCCCCTGGCTTGACACTTGCTGAAGCTTTCCCACTTCTTCACTGTCCCAGGCTGGTGAGAAGATTGCTCTGGTACTGGCTCCATCTTACTAACTGTAGTCCTCGGTAACAAGGTGGATGGTCCCTTAGTGCCAACATCTTCCCCTCCACCTCTGACCACAACTGGTTCCCCGTTTGTCTGAACCTTTAATCTCGGTTGGAATCCAATCCTGAAGTCCCAACCCTGCACTGATTCTCTTGCTCCTGGATAGGCCTCAGGCTTCCGGCCTAGCAACCCGGGCAACATAACACACGTCCACCCAGACAGCCATCCAGGTGGCACAGAACACCGATCACCTGACTCCACCCAAATAAATAGGCTCTCCCAGAAGGCCAAGGGACCAAAGAAACCCCTGCCAATTGGCTGAGACACCCCATCCATTCATAATTCGACCTTGCTACACCCTTGTCTATCCAGTGCCACCTAGTGACAGAAGAGAAAAGGTGCAGCCTTCCAAAGTTAGAGAGGAATCAGTAGATCTCCTAACAATAAGCAAGGATAACTACCACCTGGTGAAATCAATTTATTAGCCACCCTTCCTAAACACCAGGGTGCTACATGTTCATTACATACTCCTGACCCCTGCACTATATACTGTATGTTGTACATTACATACTCCTGACCCCTGCACTATATACTCTATGTTGTACATTACATACTCCTGACACTCATCCTATAATCCCCTCATCACTGTCACTCCTATAAAAGACAGTTCTCGTTGTTTCCTCACTCTCTGACTAAGGTCCATGAATAAAGAAATGATCTGGTAGGAGATCAGAGGACCCATTTACTAGTTACCTTGAGGGGGGAATTGTAAGATCCTCAGAGACAAAGCTGCCTGATGTGGGCGGAGTCCTGGTTTAGGGGAACCAATCAGCTCATGTCTAGTAATAATGTTTGTATTTCTATTTTAGTAGATGGACGGGAGATGAGGAAAACCTCAGAGGATTGTCTCACTTTGTCTCCAGACTGTAAAGTAGAAGATGAGGACATCACACAGTATAGTCCAGGAGAAAACCCGACTACCTCAAATGTCCATCCGGCACCGAAGTCCAGTCTTTCCACACATCAGAGATTGCACACGGGGGAGAAGCCTTTTTCCTGTTCTGAGTGTGGGAAATGTTTTTCAGCGAAGTCCAATCTTTCCAAACATCAGAGATTGCACACAGGGGAGAAGCCTTTTTCCTGTTCTGAGTGCGGGAAATGTTTTTTAGATAAGTCCAGTTTTTTCACACACCAGAGATCACACACGGGGGAGAAGCCTTTTTCCTGTTCTGAGTGCGGGAAATGTTTTTTAGATAAGTCCAGTTTTTTCACACACCAGAGATCACACACGGGGGAGAAGCCTTTTTCCTGTTCTGGGTGCGGGAAATGTTTTTCAACAAAGTCCAATCTTTCCACACATCAGAGATTGCACACGGGGGAGAAGCCTTTTTCCTGTTCTGAGTGCGGGAAATGTTTTTCACTGAAGACCAATCTTTCCAAACATCAGAGATCTCACACCGGGGAGAAGCCTTTTTGCTGTTCTGTGTGCGGGAAATGTTTTTCAGATAAGTCCTATCTTTCCAAACATCAGATATCTCACACGGGGGAGAAGCCCTTTTCCTGTTCTGGGTGCGGGAAATGTTTTTCACTGAAGTCCAATCTTTCCAGACATCAGAGATTGCACACGGGGGAGAAGCCTTTTTCCTGTTCTGAGTGCGGGAAATGTTTTTCACTGAAGACCAATCTTTCCACACACCACAGATCTCACACGGGGGAGAAGCCTTTTTCCTGTTATGAGTGCGGGAAATGTTTTTCAGATAAGTCCTATCTTTCCAAACATCAGAGATCTCACACGGGGGAGAAGCCCTTTTGCTGTTCTGTGTGCGGGAAATGTTTTTCGCAGATGTCCAGTCTTTCCACACATCAGAGATCACACATGAGGGAGAAGCCTTTTTCCTGTTCTGAGTGTGGAAAATGTTTTTCTGATAAGTCCAATCTTTCCACACACCAGAGATCTCACACGGGGGAGAAGCCTTTTTGCTGTTCTGAGTGTGGGAAATGTTTTTCAGTGAAGTCCAATCTTTCCAAACATCAGAGATCTCACACGGGGGAGAAGCCTTTTTCCTGTTCTGAGTGCGGGAAATGTTTTTCACAGAAGTCTCATCTTTCCTCACATCAGAGAATACACACGGGGGAGAAGCCGTATTCCTGTCCTGAGTGAGGGAATTGTTCCTCACTGAAGTCCTGTCTTCCTGTACATCAGGGGTCCCACACAACCCTCGAGGTGTATTAGTGAGTGCGGGAAATGTCTTGTATGTGAATGTTGCTGGACATGTGGGGAAGAAGCACACCCTGATATACGGGTGAAACTCGAAAAATTTGAATATGGTGCAAAAGTTCATTTATTTCACCAATGCAACTTAAAAGACGAGACTAATATATGAGAGAGACTCATTACATGCAAAGCAAGAGGGTTCAAGCCGTGATTTGTCATCATTGTGATGATTGTGGCTTCCAGCTCATGAAAACCCCAAATCCACAATCTCAGAAAATTCCAATATTCCATGCAATCAATAAAACACGGATTGTACAGAGAAGGATATGGCACCTCTGAAAAGTAGAAGCTGCGTATTAATTGTGTGAAAATAGTGCAGCGCTGCGTATCTATAAATCTTATATAAACAAATAATTATACATTCCATAAAACTATTTATGAAAAAAGAAAAGAAATAAATGATAAAAAAACAGTTCATATGGAGGTTTCCAAAGCTGTCACCGCTGTGAGAAATCCGATTTTAAATGGATCCAATATTCAGTGCGCACCCCCACCTGCTAAAATGCATGCTCACCTCAAGGGTGAGTATAAAACTCATAGACAGATCATTCCTTGTGTCCGATCACGATCCCTCCACTTTACCAATGGTAGTAATTCCTACAGTCTCCAGACTGCACCTCTGTGTGGGGAATCAACGTATAAATTGTCTCCAAACACCACCTTCCTCCATTCACTTATTAATAATCAATTCTATATCCCGGGGGGAAGGACATGAAAGAAAAAACACAAGTACCATAGTGCTCTCTGCTTCTCAATTTATTATAAAAAGCCCCCCCTAAAAAGTTAAGCAGAAACAAAAATTGTCTCTGGACAGCCGCACTCTGAACAAATTGTCAGAAGGACAGCACTACAAGTCACAGCAAAATAAAACCCAACTTCTGACGCGTTTCGCACTGAAACTAGTGCTTAGTCATAGCGAGAGTCCTCTGAAAAGTTACACTTACAATAAAAACAGGAAGTATCAAATCACCAGCTCATTTACTGCCGATCTAGACCCACGGCGCTTCGCCTGACGTCACAGATAGGGCTCCTCCCTTCTAAAGACGTATCGGCCTCTCATTGGCCTTCATCAGTAGATGGGTGGGTCAAATTAGGTGAAACCTTATATACCTGCCTGTTGCCCCTTCAGTTGCAACCCTTCAGGCATCACCACAGTCTGTGAGGACACGCCCTCTTCCTGTGACTCCGCTGAGCTCCGTGGTGATGTCCCGTTACAATCTCCACATGAGTGTGCGATGTATCGCCATATACATACAATAAAAAAACAAGTCTAAAATAAAATGAAAAGATGTTCCTATGTGATAAAACCCGAGGGTTTCTAATGTTAAAATAGCGCAGCTTCTGCTGTTTAAAGGCTTTACTTTGCGTTCTGGACGAATGACGAATCGTGAGACAAATTTGTGAATTAACGTAAATAAAAACCGTGTGTTTTAATATACACACTATAAAGGATAATGTAACAGTATGGCCTGTGGGACCCAGAGGCTCTTGCAGGGTGTGGGGTACTTCTGTTTCAGCTTCACCAATGACTCTTGTGTCTAGGGTCATCCTATGTCCACTAGGGGCATAGGATGACTGAGAACTGATATCTCGGATTACATGAGATGGGACAGTAATGATAATCCACAATATATTCAGAATATCTTGAACTATTACTGGTTGTTGATTCTGAACTCAACAGGTTAATTGAAAGATGTCATCACCTCCAGCTACCTGGCTGTAGTGTACGATAAAAGCTTGCTGTGATTGCATTCTATTGTCTATTGTGCTAATTAAGTATGCTACTGTGGTGATGTGGATTGGAGCTTGGAAGACAGTCTGTCTTCTAAATACCTTTTCATTGTGTGATGCTAATTAACACTGTTTTGTGTGATTTTCTATTGATGATAATGTGTGTTGTGAATTAGCACAGTCTAAAAGGTCAGATGTCTGACTTGCCAGCTGTAGGTAATTAGAATTAGAGTCAGAATGTCTGACTAAAGGAATGTGTATTATATAAGCAGGTGTCCATTTTAAAAGATGTGTATTGAGGGGGGCTCATTAGTACACATTGTATGATGTTGTGGGTGGAGTTGTGTCATTGTTACTGACTGTATATAAAGAGTCTTATTTTCCAATTAAAGTATCTATCCGTTTGGAACCAGAGAACAGAGCTGTGTGTGTCTAGTTTCTGGGGGAAATCCAATGGGTCCTGTGTACCGGATTGTGGAGTGTCAGATAAGCTGTCGTGGGTTGGTGGGATGGAATATCGCAAACGGCGTTAACCCCTGAGCGTTACAGATAATAAGTACAGTTACACTACATTCGTAGTTTAAAATAAAAGTTCCATACATAAAAGAAATTTCTTCGAGAACATGTGCTTTAAAGATGGCCGATTAGCCCTGTGTATGCCGGAGAAAATTGTCTGTGTGCTTCTGAAGATGGGTGAAGGGTAGAAGAGAGGGAGAAGCTTTCCACCCAAGCTTTTTATAAACTTCAAGATCCTTTCTTTGACTTTCCAGCCGAAAAGTAAAGCGCTCATCCTACATCACTCCCCAGAATGGAGGGGATGGCGAGGAGGAATATGAGGCTTATCATAGGAAGTGGTCTTTCTCCCAATTACTTACAGACACAGGAAATGGGGGAAGGGATTCGTCTGCCTTCCAATGCAACTTTCAAACAGAACATCAGTCATATGAAATACCTTTTTTTAAAACATAAGATATTTACAAAATGAATAAATATGTCTTCACAGCTTCTAGAAACTGATAACTGGGTTCAAATGTCACATCAGGAGATTATTAACCCAAAGCCCAACATCCATACCGTTTATAGGAATTCATATTCTCAATAATATTTTATAACCAAATCAAATTTTAGATATTAAGAATATAACACTATGTATATCTTTATCTCCGGGGACAAATTATATCTTTATTAGGACCTCGTTGACCATTCATTAAAAATGTATAGAAAACATAAATATGTATGAATCAATCACATGTATGAAAAATCAATTGTACAGCTAAAAATAGCACATGTAACGGGAGGGCCCGTGGAATCCAGAAGCTCTTACAAAGTATGAGCCAGGAAATAATGGACAGATCTTGGATTGCTGTAACATGGGTCTGTAATCCACAATATATTCCAGGATATCTGTAAGAACTATTTACAGGTTGTTGATTCTGAACTCAACAGGTTAATTTAAAGAGTGACTCATTCAATGTGGGAACACAGACTGTTAGGTGTTATTGTCGTCTATTGCCATGTAAATGAATCTAGGATGGCCCTGAAGAACCTGTCATTGTGTTGGGCTAATTGACCCTGTATTGTGTGAAGTTCTATTGACGATAAATGTGTATTATGAGTTAAACAGACAGTCTAAAGGTCAGATGTCTAACTTATCAGCTGTAGTTAATTAGCTCATGCAAATTAGATCAAGAGATGGTGCCAGAATGTCTACTAAAATATGTGTATTGGGCTCATTGTGTCGTGTTGTGGGTGGAGTTGAGTTATTGTTCATTTTTGGTTACTAACTGTATATAAAAGCCTAATTTTCTTATTAAAGAGTCTATTCTTTGGAACCTCAAATAGAACTGTCTCTCGTTTCTGGGGGAATCCGTATGGGTCATGTTCGTCGGATTGTGGAGTGTCGATAGCTGTCTTGGGTTCGGAATGGAATATCTTAAACGGCTTTCAGTCCTGTCCCATTTGGGGTTCCGTTACACCACATTTGGCCATTAGATGGCGCTAAGTACCATAGAAATGATCTCCATCTAGTGGCAAAATGCAATAATTTCCATTTCCCCGGGGGAATTGCTATGCACAAATTATATGAATAGACCCCTAAATGTCAGGAGACGTTTATATAAAGATGGGAAGTATGGAGCAGATAAATGAATAGACCTCCTAGCAATGTTATTACCAGGCTGCAGCTAGGGGGAGCTCTAATGTGTGAGCACAGCAGAGTGATCCCATCTAGCTCACAATAACCCTTTCACTGTCAGATGTTTTTGCCGGCTCCCAGTTAATGGTGCTGGCATACATGTGATTTTCTAAACAGAAGTGTGATTTTTAAACACAAGTGGGAAGAGTTAAAAAACAGGAATTGAAAACAGAAGTTAAGACAGGAGTCTTCTAAACTGTAAGTAACATCTTAAACTTCCTACAAGTAATTATATTGTAACTGGGAAATGTGTGCTAGCAGGGTTAAAGGTTTTGCTCAGTGCACAGTGTGCCACATGTATGCAAAATTGGTGCAACAGCTCCAGGATGGATACCGCTGTGACAGATGTGAGCAGGTTGCCCTTCTGGAAGCTCGCATTAGAGATCTGGAGGAGCAAGTTGCAACACTGGGCAGAAAGGACAACCTTGAAAGGGGTCCTCTGCTCGCTGAGCAGGTGGTCAGTAGGGTTGATGTGGAGGGTGGAGGGGCAAGTCAGGATTATCAGATAGGAAGATGGGTTAATGTAGTTAGAGGGAGTGGAAGGGGCTTGCAGACAAGGAAGGCCAATCCTGTATTTGTGCATCAAAACAAATTTGCCAAGTTGGGTGAAGATGTGGAGGTGGCTAACACAGAGGTGGCAGCCCTAGATTTCACTGCTACCCCTAACAGCCGGGAGAGAGCAACCCATCTAGTAGAAGTGGTGAGGGGAGTGCAGGTAGGCCTAGACAGTTGGTGGTAATAGGGGATTCTATAATCAGAAGGACTGATAGAATAATTTGTCGCCAGGATCGCCTCAACCGAATGGTTTGCTGTCTCCCTGGTGCCAGGGTTCGACATGTGGTGGACCGGGTGGATAAGTTACTGGGAGGGGCTGGGCATGACCCAGCTGTCTTGGTCCATGTTGGAACCAATGACAGTATACATGGAAGGTGGAGGCTCCTTAAGAATCAATTTAAAGAACTAGGCTGCAAGATGAAGGGAAGGACCTCCAAGGTGATATTCTCTGAAATATTGCCTGTGCCATGCGCAACACAGGAAAGGCAGGGGGAGATTAGAGAGCTGAATGCATGGCTAAAGACCTGGTGTAGGAAGGAGGGATTTGGGTTTCTAGAGCACTGGGGTGACTTTTCATTGGGGTGCAACCTATATGCTAAAGATGGTTTGCAGACTTGAGGGGGGAGGGTGAACTAGATTTACATCGGGCACACAGGTCAGTTAGGGGTCAGACATTAATGGACAGTGGAATGGGGATAGATGGAGGTGGGGTTATGGCAGGTGACAAGAAAGTTCCCATGTTGCAAACAGCCATTGGAAATTATAGTGCCATTTGCACTACTAAAAATGATATGAATTATATGAAAAACACCAGCCAAAAATGTAACAATACATTTAAGTGTTTGTTCACCAATGCCAAAAGTCTGCCAAGCAAAACAGGTGAGTTGGAAGCTCTGGTGCATGAGGAGAGCTATGATGTAATCGGTATTGCTGAAACTTGGCTTCAATCCTCACATGACTGGGCTATCAATATTCCTGGCTATGCTCTCTTTCGGAAAGACAGGGTAAAAAGGAAAGGTGGAGGTGTCTGTCTCTATGTGAGAAGTGACCTCAAAGCAAGTGTGAAAGAGGACCTGGTTGATGGAGAGTGTGATGAAGTTGAAGCATTATGGGTGGAACTGCATACAGATGTGCGTAGTTCAAAGCTAATCATTGGAGTTTGTTATAGACCACCCAATGTTAATGAGGAGGTGGAGACTCTGCTCCTTGCACAGATGGAAAGGGCTGCAAGGGCAGGGACGGTGATAATAATGGGGGATTTTAACTACCCAGAAATTGACTGGAATAATGGAATTTCTGGGACAGTTAAAGGACAAAAATGTAAAAACCTATTGCAGGACAATTTTATGGTCCAGTTTATTGAGGCCCCAACTAGGAATGATGCTCTGTTGGACCTGGTAATCTCAAACCATGCAGAGCTCATTACTAATGTTCAGATAAAGGAACACCTGGGTAGCAGTGATCATAACATGATTTCATTTAATGTAAACTATAAGCAAGAAATACATACAGGAAAGATAAAAACACTTCATTTCAAGAGAGCAAATTTTCAAAGCATGAGGACTGCTCTCCAGGGCTTGGACTGGGAGGGAATATTGGCACCGATGAGGACTGCTCTCCAGGGCTTGGACTGGGAGGGAATATTGGCACAGATGAGGACTGCTCTCCAGGGCTTGGACTGGGAGGGAATATTGGCACCGATGAACACAGAACAGAAATGGGAATTCTTCAAAAAGACTCTTTGGAACCTCACTGCAAAGTATATTCCCATGGGCAATAAGTTTAAAAGGCTAAAGATAAAACCTATGTGGCTCACGGTCAAAGTTAAAAAAGCTATAAACAATAAGAAAATAGCCTTTAAAAAATATAAAAATGAAGAAACACTAGTGTTGTTTAAATGTTACAAAGAATATAATAGAATATGTAAAAAGGAAATCAAGGATGCAAAAATTCAAAATGAACGACAGATTGCAAAAGATAGTAGGACAAACCCCAAAAAATTCTTTAAATATATTAATAGTAAAAAGGTCAAGTCTGAGCATGTAGGCCCTTTACAAAATAATCTAGAGTGGGTGACTGAGGACATAGAGAAGGCAAATTTATTAAATGCTTTCTTCAGCTCTGTGTATACAATGGAGAATGGGGGAGGGGCTCATGTCCATAATGGGGGTGGGAGTGACACAGCCCCAAATCCACAATGGCTCAAAAGTGATACGGTCCAGAAATATTTAGACAGAATAAAGGTGGATAAAGCACCTGGACCAGATGGCATCCACCCACGGATCCTAAAAGAATTGAGCTCTGAAATTTCAAAGCCACTGTATCTAATATTTAGGGACTCATTAATGACAGGAATAGTACCACTGGATTGGCGTAGAGCCAATGTGGTGCCCATATTTAAAAAGGGAACAAAGTCTTTACCAAGTAACTATAGACCTGTTAGTTTAACTTCTATAGTTGGGAAGATACTGGAACGTTTAACCACTTAAGCCCCGGACCAATACGCTGGTAAATGACCCAAGGTGTTTTTGCGATTCGGCACTGCGTCGCTTTAACAGACAATTGCGCGGTCGTGCGACGTGGCTCCCAAACAAAATTTGCGTCCTTTTCTTCCCACAAATAGAGCTTTCTTTTGGTGGTATTTGATCACCTCTGCGATTTTTATTTTTTGCGCTATATACAAAAATAGAGCGACATTTTTGAAAAAAAAACACTATTTTTTACTTTTTGTTAAAAAAAAATCAAATAAACTAAATTTTAGTCAAACATTTAGGCCAAAATGTATTTAGCCACATGTCTTTAGTAAAAAAAAAAAATCGCAATAAAAAAAAATAGCTACCTAGCGGGAACAGCGACACTAATACAGCGATCAGAAAAATGATCGCTTAGTGACGCTGGCAATAGGGAGTGAAAGGGTTAACTAGGGCGGTGATCAGGGGGTTAAAACTTTATTAGGGGGGGTGGGGGGGCTATCCTGAACCTAACACTAACTGTTTTTTACAGTGCCTGTCACACTGACACTAAATGCAGTGATTAAATCACTGCATTCAGTAACACTGACAGGGGGGTGGGGGGGCGATCACAAGGGGTTAATATGCCTATGTGAGTGTGTGTCAGTGTTGTGTTGGTGCACACTTACTTGGCATGTCTTCTCTCATCAGCAGCGCTGGGAAACAGCGCTGCGATGAGAGATTACATCATTTCCTCCTTCCTGTGTAAACACAGGAGGAGGAAGTGACAGGCTGGGAGCGCGCTCCCATTGGCTGGGAGCGATCGCGGGGGGGGCGGAAAACACGGACATCCGCCCGCAGATCCCGGATCGCTCCCAGAGGTAGGGAGACCCCCGCACGCCGCGGAGGGGGTCCCGATGGGACCCCCGAACCGCACTCAGGCGGGGACGTAAATTTACGCCCTTGTGCCTGTACGAGCCATGTTGTGGCCGTATATGTGCGTGCGGGGGTCTTTAAGTGGTTAATAAAAGACCACATGGAGGGAGCTGTGGTGGCTCAACGTGATTGGCACTGCGCTGACAAGCCGTTCACCTCTGCAGCCAAGGGTTCGGATCCCGGTCTCGGCTACATGTGAATTGAGTTTGGTGGTCTCAGCCTGGCTCCCGGTGGGTGTGCTATACAAGGTACGCCTGTGCTTAGTACGCCCACCCCCCTCCCACAAAAACCACCACACTTGCACGCACACAAAATTGGTTTAAAACACATGCACTTTGGCCATGCGGTCTCCTAAAATAAAGAGAGGCGAAGGACCTACGGGGCTGGCTGGGTGGGCTAGGCCCCCTCACTCCCTCATAGGGGGAGTCCCTCTGCCCCATTGGGGTCCCGTTGGGCCCCAGTTGGGCTCCCGAGAGGAGCAGGTAGGGTGGGGTGAGTGGGAGGCCCCCCTTCACACCCGCCATTGCCACCAGGGGCATGGAGAAGGATGGCAATTGCCTCCGGGGGGAGGGTCTGCCTACTCCCAACTCCTGCAGTCCGGCTCCTCTCTCTCGAGTTCACGCACAAAAATACACTTTAAAAAAAAAAAAGACCACATGGATGAGTTCTTGCTGGAAACAAACTATTTAAGCAGCAGACAGCATGGATTCATGAAAGACAGAAGTTGTCAGACAAACCTGATTTCCTTTTATGAAGAGGTAAGTAAAACCCTGGACAGAGGCGTGGCTGTGGACGTGATATACTTGGACAGAGGCGTGGCAGTGGACGTGATATACTTGGACAGAGGCGTGGCAGTGGACGTGATATACTTGGACAGAGGCGTGGCTGTGGACGTGATATACTTGGACAGAGGCGTGGCAGTGGACGTGATATACTTGGACAGAGGCGTGGCTGTGGACGTGATATACTTGGACAGAGGCGTGGCTGTGGACGTGATATACTTGGACAGAGGCGTGGCAGTGGACGTGGTATACTTGGACAGAGAGGTGGCTGTGGGCGTGGTATACTTGGACAGAGGTGTGGCAGTGGACGTGGTATACTTGGATTTTGGGGGGAACTGTAGAGGAGAAGGATCTGGGGGTTTTAGTTGATCATAAGCTCAATAATAACATGCAATGCCAAGCTGCGGTTTCCAAAGCGAGCAAAGTCCTTTCTTGTATTAAGAGAGGTATGGACTCCAGAGATAGAGATATTGGGCCAGATTCAGGTAGATGGGAGCATCTTTGCTCCGGAGTAACGCTTCTCATTTGCGTTACGCTGCAGAAATTTTAGGAGCAAGTGCTGTCATTCACGAAGCACTTGCTCCTAAAGTTGCGGCAGCGCATCGCAAATGAGCCGGCGGAATTCAAATTGGGCGGGTACAGGGCGTGTAGTATTTAAACGAAGCGCGTTCCCGCGGCGACCGTACTGCGCATGCGTCGAGTGTTAAAACATCCCCGTGCGCATGCTCCAAATTTTGTGAATGAACGTCAATGACGTCACATTCCCATTCATGAACGTTTTACGCAAGCGACGTTTTTTTTTTTTTTCCGACACGATGACGACGCCTATACCTAACATAGGATATTCCAACCCCATGTAGGTATAACTATGCGCCGCGTATCCCGTCCGGAAACGTCGTAACGTCACTGCGTCGCGCCGGAATGTGATCGTGAATTGCCGATTTCCGCTCATTAACATATTTTTTGAGCGGAAATCGGCGGGAACGCCCCCGGCGCCATTTTTAAGTTGAAGTAACGATGCGATGGCGAAACTCAGTTACGCTGCTCGCATCGGAGCTTCAACCCGGCGTTTCTTGTTTTCTGGTTACAGAAAACAGAAACGCCGGCTTAAAGTCACAGTTAGGCTGGCGGATCACTCGATCCGCCAGCGTAACCCTTCCTGAATCTGGCCCATCATTTTGCCCCCCCCCCTCCCCCCCTGTACAAATCATTAGTAAGACCTCATCTGGAATATGCAGTCCAGTTTTGGGCACCAGTTCTCAAAAAGGATATCGGAGAACTGGAGAAAGTGCAGAGAAGGGCAACCAAACTGATAAGAGGCATGGAGGAGCTCAGCTATGAGGAAAGATTAGAGGAACTGAATTTATTCACTCTTGAGAAGAGGAGAATAAGGGGGGATATGATCAACATGTACAAATATATAAGAGGTCCATATAGTGAACTTGGTGTTGAGTTATTCACTTTAAGGTCAACGCTGAGGACAAGGGGGCACTCTTTACATCCAGAGGAAAAGAGATTTCACCTCCAAATACGGAAAGGTTTCTTCACAGTAAGAGCCGTGAAAATGTGGAACAGACTCCCTCCAGAGGTGGTTCTGGTCAGCTCAGTAGATTGCTTTAAGAGAGGCCTGGATTCTTTCCTAAATACACATAATATAACTGAGTACTAAGTTCTGTAGGTAAAGTTGATCCGGGGTAAATCCGATTGCCTCTCGGGGGATCAGGAAGGAATTTTTTCCCCTCCGGTAGCAAATTGGACCATCGCTCTGCTGGGGTTTTTTGCCTTCCTCTGGATCAACTGTGGGTATGGAGTTGGGTGTATGGCATGTACTGTGTTTTATTTTGTTTGTTTAATTTTAATTTTTTTATGGTTGAACTGGATGGACTTGTGTCTTTTTTCAACCTGACTGACTGACTAACTATTTTGGGCCTGAAGATTAGATAAAACCCCCAAACATCTATTATGTGATAGCAGAGGCCCTGGAGAATAAAATGGTGGTGGTTGTTGAGGTGTTCCTCGTAATTTAGCTGTTAGTGAATGTAATGAATACAAATTTATCCAAAGTTACGAATCACCCGAAATAACAAATGCTGCATCTAAACGAATGGAATGTAATGAATTAATAATAATAACAAAACATTTTTCCTTGTTTCTGTTATATCATTTTGTAAATGAGTGCGTTTTCTCCTTCACTGATGAGGCGGCACCAATGAGATGGCACTGGTGGGCACTGACAGTGGGCACTGATAGGCAACACTGATGTGCACTGAAGGTTATATAATAGTGGCACTGATTGGCATATCCCTGGTGGTCCAGGGTAGCATACCTGGTGGGCATCCTTTTTAGGTATCCCTGGTGGTCCTGGGTGGGGGGGGCTGCACTGATAAACAATCAGCACAGACCCCCCTGTCAGGAGAGCAGCCAATCGGCTCTCCTCTGTCAGATGCGAGTGAGGAAAAGTCAATTAACGGCTCTTTCTGTTTACGCTGTGATCACCTGTGATTGGACACAGCTGATCATGTGGTAAAGAGCCTTCATTAGAGGCTCTTTATCGATGTTGCGGCGTGTCAACCTCACCACAACAGAGATCACCGGGCTGTGTACCCCGTAGGGCAGGCGATCGCGGCTTATCCTGCTGGACATCATATGGCAGTCAGGATAACTGAACCACTTCCCGGCCGTCATTTTGCTATAGGCTATCATAAACAGGGGTCAGGAGTATATCATATACAGGGGTCAGGAGTATATCATATACAGAGGTCAGGAGTATATCATATACAGGGGTCAGGAGTATATCATATACAGTGGTCAGGAGTATATCATATACAGTGGTCAGGACTATATCATATACAGAGGTCAGGAGTATATAATATACAGGGGTCAGGAGTATATCATATACAGGGGTCAGGAGTATATCATATACAGTGGTCAGGAGTATATCACATACAGTGGTCAGGAGTATATTATATACAGGGGTCAGGACTATATCATATACAGAGGTCAGGAGTATATCCTATACAGGGGTCAGGAGTATATCCTATACAGAGGTCAGGAGTATATCCTATACAGAGGTCAGGAGTATATCCTATACAGAGGTCAGGAGTATATCCTATACAGGGGTCAGGACTATATTATATACAGGGGTCAGGAGTATATCATATACAGAGGTCAGGAGTATATCATATGCAGAGGTCAGGAGTATATCATATGCAGAGGTCAGGAGTATATCATATGCAGAGGTCAGGAGTATATCATATACAGGGGTCAGGAGTATATCATATACAGGGGTCAGGAGTATATCATATACAGAGGTCAGGAGTATATCATATACAGAGGTCAGGAGTATATCATATACAGGGGTCAGGAGTATATCATATACAGGGGTCAGGAGTATATCATATACAGGGGTCAGGAGTATATCATATACAGAGGTCAGAAGTATATCATATTCAGAGATCAGGAGTATATCATATACAGGGGTCAGGAGTATATCATATACAGGGGTCAGGAGTATATCATATACAGGGGTCAGGAGTATATCATATACAGGGGTCAGGGTCTTCTACTGACAATAATTATAGAGAAAAGTCTCTCCTGTACGGTTCTCTCCTTGACATATCGTAGAATAAAGCCGTATTGTTCTTTCAGTGTCATCATCTCGTGTTCTGTCCATTTCCACACCGACACCAACATCTCCTCCATCATCCCGCTGTATTTGTTGTTTCACCATGTTTCCAATGATGGAGATCCAGAGACTGACCGGAGTCTTCTTCTCCATGTCACCAGACCACCTCTTCCTCTACTATTGGGGTGCTGGGCCTTTCTATGACTACTCGGGACGCCCAACCTCTTCTATAGGATTGTGAAGATTTCTATCCTATTTACTAAGAAGCTGAAGAAGATGTCCATGATGTAGATGAGGGTCACATATAGTATGAGCAGCATCACCCTTCACTCTGTCACCAAGATCTAGTCTGGCAATGCCCAGAATGATACCAATTAGTCTCTGACCAATCTCACGGGTTGGATGGACTTTCTCCTTTTCAGTATTTCCAGGTGACCATGAATTAGAGTTCGAATTTCTCCCCCGTGTTCTGCAGACAGATATACATTTCCCGATGTCTTATGTTGTACAGATCCCTTGCGTTCCCCGATACGAGATCATACATTGGACTTGTTCAACTTTCCAACCAGGAGGGAATGGACTGGGCAAGATTCTCTCCCCATGTTGAGGGTATGTGGTTTGGTATGGTTCAGAAGGAGGCATGCTCACTCCCCTCCCCCCACCCTTCCCTGCCCAGTCAGGCTGCATGCTCTAATAAGGGTCTAGTATGAATTTCTTGGTGGTGGGGGGTCCATACAGTTTTTTTTTATACTTTTATTAACAATACATTCACTGGCCAAACAGCAAATCCCCAGTTGACAGCTGAATAAGCCTGGTGGGTGTACATCACTGGGTGTTAGGACACTTGTGGCAACCAATCGCCTAAACAAGCCAAATTATGTTCAAACACAGAGCTTTATTGGTCCATTACATTGGTGACCAATGGGTGAAGGACCTCCTTATATCAGAGGTCAGTGTAGTGGTTCCTTACATTGGTGACCAATGGGAGAGGGACACCTTATATCAGTGGTCAGTGTAGTGGTTCCTTACATTGGTGACCAATGGGAGAAGGACCCCTTTATATCCGTGGTCAGTGTAGTGGTTCCTTACATTGGTGACCAATGGGAGAAGGACCCCTTTATATCCGTGGTCAGTGTAGTGGTTCCTTACATTGGTGACCAATTGGAGAGGGACATTCTTACATTCTCATTGGAGGAAAGACTGCCCCCCCTTCAGATCATTGATATTAGTTGCTCAAGGAACGCCTAGAACCATTTGGAGGAACCCTGGCTGAGAAAGTTGGGACTAGTCAGTAATATATTTCTCTCCCCCTTGGTGGGAGTGGAGACGACCCCATCTATAAGGATATACAGTACCAGAGGCGGCTCTAGGCTTTGTGAGGCCTCAGACAAAACTTGGAAATGAGGCCCCACTCACACCCATAATGGGAAAAATACTTCAAGTGATAAAATGTATAAATTTCATATATAAAGAGCCGTTAATCCTTTGAACTATGAATTCACTGTTTCTAGAATTTTCTCTAACCAATAAACCAATTTAATCAAAGATCATTAAATATAGGTCAGATGGTCCTCTCTGGAATTCAGCTTGGTGGCTCCTATATTCTTCTCTCCACAGTCCACACACGTCTTACACCTCCCGTGACCCCTATCCTGGCAGCACTCCCACTCTTGACTCTTCTGTAGACTCCCCCCAGAGACTGCAGACATGATACAAGAGATGGTCAGCGACTGTGCAGACATGATACAAGAGATGGTCAGAGACAGTGCAGACATGATACAGGAGAAGGTCAGAGACTGTGCAGACATGATACAAGAGATGGTCAGAGACTGTGAAGACATGATACAAGAGATGGTCAGAGACTGTGCAGACATGATACAAGAGATGGCCAGAGACTGTACAGACATGATACAAGAGATGGCCAGAGACGGCGCAGACATGATACAGGAGATGGTCAGAGACTGTGCAGACATGATACAGGAGATGGTCAGAGACTGTGGAGACATGATACAAGAGATGGTCAGAGATTGTGGAGACTTGATACAGGAGATGGCCAGAGTCTGTGCAGACATGATACAGGAGATGGTCAGAGACTGTGGAGACATGATACAGGACATGGTCATAGACTTTGGAGACATGATACAGGAGATGGTCATGGACTGTGCAGACATGATACAGGAGATGGCCAAAGACTATGCAGACATTCACCTGTGTCCAGTCCAAGGCACACCACCCCTGTCATCTCTGGTCTTCTCCCAGCATCTTCATGCCCCTCTGAGCACTCGCTGCATACACAGTACAGAGTGCCAGGCACACACGGTGGGTGAGAAGGGAGATGTCAGCAGCACCCTCATTGGATACAGGGCTGCAGAGCCCCGTTGTAATATAACAGCTGATTGGCAGAGTGTGTGGTGGGGGCGGGGCAGTGAGTGAAAGGGGAGCATGGGGGAAGACAGTTCTTGTTAGGACATTCAGCCCTGGAATTTTTCTACAGCCAGTCCAACCCAGGGACACCAACCAGTGGACATTTTCTCCCACACATATGGTAGGCAAATTAGGTGGCCACAAGGCCCCTGTTTATGAAGCTGAGGTAATCAGCGGAGAACATGTTCTCCACCGATTATCTCCGCACAGTGAGAATCTGTAACTGACTGTCACAGAAACGGGCAGTTTATGAAGGTGCGATCTCAGCACCTCACTGGCGATCTGTGACGGGATTCTCACTTTCTGATTCACCATCTCAGAGGTGGAGAATCAGAGAAAGAAGCCGAAGCTGGCTGAGTATTGTGGAGGAAGAAGGAAGTCTTTTGTCTTCCATGCTTCACACACAAGCAGCTATACAGTCAGATGACATCTCCCCCCCAATACACCCCCCAACATGAGCAGGTTAGGAATTTATAGTATATGTATATATATATATATATATATATATATATATATATATATATATACATCATCATATACAGTGGGGATCGAAAGTATTCATGTGCATTACAAAGCCAAGGAAAGATGGAAAAATCTCCAAGAGGCATCAAATTACAGATCAGACATTCTTATAATATGTCAAAAAAAGTTAGATTTTATTTCCATCATTTACACTTTTAAAATTACAGAAAACAAAAAAATTGCAGAATTTCTAGCATGCACTGCCCCCTTTGCAAAGCTGAGAGCTGCCAGTGTCATGGATTGTTCTCAATCATCGTCTGGGAAGACCTGGTGATGTCACTCTCAAAGGTTTTAAATGCCCCGACTCATCTGACCTTGCCCCAACAATCAGCACATGGGTTCTTCTAAGCAGTTGTCTAGAAAACTGAAAGTGAAAATAGTTGTCGCTCACAAAGCTGGAGAAGGCGATAAGAAGATAGCAAAGCGTTTTCAGATGTCAATATCCTCTGTTCGGAATGTAATTAAGAAATGGCAGTCATCAGGAACAGTGGAAGTTAAAGCAAGATCTGGAAGACCAAGAAAAATATCAGACAGAACGGCTCGCAGGATTGTGAGAAAATAAATTCAAAACCCACGTGTGACTGCACGATCCCTCCAGAAAGATCTGGCAGACACTGGAGTTGTGGTACACTATTACACTATAAAGAGATACTTGTACAAATATGGAAGAGTCACCAGAAGAAAACCTCTTCTACGTCCTCAAAAATCAGCGTTTGAACTTTGCAAATGAACATATAGACAAGCCTGATGTATTTTGGAAACAAGTTCTGTAGACCGATGAGGTTAAAATATAACTTGTTGGCCGGAATGAGCAAAGGTACGTTTGGAGAAGAAAGGGCGGGGAATTTAATGAAAAGAACCTCTGTCCAACTGTAAAGCATGGGGGTGGATCAATCATGCTTTGGGGTTGTATTGCAGCCAGTGGCACAGGGAACATTTCACAAGTAGAAGGAAAAATTGATTCAATAAAATGTCAGCAAATTTTGGATGGTAACTTGATGCCATCTGTGAAAAAGCTGAAATTAAAGAGAGGATGGCTTCTACAAATGGATAATGATCCTAAACACACCTCAAAATCCACGGGGGAGGGGATTACATCAAGAGGTCTAAACTGAAGGTTTTGCCATGGCCTTCACAATCTCCTGACCTCAACATAATTGAACATCTATGGAAAGACCTTAAAAGAGCCGTGCGTGACAGACAGCCCAGAAATCTCAAAGAATTAGAAAACTTTTGTAAGGAAGAATGGGCAAAGATCCCTCAAACAAGAATGGAAAGACTCTTGGCTGGCTACAAAAAGCATTTACAAGCTGTGATTGTTTTCTGTAATTTTGAAAGTGTAAATGATGGAAATAAAATTTAACTTTTTTGACATATTATAAGAATGTCTAATCTGTAATTTGATGGCTTTTGGAGATTTTTCCATCTTTCCTCGTCTTCGTTATGCACATTAATACAAATTTTTACATGGGGTGCCCAAACTTTCGATCCCCGCTGTAGCATATATATATATGTGTGTGTGTGTGTGTGTGTTTATTTCTATGGGCCAGATTCAGGTAGAGTTAGGCTGGAGTATCAGTGATTCACCAGCATAACTCTCACTTTGAGCCGGGTTGGAGTTCCTATACGAGCGGCGTAATTGTATTTCGCCGTCGTATCGGAACTGCAATTTTAAAAATTTGCTGATTAACGCAGAGAATATGTTAATCAGCGAGAATCTGCAATTCACAATCGTACTCGGGCCCGACGCAGTGACTTTCCGACGTTTCCGTAAGCGATACGCGGCGTAAAGAAAAACATGCCCCCTAGGTGGAGTATCCTATGTTAAGTATGGCCATCGTCATTGCGTAGAAGTTAAAAAAAATTGAGTCGTTTGCGTAAAACGTCCGTGAATGGGGATTGACGTCATTGACGTTCACTGACAGAATTTGGAGCATGCGCACTGACAGTCGACGCATGCGCAGTACGTTCGCCGCGGGATCGCGCCTAGTTTAAATAATACACGCCCCCTACCCGCCCAATTTGAATTCCGCCGGCTCATTTTCGCTACGCCGCCGCAACTTTAGGAGCAAGTGCTATGTGAATAACAGTACTTGCTCCTAAAGTTTTGGCGGAGTAACGTAAATGAGAAACGTTACTCCAACATAAAGATTCGCTCTCCTACCTGAATCTGGCCCTGTGTGTATATATATATCTATAGATATCGATATATATCTATAGATATATATACCGTATTTATCTTCATATAGCGCGCACCACCAACCTGGAAGGGAAATTTCAGGAAAAAAAGAAAATACTTATGCCGCGTACACACGGTCGTTTTTTGCGATGAAAAAAAACTAAGTTTTTTAAAACGTCATTTAAATTGATCGTGTGTGGGCAAAAAAAAATTCCAACATGTTTGAATTTTTTGTGTCGTTTTTCAAAACGTCGTTTTTTGTTTCACAAAAAGTCACCGTGTGTAGCAAAAACGTCGTTCAAAACGACGTTTTTCAACCCGTGCATGCCCAGAAGCTAGTTATGAAGCGCGCTTCAATGGAAAAGAGTGGTTAATGTAACCTCGCTTTTTGTGAAAAAACGATGGTGTGTATGCAAAATTGTCTTTGAAAAGTGACGTTTCAAAAACGTTGTTTTTCACTTCACAGAAAACGTCGTTTTTTTTCATCGCAAAAAACGACAGTGTGTACGCGGCATTACAGTTTGAATGCCCCTCGTCGGTGTCTTGTCCGGCCTCCGTCTGCGGCCTTGGTGGTGTCCTCCCCGCTTGTTTTTGAGCCGATCCCTGCTTCCCACGCTGTCTTTGAACACCGCCGCCGACATATACCAAGCACAGTACGCTCGGCCGCGCTCAGCTCCTCTCGCATAAAGGCTAGAAGGCGGCACAGGGCGTGACCGCAAGGGGAGCCGAGCCTGGCCGAGTGTACTGCGCTCGGTATATGTCGGCGGCGGCGTTCAAACACAGCGCGGGAAGCAGGAATCAGTGTATATCGCACACCCCTGATTTTAAATCATATATACGGCATATGTGTGTGTGTGTGTGTATATGTATATATTTATATATAAGTTTACTTGCATTAAAATATTAAAATGCTATTAAAGTCATTTTTATATATTTTTTTATTTATTAGTAAAAAAAATTGTAAACCCTAAAATATGGTTTTACCCATGGACTGTTCTATTACAGTTATACGGGGTTTATATTTGTATACTTTATTAAAAAAAAAAAAAAATAATGATTATAAATGTATTTTTCATGTATATGAATGGTGTATAGCTGCATTACATATGTGGGATTCCATTCATTTCCTATACACCATTCACATGTAAATAGGCACATGTATGAGCTTTACATATTGATAAAAACAATGGGCCAGATTCACAAAAGTTTTACGCCGGCGTATCGTGGGCGCATAGTTACGCTGGACGCATTCGGCGTACCCATGTTAAATATGCAAATTAGTGAGATACGCCGATTCATTAATGTACTTGCGCAGGGCGCATTAATATACGCAGTTTACGTAAGTCGTACGTCCGGCGTAAACTTACCCCTCATAAAGCAGAGGTAAGTTATGCAAATGTATGGACGTCGGAACAGCCGTCGTATGTTACGTCGTTTACGTAGTACTATGTGAATAGGGCTGTGCGTAGGTTACGTTCACGGCGTAGGCAGTGTTCGATGTATCTTAGGCAGCTATTTCGACGTAACTGTGAGCATGCGCACTGGGATGCATCCAAGAGACTACGCATGTGCAGTTCATTTTTTGAAGCTCAGCCCATCATTTGCATTGGGTCACGCTTTATTATAATATATCATGCCCACTTCCACCTACTTTGACTTACGTCGGCTTACACCATCAACTATACGCTACGCCGGCGCAACATTGAGCGCATATTCTTTGTGAATGTCATGCTTGCCTCTCAACGTTGCGCTAGCGTAGCGTAAAGTAGATACGTATAATGTGTGTTGATTTGTGTTCACCTTTTTTTATCTTTCACTTCCTCACACTGTAATCCCGCTACATCATGCAAGATTACAGAGAGAAGCCGTTCTCAGGAGTTTCCAGCTGTTTGTAGATTGCTCCTCATCTCAACATGAGAATCGATCTACAAAGCTTCATAAACAGGCACTCGGAGGAGAGCGATCTCCCCTGAGAACTGAATAGCGCTATTTTACCGCACTTTCATAAAAGGACACCCATGAGACGTTTCCCTGGGCTGCAGTTCCTCTGATCTCCACAAGATGGTGATCTCACTTCTACCATAGAGAGAAGAAGTCTTTATGGAAGACAGGAAGTGATGTCAGGGACAGACAGGAAGTTCCGGGTGAGAGGTGAGTCGGGAGGAAGTAGTGAGGAGACATCTTTGGAATCGGTAGCAGAGGAGGTAATAAGATCTTATCTTCTATTTACACCCAGTAACCCCGTCATGTCCGTCCTCTTCCGCCATAGTCACTGTGACGTCTTTTATCTCCAGCAGATGATGATACACACATATATAGGGCCAGATTCTCATATGAGATACGACGGCATATCTCTGTTTTTGCAGCTGTGTATCTATGCGACTGATTCTTAGAATCAGTTACGCATAGATTTTGCTTAGATCCGACTTGCGTAAGTCACTTACACGTCGGATCTAAGTTGCAATGTTACGCTGGCCGCTAGGTGGCGTTCCCGTCGATTTCTGCGTCTAATATGCAAATGAGCCTGATACGCTGATTCCCGAACGTATTTGCGCGCCGTCGTCGTAGTTTACGTCGTTTGCGTAAGCGTAAGGTTACCACTGCTATATGAGGGGTAACCTTGCGTAGGTCCGGCGTACGCCATGTTAAGTATGGACGTCGGGACAGCGTCGTGTTTTTCCGTTGTGTGTATGTCACTCGTCGCGAATAGGGCTGTGCGTTAATTACAAAACCAATGTATTTGCGGCGTACTATGGAGCATGCGCACTGGGCTACGTTTCCGGCCAGCGCATGCGCAGTTCGTTCGGTGCGGGGGCGCGCTTAATTTAAATACACGACGCCCCCTTTGAATTACGCGGGGATATGCCAGGCCATTTACACTACGCTGCCGCAAATTACGGAGCAAGTGCTTGGAGAATACGGCACTTGCTCCTGTAAGTTGCGGCGGTGTAGTGTAAATCGCATATGCCGCCAGATATGAGAATCTGGCCCATAGTGTGGAAATCTAGATTAATCCCTTCAGGGTCAGAACATTCCCCCACTTACAGGGCCGGAACATTCTCTTCATTTTAGTTTATAGTAACGGATTATATGATAATACGGGATGTGGTTTTATTCAGAGGTGGACTTATGATACTTGTGTTTGATTTTATAATCTTTATGGAGGAGGAAATAACTATTCCTGATGTCTGTGAAGGTTCAACACAAGGGATGTGTCTGGATGATGACTTTATCTTTGTAAGTATCAGGTGATGTCACTGTCTATTTCCCTATGTAGGAGGATTTAGAAGGACACAAGGATCTCTACAAGGACGTCATGATGGACAATCAGCCGCCCCTCACATCACCGGGTAAGAGGAGACTTTATTGTAAAGGAGAGAGCAGTACGGAGGCTCCACCTAGATCCCCCATCATCTGATAAACACATAGAAACAATGGATTCAGTCAGTGTGTGTGTTTCCTACAGATGGATCCAGTAATGGGAACCCACCAGAGAGATGTCCCCGTCCTCTGTATTCCCGGGATTATTCCACACAGGAAGGTCACACCATCCCCCACCATCATCAGGTAGATGAGGAACAATCACTGATCGTATCATTAGGATCTGTACATTATCTGCATTGTTACCATTGATGTCATTTTTATTCTATATTCAGAGTGGAGACCTGAGAGATTGTAAAGAAGAGATAAAAGAGGAGGATGATGAGGACGGGGTGATGGAGGAGTCAGAGTCTCTAAAAGAACACAAAGATCTGTACCAGGACACCATGGTGGAGTCATCCAGCTACAGGAACCCACCAGAGAGATGTCCCCGCCCTCTGTATTCCCGGGATTCCACACAGGAAGGTCACACCATCCCTCCTTATTTAAAGGTTGGTGGGTTGGATCACCTAGAACATGGACTTGTGGAAACAATGTGTGGATTTTCTATGTGATATCACAATAATAAAGCTTATATCTTACAGATGATATTCTCTCTCATTCTCTTGGTTTAGAGTGGAGATCCAATCGATATAGAATTTGAGGTGAAAGGAGAAGAAGAAGAGACGTATGTGAGGGATGATCAGCAGTCTATGGAGGAGGATGGAATAACGGGGACATTTATAGAGGAGGACACTCCTACAGAGATCAGCACAGGTGGGTCATTAACCATTTCCATACCAGGGGGCACTTACGCACCTTCTCGCCCAGGCCAATTTTCAGCTTTCAGCACTGTCGCAATTTGAATGACAATTGCGCGGTCGTGCTACACTGTACCCAAACAAAATTGGTGTTCTTTTTTACCCACAAATAGAGCTTTCTTTTGGTGGTATTTGATCACCTCTGCGTTTTTTTTTTTTTGCGCAACAACTAAAAAAAGAGCGACATTTTTGAAAAAAATTAAGTTTTTATTTTTTTTGTGTTCATTTTTTTGTGAATAAGTAAGTTTTCTTCTTCAATTATGGGCACTGATATGGTGGCACTGGTGGGCACCGATGAGGTGTCACTGGTGGTCACCGATAGGCAGCACTGGTGGGCACTGATAGACGGCGCTGGTATGCGGCACTGATGGGCACTCATAGGCGGCACTCATAGGCAGCACTGATGGGCGCTCATAGGTGCACTGGGCACTCATGGGCGGCACTGGGCATAGATGGGCACTAAAAGGTGGCACTGGTGGATACTGGGTGGCACTGATGGCATTGCTAAGTCAGTGCCCATATTGCCAGTCAGTGCCTATCAATGCATCAATTGCATTTACTATTTGTGCTCTATTGAGCACTCCCTGGTGGTCCAGTGTGTGGATCCGAGGGGGGGCTGGGCTGATAAACAATCAGCGTGAACCCCCCCCCCCCTGTCAGGAGAGCCGCTGATCTGCTCTCCTCTAATCGCATCTATCAGACGCGAGTGAGGAAGAGCCGGTCAGCGTCTCTTCCTGTTTACATCGCGATCAGCCATGATTGGACACAGCTGATCACGTGGTAAAATGTCTCTGTGAGAGACATTTTAACTCGATCGGTGTAGCGGGGTGTCAGACTGACACCCTGCAACAACGATCGCCGCGATGCGTGCCCCCGGGGGCGCGCAGTGGCTCAAAATCCTGAGGACATCATATGACGTCCAGTCAGGATTTAGCAACCACTTTGCCGACGTCAATTTGTCATTGGCGGGCGGCAAGTGGTTAATAGGGATGAGCCGAACACCCCCCCGGTTCGGTTTGCAGCAGAACAGGCAAAAAATGTGTTCAAACCCCGTTAAAGTCTATGGGACACGAACGTTAAAAATTCACACCCGGGTCCTGCCCCAGGAGGAGTGTTTGGGGACCCGGGTCCTGCCCCAAGGGGCGTGTTTGGGGACCCGGGTCCTGCCCCAGGGGCGTGTTTGGGGACCTGGGTCCTGCCCCAGGGGGAGTGTTTGGGGACCCGGGTCCTGCCCCAGGGGACATGTATCAATGCAAAAAAAGTTTTAAAAATTGCCTTTTTTCAGGAGCAGTGGTTTTAATAATGCTTAAAGTGAAACAATAAAAGTGAAATATTCCTTTAAATTTCATACCTGGGGGGTGTCTATAGTATGCCTGTAAAGTGGCGCATGTTTCCCATTTTTAGAACAGTCCCTGCGCAAAATCACATTTCTAACCCTAAGGAAAAAAGTTATTTAAAACTACTTGCGGCTATAATAAATTGTCGGGTCCCAGCAATACAGATAAAAATTGTGACAGATCTCGGATTCCCCAGGTGGGCACCTCCCCCAGACCGGTGTCTCCTGCCCTCCAAACGCACCCGCAGGCGGCAGACTCGCCATAACCAGCCCTTTACCCCCCCAATCACGAGGCAAACCACAGAGGTGTTGAGGGTTAAACATGCAGAGCATCAACTGTTTATTACATACAGAACATGCACCTTTATAGACAGTTAGGGACACCCCCCTTAGCCTTGTCATAGAGGGGGGGAAGGGACTGGGAAGAACCAATAGAAACTCAACACTTGTACATTGAAACACATAAAAGGGATTATGATAAGCAGGCAGCCCCTCCTCACACATCCCCCGCTGAGAGATGTCTCCAGTCCAGACCTTCATCTATGACCCAACACAATTAAGCATAGTGACATGAGGGGGGATGGGGGAGAAGAGATGTAGCATTACATTATCTCAATGCCAGCTTGTCCCCAAGTCTCTTCTGGCCCATAGTCTGTGGGGAGGAGGCCGGCCCACAGTCCCTTCCAAAACACACAGAGACAATGGGTTCTGTCACAAAAGTCATTGAAAAAAACAGCATGGGGCCCCCCCCAGTCCATTACCAGGCACTTTGGGTCTGGTATGAATATTAAGGGGAACCCCGAACCAAAATGTAAAAAATAAATTGCGTGGGGGTTCCCCATTAATTCCATACCAGGCCCTTTAGGTCTGGGATGGATATTAAGGAGAACCCTGCACCAAATGTAAACAAAAATGGCGTAGGGGTCCATACTAGACCCTTCAGGTCTGGTATGGATTTTAAGGGGAACTCCACGCCAAAGTAAAATAGTGTGGGGCTTCCCCAAGAATCCGTACCAGACCCTTATCCGAGCACGCAACCTGTCAGGCCACGGGAAAAGAGGGGGGCCGAGAGCACCCCCCCCCCCTCCTGAACCTCGCCAGGCCACATGCCCTTGACATGGGGAGAATGATCTGGGATCCAAAGCACCATGTCCCCATGTTGATTGGGACAAGGGCCTCATCCCCACAACCCTTGTCCGGTGGTTGTGGGGGTCTGCGGGCGGGGGGGCTTATCGGAATCTGGAAGCCCCTTTAACAAAGGGGACCCCAGATCCTGCCCCCCCATGTGAATTGGTAACGGGGTACATTTTACCCCTACCATTTCACAAAGAAAGTGTCAAAAATGGGAAAAAAACACCGGGGACAGCTTGGGACAAGTTCTTTATTAAAAAAGAAAAAAAACTCCAGCAATGTACATCCTTCATGGGAGGTTCCCGTCGAATGACACTACATTGCCGTGACAGCTCTTAAATAGCTGAGGGCGAGGCCATCCGTGATGTGTGCAGGTGACCCCGCCCCCCGTCATTACAGGGGTTTCCTGTGGGAGGTGGGGTCACCCGCAGAAAAGCCACATTGCGTCAGAGGGGGGGGGTGGGGTCACCCACGCTCGTCACAGGTGGCCCTGTCCTCAGCTATTTAAGAGCTGTCACAGCGGGTGCAGTGTCATTTGGCGGCCTCCTCCCATGGAGGCGGATCTTGTCGGGGGTCGTTTTTTTGTATCCTCAGGTTGAGAATGGATGTACATTTATTTATTTATTTAGATAAAGGACTTTTTATTGTGAAATGGTCGGGGTATAATGTACCCCGTTACATATTCACATAGGGGGGCCGGGATCTGGGGGTCCCCTTTGTAAAAGGGGTCTTTCAGTTTTTGATAAGCCCCCCCCCGCCCACAGACACCCACAACCATCGGGCAAGGGTTGGGGGGATGAGGCCCTTGTCCCAATCATCATGGGGACATCGTGCTTTGGATCCCAGATCATCCTCCCCATGTGTCACGTACCTGGTTGGAGGCCGAAATGCCGAGAGGGCTCCCCTTGCGGCTAAGTGCAGTACACCCCTGAGGTTGGGTACAGAGGGTGTAGTGCCCAGAGAAGCACAGGTTGCCAAAAAGATCCAGAAGAGAGAGCTGGTGAGTGTCTGAAGAATGCTGGAGAATACAGTAAACACCGCTGGGCTGCAGTCTCTAGAAGTCCTTGGTAATACTTGGCAAGGTGTGCACAAGGAGCAACAGTGGAAGCCGGCTGGGGATCAAACACTGTGGATCCAGGCAGGAGATGCAGGTTTGCAGGAATGGAGACAAGCTAAGATCTGGTGTTGGAAAACAGGCAGGAACAGATAACTGAAGCGAAGTCCGTGAAACAAGCCGTGATCAGGTGCTGGAGAAGGTAACAAGTCAGTAAAGCAAGCCAGGGGGTCAAACCAGGAGATCGGATCAGACAGGTCAGGAACAAGCCGGGTCACAACAGGAAATCCAAACAGTAATAATACAGAGACTCAGGAAGGCTGACGACAATCCAGCAATTTGGATCAGACAGTGGCAGCCATTTATAGACCAGCAGGAGGATCTTCCTGTCACATGATGAGCCTATGGCTTCCATTTCTTCTACTGGCAAGATTGCCAGTACTTCTTCTATGGCCATTTCTTCTACTGGCAAGATTGCCAGTACTTCTACGGACATTTCCCTGACACCATGTTAAGGGCATGTGGCCTGGCGAGGTTCAGGAGGGGGGGCTCTCTCTCATCTCCCCCCTTTTTCTGCGGCCTGCCAGGTTGCGTGCTCAGATAAGGGTCTGGTATGGAATTTGGGTGGACCCCCCATGCTATTTTTTTACAAATTTGGTTCAGGTTTTTTTCAGTGACTTTTATCTGTATTGCCGAGACCCGACAATTCCACACTTTGTTTTAAATTACTTTCTCTAGTCGTCTTCCAGGACAGCCTCTTGAGACCTTGGGCTCCTCCCTCCGGGACAGGAAACACGCACACCCCTTTCTTTAAAAGGCCATCCTCCAGGTCTCCTCCTCAGTTATTGTGTTTCCTGCCAGAATGGAAGGAGCACGCTAGGGACTAGGAAGCTCAATTCCCAGGACTTCCCTGGGTAGGGACTTTGCTGGACTCTCCTCTCTGCCTGGGTACCCCTCTGTTCCTGATTGGAAGAGGTGGTCACCGGTTTCACACTGCTGTCCTTACACTCGGAGAGAGCGGGAACCCTTGACCGACACAGTATCCCCCTAAACCCCGGTACCTGGTAATCGTGTGGCTGGGCAGATCGGCTTTGGGTCTCCTTCAGCGGATCGGGAGGTACAGCAGCAGTGGCGGCGGTGGGAGACGCTGGCTTAGCCACGCCGTTCCGCACTACAGGAGGACTTCCTCCTTCCGGAACGGCGCTGAGGGGCAGGGCCGCTGCATTCGACGAGGCGAAAGTGCGTCACGGGGAACGGCGTCATCAAGGGGCGCCGCCGGATGTGGTCCCTTCCGACAGAGGCGCAGCGGAGGAGCGCAGGCACCAGAGCAGTGTGTTTTAAAAAAGCGTAGCTGGGCTGCACAAGACACCAGGACTGATGGAGGAAGCTGGGGCGGCTACAGACTCCGGGTCCACCGGCTCCGGCATCTCCCAGGTAAGGGGGCAAGGGCTGACTTACCTTACTCTGGGGGATTAGGTCCTCAGGACCTTATTTCCCTTCCTGGGTGGGGAACCTATGGTGGCAGGATTTTTCTCTCGGGGCACTTCTTAGTCTGGCACCATGGTGTTGGTCAGAACAATTTTTTCTGACGGGTTGTTGTCCTGGCTGTTTTTACTTTTAGGTCAAGGATCAGGACAAGACACCGGTTCAGATTCTCAAAAGAAAGTGCGCTGTTTGTGGGGCAGATCGGCTCAAACTGGAAAAAGCCTCTATGCCCAGAATGTATCGCCAGTCTAGTAAGAGACGACTCAGCGGCAGAGTGCCACAAGGTCTTAGCATCTGTGAAGGATGAGCTAGCATCCACCTTCAGGTCCTTCAGGGGCATGATGGACAGGGTTCAGATGCCGTCCCCCGTTTACAGGACCTCCAGTGCACCATCCTTGGCAGCGCCCGCAATGGAGGGGACTGAGCAGGATGAGGAGGCCGGTGGGTCAGCAGGGGAAGGTCTGCCAAGATCGCAGGCCTCCTCCCAGGTAGACTCCGCATCTGGCTCGGAGGTAGAAGAAGACTCCTCCAGGGGGACGAGATACAAGTTATCCCTTGATGATGTAGGGGACTTACTAAAGGCGATTTACGAAACCTTAGAGATTTGAGAGGAGCCGGTCCAATTGTCCAAGCACGACCAACTATACCAGGGGTGCCGTGCTCAAAGGACCAGAGTATTTTCTGTGCACAAATCACTTGTGGAAGCGATCTTGCTGGAGTGGGAGCAGCCAGAGAAAAGGCCTTTTTTTGCGGGGAACTTAAAGTGGATATTTCCCTTCGAGGACGATGCATCCCATGCCGGGAACATAGTCCCAAAACTAGACACGCCTCTGGCCAAGGTTTCTAAAAAAACTGACCTGGCGTTCGATGACCTGGGGTCACTCAAGGATCCCATGGACAAAAGAGGCAAAGTTCTGCTGAAAAGAGCATGGGATGCTTCCACCATAGGGCTGAAGCCAGCACTGGCGGCCACTTGTGTGGCCAGAAACTTAGAATGCTGGCTCAACCAGCTGTAGTCTCACATTTCGGCCGGTACTTCCAGGCAACAGATTTTGAAATCTTTTCCGTTGCTACTAAAGGCAGTCGGTTTCCTAGCAGATGCCTCCACAGAATCGGTTAAGTTGGCAGCTAGGTCAGCAGTGTTAGTCAACGCAGCCAGGAGGTCAGTCTGGTTAAAGACCTGGACGGGGGTCACTGCATCTAAATTAAAACTCTGCGGACTACCATTCTCGGGCGATCATTTGTTAGGGCCTGGCCTCCAGGAAGCGTTAGAACGCAAGACAAGAAAAAAGCCTTCCCTAAAAAAAAAGTATCGATATTCGGTATCGGCGAGTACATGAAAAAAAGTATCGGTACTTGTACTCGGTCCTAAAAAAGTGGTATCGGGACAACCCTAAAGACAGTCTTCTTGGTGGCAATAACATCTGCCAGGAGGGTCAGTGACCTACAGGCCCTTTCGATTAGAGAACATTTTTTGGTAATCTTGGATGACAGAATCATCCTTAAGACAGATCCTAGCTTATTGCCAAAAGTAGCATCTACATTTCACAGAACCCAGGACTTAGTCCTGCCAACTTTTTATTCCTCTTCAGATGGAGATGAAGGGGAATTACTGTCCTTATTATATATAAGAAACCTTTTATTTTACTTTAAAGTCACCAAAGAGTTCAGGCACGGTGACACTCTTTTTGTTAATTTTTCGGGTGGCCGTAAGGGTTATGGGGCATCCAAATCTTCCATCGCTAGGTGGCTTAGGATGGCGATAGTCGAGGCTTATCAGATAGGGGGTGAAGGACCACCCACAGTCAAAGCCCATTCTACCCGGGCAGTCACAGTTTCCTGGGCAGAGAGAGCCGGAGCATCCCCGGAAGAGATCTGTAAAGCGGCAGCTTGGACATCCCTCTCAACATTTGCAAGACACTACAGGTTAGATCTACTGTCAGACAAACAGGCCTTCGGACGGAGACAGTGGTCCCACCCTAAAACGAGTACGTTTCTTGCTTGTCATCTCAAGAGGCTGTCCTGGAAGACGACTAGAGAAAAACTGGTGTTAGGCTTACCGGTAACTCTGTTTCTAGGAGTCTTCCAGGACAGCCAGAGTTTTTCCCACCTGGTGTCAATATAGGAACTGGTATTGTAATGATGGTCTAACACTGTGTTAGCATATTATGTCTTTCAGGACCTTCTGGTATTTCTCGGGTAAACTGAGGAGGAGGCCTGGAGGACAGCCTTTAAAGAAAGGGGTGTGCGTGTTTCCTGTCCCGGAGGGAGGAGCCCAAGGTCTCAAGAGGCTGTCCTGGAAGACTCCTAGAAACAGAGTTACCGGTCAGCCTAACTCCAGTTTTTTTTTTACTTTTAGAAATTACATTTTGCTGCTGGAATGTTCTAAACACGGGAAACATGCACTACTTTACAGGCGTACTATAGACACCCCCCAGGTATGAAATTTAAAGGAATATTTCGCTTTCATTGTTTCACTTTAAGCATTATTAAAATCACTGCTCCTGAAAAAACTGTTGTTTTTAAAACTTTTATTTGCATTGATACATGTCCCCTGGGGCAGGACCCGAGTCCCCAAACACTCCCCCTGGGGCAGGACCCGGGACCGCAAACACTCCCCCCTGGGGCAGGACCCGGGTCCCCAAACACTCCCCCCTGGGGCAGGACCCAGGTCCCCAAACACTCCCCCTGGGGCAGGACCCGGGTCCCCAAACACTCCCCCTGGGGCAGGACCCGGGTCCCCAAACACTCCCCCTGGGGTAGGACCCGGGTCCCCAAACACTTGTTATGAATATAACTTGCATATAAGAGCTTTAACTTTTTGATTTCTCCCATAGCCTTGTAAAGGGTGTTCCACGGCTTTCAAATTTGCCGCAAACACCCCAAATTGTTCGCTATTCAGTGAACACCCGATGTTCGAGTGGCTCATCCCTGGTCATTAACACTAAATCCATTCCTCCACCCATACTGCTCACTGATTGGTCCAGAGTAGGGCGGGGACTGGGTGATATCAGCCTGTAATCCCCTGGTCACTTTCCTGAGCTGTGTTCCCCTTCCTGTATTCCTGTATTTCTCTCCGATAATCTTCCTTCTCTGTGCTGAAGACACAATTTATGTCTCTAGACTGGATCTATGGAGATTCTGGGGTTCAGCTGGCAGCAAAATGTTCATTTCCCCCATAGGAGTTACTACACCTAGGCACCTGGGGTATGTGTTTTGGGTCTTCTGCCCCATACCCGGGTATGGCAAGATCTCTGACAGACAATTCTCCCGGGTTACTAACTCTGTTGTCTGCTGGCTGTGCCGGGTGGAGGGATATGTCTGTATAGTCTCAGACCCAAGTCACTGAGTGCAGTCTCAGGAGACGGGGGGCAGCAGTGTGGGACCTCTGCAACTTGTCTCATGTAAAAAATAATCTACCACTGATTACTGAATACCAATATTATGAGTCCTGACCCTTACACTATATCATTTATATTGTACATTACAGACTCCTGACCCCTGCACTATATACTCTATGTTGTACATTACATACTCCTGACCCCTGCACTATATACTCTATATTGTACATTATATAAATTGGATACTATAAAATCCTAACTTTTGTATTCTGTATAATAAGTTGTACATTACATAGTCCTGACTTCTTTTGCACCCATTTTCTACCAGCTGGACATTTTATATCTGATGATGTGATTGGAGCACAGACTTCTACATGGTGATAATAATGTGATAACATCCTCCAACTTTGGAACCTTAAACAGAAAGTGATAATGAGGGGGAGGAGTCAATAACCCAATGATGGTGGTCTTCAGGATCAGTCCAGTTTTCATCTTGGTTCTTCTCCCCCCCATCCTCACTCTCTGACCTCTGGTGGGGCTCAGCCCTGCTGTTATTCATGACTAAATAAGGAAGTGCAGGACTTCTTGTGTTGGGAAGATGGCAATGAGTGATAGAGGGGGTGGGGACACTCGTCTTATAACCCCCCATCACTGTCACTCCTATAAAAGACAGTTCTCATTTTTTCCTCACTCTCTGACCATGAATAAAGAAATGATCTGGTAGGAGATCAGAGGAGCCATTTACTAGTTACCTTGAGAGGGGAATTGTAAGATCCTCAGAGACGAAGCTGCCTGATGTGGGCGGAGTCCTGGTTTAGGGGAACCAATCGGCTCATGTCTAGTAATAATCTTTGTATTTCTATTTTAGTAGATGGACGGGAGATGAGGAAAACCTCAGAGGATTGTCTCACTTTGTCTCCAGACTGTAAAGTAGAAGATGAGGACATCACACAGTATAGTCCAGGAGAAAACCCGACTACCTCAAATGTCCATCCGGCTCCACACAGTGTAGATGGACCATCGTATTCCTCTTATCCTGAGGAACCTCAGACTGTGCGGGACGGTGCCGGACCATCGTATTCCTCTTATCCTGAGGAAACTCAGACTGTGCGGGACGGTGCCGGACCATCGTATTCCTCTTATCCTGAGGAACCTCAGACTGTGCGGGACGGTGCCGGACCATCGTATTCCTCTTATCCTGAGGAACCTCAGACTGTGCGGGACGGTGCCGGACCATCGTATTCCTCTTATCCTGAGGAAACTCAGACTGTGCGGGACGGTGCCGTCCTTCCAACAGATAAGAGGTTTTCCTGTACCGAGTGCGAGAAGAGTTTCCATTGTAAATCCCATCTTAATAGGCATACAAGATCTCACACAGGGGAGAAGCCGTATTCCTGTCCTGAGTGCGGGAAATGTTTTTCACGGAAGTTCTATCTTTCCATACATCAGAGATCTCACACGGGGGAGAAGCCGTATTCCTGTCCTGAGTGTGGGAATTGTTTTTCAGAGAAGTCCCATCTTTACACACATCAGAGATCTCACACAGGAGAGAAGCCATATTCCTGTCCTGAGTGTGGGAAATGTTTTTCAGACAATTCCACTTTTAACAAACATTGGAAATCTCACACAGGAGAGAAGCCGTATTCTTGTCCTGAGTGTGGGAAATGTTTTTCAGAGAAGTCCCATCTTTACACACATCAGAGATCTCACACAGGTGAGAAGCCATATTCCTGTCCTGAGTGTGGGAAATGTTTTACAGACAATTCCACTTTTAACAGACATCAGAGATCTCACACAGGAGAAAAGCCGTATCCCTGTCCTGAGTGCGGGAAATGTTTTTCACTGAAGGCCAATCTTTACACACATCAGAGATCTCACACAGGAGAGAAGCCGTATTCCTGTCCTGAGTGTGGGAAATGTTTTTCAGACAATTCCACTTTTAACAGACATCAGAGATCTCACACAGGAGAGAAGCCGTATTCTTGTCCTGAGTGTGGGAAATGTTTTTCAACAAAGTCCAATCTTTACACACATCAGAGATCTCACACAGGGGAGAAGCCGTATTCCTGTCCTGAGTGTGGGAAATGTTTTTCACGTAAGTCCCATCTTTCCATACATCAGAGATCTCACACAGGGGAGAAGCCGTATTCTTGTCCTGAGTGCGGGAAATGTTTTTCACTGAAGTCTGATCTTTTCACACATCAGAGATCTCACACAGGAGAGAAGCCGTATTCCTGTCCTGAGTGTGGGAAATGTTTTTCAGACAATTCCACTTTTAACAGACATCAGAGATCTCACACAGGAGAGAAGCCGTATTCTTGTCCTGAGTGTGGGAAATGTTTTTCAACAAAGTCCAATCTTTACACACATCAGAGATCTCACACAGGGGAGAAGCCGTATTCCTGTCCTGAGTGTGGGAAATGTTTTTCACGTAAGTCCCATCTTTCCATACATCAGAGATCTCACACAGGGGAGAAGCCGTATTCTTGTCCTGAGTGCGGGAAATGTTTTTCACTGAAGTCTGATCTTTTCACACATCAGAGATCTCACACAGGAGAGAAGCCGTATTCCTGTCCTGAGTGCGGGAAATGTTTTTCACTGAAGTCTGATCTTTTCACACATCAGAGATCTCACACAGGAGAGAAGCCGTATTCCTGTCCTGAGTGTGGGAAATGTTTTTCACAGACGTCCAGTCTTTACAAACATCAGAGATCCCACACAGGGGAGAAGCCATATTCCTGTCCTGAGTGAGGGAATTGTTCCTCACTGAAGTCCTGTCTTCCTGTACATCAGGGATCCCCCTTGAGGTGTATTAGTGCCTTGAGTGCGGGAAATGTCTTGTGTATGAATGTTGCTGGACATCACAGCTCTCATGTGGGGAAAAAGCACACCCTGATATACACCTCAGATATACTCCATGGCTGATCTCCATCATGTACGGAACACTTCCAGGGGTGTGGACATTTTCTGAAAAAAATACATTTCCAAGGGACTAAATCCGGGTCCCGATCTCCTTTTCCCTCATCATGAACTCCTTGTCCCTCATCTACCAGAGAGCTCAACAGCGGTGTGGGAGTTCATTGAAAACTACAAGCCGACATCGGCAAAGGACAGAACTCTGTGAATGAATGGCACGGCCGCGCTCTTTTCATAAAGTGACAGCCGGTACAGGGAACTTCTCCCCGCACTGCTGTCACACAGAGGGATCGGATAGCTGAGCCGCTGCAGGAACATGTAACATCTTCCCGAAGATAATTTAGTGTGGACACCCAGTTACTCTGTATTAGAGCACCTCATCCCGTGTAGATAAATTAAAGAACAAAAATTGGGGAGAGGGGGGGTACCTGAGGACCCTGGGACTATAAAGCGGTGCTGATAAAGTGTACCGAAACACTGATAAAATACAAAAGAAGTTTTATTAAGTTTATACAAAGGTAAGTAAATAAAAACCATCCATTGTATTAGATGTCACATATGTCACAGGCTTCAATAGTCTGGGCAAGGTTTCTTTGGTAGTTGTAGTTCAACCGACATGTTTCGCTCTGTAGAGCTTCTTCAGAGGTTTTGGAACTAACTACACTGTGTTAAAACAAGGATATACAAATGGTTCAAAACAGAAGTACAACAGTTGTAGATAAAGAAAATGTATTCATTAAAACAAACAATTGGTGCAAGAATCAGGGGAATAATAATTGGTTCAATATATTAAACAAAATCCTCAATAAATTATGCTTGAGCAGGGGAGCAAGGGAGAAAAAGAGGGGGGGGGGGTGTTTGTGGGACGGGGGGGGGGGGGAAGGAAGGGGAGAATGGGTGATGGGTTAGAATAGAGAATAATGGTGGAATGACTGGGGGGGGGGGGGGAAGAGGTTCAGGATAGAGGGGTAAGGTATTGGCGGGATAGGTGAAGGATAAGGATGGGGAATAGAGGGAGGGGAAAGAGAGGGGGGGGGGGTGGGTATGCCGGGGACCAGGAGAGGGAGGGGAAAACACAGTAAGGGACAACAGGGGGGGGGGAGGGGGAGGGGGGAGAGGTAAAGGAAGGGAGGGTTGGGGGCAGAGGTAAAGGGAGGTAAAACACAACAAAACAAAACAAAGAAACCAAAACACAAAAAGGGGGGGGGGAGAAAGGGAAAGGGAGGGAGGGGAGGAGGAGGAGGGAAAAGGGGGGGGGGGAAGGGGTTTGGGGATGGGGGTACAGGGGGCTTACCAATACTCACAAACCAGATATTAGAACTACAAAGCCAATGCGTGAGGGATGGTAGACACTTGGGTCAGAAAATGGAACAGGCCCACAAATCACCAAACGATCCAGATGCTATAGTCATTCCGTCCAGGAACCATAATCTAATAAAGAGGGGCCAATTGTGAATAGACTAATGGATGCACAAATGTCAAAAAAAGTAATATAGTAATAACAAAATAAAAAAAATAAAATAATTTAAAGGTCAGGTTGGGTAGATGGGAAATAAATACCTTATAAGAAAAGGATGGGATGGTTCGCTTTGTAGTAGTCAGACACACGTGTGCTGATTGGATCGGCTACAAAATGGTGGAATTGCCTTGGAAATTCCAGTAGGGAGACACAAGGAAAGCCTGCATATATACCAACATCAGGGTTCTACAGAGAAAAATCATTGAGAAGCGTTCCTTTAAAAGGGGGGGGGGGGATAAAATGCCATTTAATTAGTTCCTTGCTAATAGAGACAAAGTGGTAGTGAGAAATGCCCAAAGTATTGAGAGTCTCACAAGTTGGCTGAGGAATAGAAGGGAGGATTTACCTTGGTGGTGCAGGAGGTGCTGGGAACGAGCAAATTGTCAGCTGATAGGATGGAGGAATCATTCAGGTGGTGCCCGAGAGAGCAACAATGACAGCCTTCATTTAAATAGATCAGCAGGGGGCCGGCGTCGGCAGTGACGTCAGCAACCTGCGGGGACATGTGACTCGCCGTGTTCTGCTGCCTCCGCCCTAATAACAGTTTAGGCCAATAGGGTAAATAGTGTCGGCGCGTGCGCACATCGCGCAGCGTCGTGTGATATGGGCACTCGGATATCCCCGCGCTGTGGAGGCGCATAACGCCATCTTGGTTAGGGGAAAAATACAAAAGGGAAAAAGCAAATCCCTCGATTTAAAAAAGTCAAAGTGCCCTAAATAGGAGAATATAATGAAGGCCTAGGAGTTGTTAAAGGGAAAGAGGCGGAACAGAGAAAACGGTCAAGTAAAAGGAGACTGCTGTGATAAATCAGGATCTGATAATTGATCCTGAATTAAGAGGGAGCAGTCCCCTTCGTCCCTATGGTTCAAAAGGGACAGAATGGGACATAAGCATCTGGAAGGGTGAATATGGGGGCGGGGCCAGGTCAATTCTGTAGAAAAAAAAAAAAAGAATATTAGATTAATAATGAATCCATGTATATATTGATCAAAAATTGACAAATAAGAAAAACTTATGCCTCTATGGGGTAAAGGTAACTGGTCAGGGAAGTAAGTATGGGAAAAAGACGGGGGGGGGGGGGGAAAGGGAATGAAAGGGGAGAAAGGGAAGAGCGCTGTCTGCTGCCACATAAGGGAAATTGAACAATCAACAATATTAAATTCATATGTAATGCATAAAGACGATGTGAAATAGGCAAATAAATTAATTGTCACAAGGTAACACAGAAATAGGGGGGGGGGGAAGGAAAAAAAAAAAGGAGGGGGTAAAAAGAAACGAAAATGAGAATAATACAATTATTAGATGTTAAAATTTTATAAGAAAGGCTTGAAGCTGAAAGCTTCGTTCAGACCAGGGGGTCTGAGGGCGGCTAGCTGGTGGATCCATTTGGCCTCACGTTGCAACAAGGTTTTGTCATAGTCACCTCCCCTTTCTCCGGGAGGGACATGTTCAAGAGCAAAGAATTTCATTTTGGAACTGTCGAAGTTATGATGGAGGCCTATATGTAGGCTGATAGGGCTCTCCATTTTCTTTTTTGTGATCAATGTCACATGATCCCGTATTCTGTGGTAGAAAGGGCGTTTAGTCTTTCCTATGTAGAAAGCTCCACATTCACACTGCATGATATACACGATGCCCAGAGATTGGCAAGTCACAGCGAAAAATGGTTTGTGTATACGTCCGTTGGGAAGCATTATGGTGGTGGCTGAATGGATGAATCTGCAGTATGGGCAACTGTGACAAGGTCTGGTGCCTGATGCAACATTTTTTGACCGAGTGTGGGAGTGATGGTGACTATGGACTAATTTATCCCTCAACGATTGTGATCTTCTAAATGTGATTTCTGGGAAGCCTTTTAGGTGTTTGGAAACTGCGTTGTCACTGAGGAGAAGATACCAATATTTTTGCAGAATCCTTCTCACTTTCTGGTGGTGTCCTGAGAAACGGGTAATCACACGTATTCCTGGGTTCTCCTTTTTGAGTTTAGGGTCGTGAAGGAGTTTCTTGCGATCCTGAGACTTTGCTCGTGAGTAAGCCTTCTTCAAGCATTTCTTGCTGTATCCACGCTCGCGGAAGCGTGTTTGTAAAGCTTTCGCTTCCTTTTCGAAATTCACTTCGTCGCTACAGTTTCGGCGTAGCCGCAAGTATTGGCCATAGGGAATACTTGATATCAATGATTGGGGATGCGAGCTGGTCGCATGTAGAAGCGAGTTTCCAGCTAAGGGCTTTCTGAATAAGGATGTACCTACATTTCTGTTTTCATCGATGGTGATTTGGATGTCCAGGAAGCTGAGAGTTGTTTGGCTGGATTCAAAAGTGAAGTTGAGGTTAAAGTCGTTGATTTTTAGATTTTCCATAAAGGATACAAGTTCGGAGTGGGACCCTGTCCATATGAGAAAAATGTCATCTATAAATCTTCTCCACAACGGTATATAGTCCAGGTAGGTCTGCATATTTTCCTGACGGAATAGGGTTTTCTCCCACCCCCCCAGGTACAGGTTGGCGTAGGTTGGGGCACATTTGGTCCCCATAGCTACCCCCTGTACCTGGAGGTAGTGGGAGCCGCCGAATAGGAAGATGTTGTTGGATAAAATGAAATCTAGCAAATGTAGGATGAATTGATTGTAAGGTAAGGAGACATCGCTGCCTTCTGAGATGAAATTTTCAATGGTCTTGACCCCTAACTGGTGGGGGATAGAATTGTAAAGGGCCTCCACATCTAAGGAGACCAGCCACGCCCCCACAGGGACATTGATGCCATCTAGGGCTCGAAGGAGGTCACTAGTGTCTTGGAGGTAGGATGCTAAATTGGCGACATGTGGCCTCAGGTGGTCGTCTACTAGTTTGCTGGCTCTTTCGGTTAAGGACCCATTACCTGACACAATCGGCCGGCCAGGGGGATCCACAGAGTTCTTGTGTATTTTGGGTAAGGCATAAAGAGTGGGAGTGCGAGGGCAGCTGGTATTGAGGAATTCCCATGTGGATTTGGAGATGGTCCCATCCTGGTGGGCCTTAAATATCAGGTGTTTGTAACGGCTGATAGTTCATTTTAGATGTGTTTCTGATACCTTCCGGTACCAATTCTTGTTTTTTAACAGATTGAGAACCATTTGTTCATACTTTGTTTTGTCCATTATCACAACATTGCCACCTTTATCAGATGGTTTTATGACAATATTATCGTTATTCTGTAGTGCTGTTAAAGCTTGTTTTTGATTGACTGTTAAGTTAGGATGTGAAGGATTTGACCATTTAGTCTGGGAAATTTCTTTCGACACTTGATTTGTGAAAGCCCATACGTTTGGATTTCCTTGGAGCGTGGGAAACATTTTGGATTTGGGTTTATATTCGATTGGTTTACATATGATTTCTTGAGGAGTCTTTAGTTTAGGGTGAGTCTCTGCATGACTGGCATCTGTAGTTTCGATTGGATCCAATTGATCTGCTTCAAGTAGATCTGTTTCGTTGATGCCTCCTTCATCCCAAAGCTCCATCAGTTCCTCCAGGGCTTGGATATCTTTTAGTGTCATTTCCTTCCATAAAGGATTATTGAGGTCTGTGGAGAGTACCGCAGGTTTGGGTTTGTCAAAAAGAATTTTGAGCATTAGTTTGCGAGAGAATAAATTGATATCTTTAATGAGTTCAAAACAGTCTGTGCCTTGCACTGGGCAAAAAGTTAGGCCATGTTGAAGGACTATAATTTGGTCTGTTGTTAATTGTAAAGAGGATAAGTTGATTACCTCAAAATTCTTGGTAGGTGTCAACGATTCATTCATGGATTTGTTTGATGTTTCTTGGGGTCCGTTACTGGTTGAGACATGTTGTGGCCGAGACGAAAAACCGGCTGCAAAGCAGCTTGATTTAAGCTACTTGCTTGTGAAATAGCTGGTGTAGTCCTGGAGGGATTAACCATGGATGGGCCAGTCAGTTGGTCGACTGCACTGACTGTGTCATTCGAGAGGTTTTTGGCAGCAGCCGCTGCTCTAGTGTTAATTTGTGCCCTCGGTACTTGTTTTTGTGAGCTTGCTTTACCACTGGCTTTAGCCTGTTTAGGGTGGAAAAGGCTGTGGGTTTTAGTCATCAGAGCTCGATCTTCAGGTTGAGCAGGTGTTGCAGAGGAGTCCGAGTCTGTAGCTTCCGTGGAGGTCTCCGTGGGCATGTAGTTTTTGTTTGTTCTATTGGTGCCTCTTCTTCTGTTTTTAGAGAATGACCCCCAATTGTGACTTCCCGAAGATGTAACGTTTCCTTTAACCCTTCCACTGCCGGAGACATTTTTTTTTTTTGCACAACGTCACTTCCTGATGCCGTAAGGTCACGCCCTGACGCCCTCAGAGGAAGTCGTGATGATGAAACGCGTAAGGCCGCGACCTTATGGTATAAGGAAGTGATGTTGTGCGTTCCATATGCGCTCCACGATAAGGAAGTGGTGTTGTGTTGGTAGCGGTGGACGATATTGGTACATACACTGACTTATTGAAATTTCAATGCTGAACATTGTTTATACAGAATTCTTGGATGTTATCGAGTACTTTGAATAAAAGAAACAAACAGACTATACTATTGCAAGTTTTTTCCCTTCTCCCCCGAGGATATTGGGAGATTGATCTTTGCACTGGTATCATCCGGGATGTGGAGGACGAGTGGATGAGCAAGTTTGTCAGGGCCTGATAAAGTCAACCTTCTGGTGAGTACAAACCCCGAAGGGTGTGACACACAGTGTGAGGAGACTGAAGTGGAGAGCACATCATATATTAGGAGCACCTGTGGCTTTATCTGGACTTTGATGCACCATCTATCCTTCACATACTTCTCTTATGAACTGTTATAAGAAAGACTGGTCACGTCAGAGGAGTGACAATAGGTCTGCTTCAGTAAACAACAAGACTTATGGAAAGTTCTTGCGTATGTTTGACTTTTGGTTTTTATGCTGGAAGTCACTTGCTCATACTTGGTTGGGGAGAGTGAATGTTGTCAAGATGAACGTCCTGTACTACCTAGGTGTCAGAAACCATTAATCAGTCCGAGACAGAAGTGCAGTTATAACACACAAAACATCGGTGGAAGACAGTTGCGGAACTTTCAGACCCAACTGGCCAGTTTCAACTGGACTTTATGAGGGCCCTCCAGCTTAACCATTTTCTTACCAGCCCCCCGCCCTCCACAACTACCAATCAGACCCTCTAGCCCAGTGTTTCTCAACTCCAGTCCTCAAGGCCCCCAACAGGTCAGGTTTTCAGGATTTCCATTATTTTGCACAGGTGATTTGATCAGCTTCACTGCCTTAGTAAATCCCACAGCCTTTTCATCTGAGGGAAATCCTGAAAACATGACCTGTTGGGGGGGCTTGAGGACTGGAGTTGAGAAACACTGCTCTAGCCCTTAGAGGAGCTTTGCACGGGGACAGAGGTGCTACCACACACACTCTCTCTGTTGTACAACATGCTTATCACTCCACCAAGGAGATTGGGAGCTCCCAGGCCTTACTGGCTGGGAGAGGGAACTGAACTGCGTCTTTACAACACACGAGAAGCAACATATACTCAAATTTACACATAAATCCTCTCTATGCACAAAGTTTCAGGAAACAAATTACAAGCCGCTTACGCGCTGGTATAGGACCCCAGCTCTAATACACAAATTCTTTCCTACAGCGTCAGATTTGTGCTGGCGTTGCCAGGAGGGAAAAGGTACACTGCTCCACATCTTCTGGTCTTGCCCCCGACTTAGGGAATATTGGGGGGAGATTCGCTGACTGGTTCAGAAATCCACGGATCGGGTGGTGCCGGATGTCCCGGCATTTTTTTCTTTTGCACGCCAATGACACCCCAGCCCGTATTTATAAGAAACCAGTGGTGAGACATTTGTTAGATGCAGCCAAGGTCTGCATTCCACTACACTGGAAATCTCCACATCCACCGACTGTTCTCCAATGGTTCAAAAAGGTCGACGACATCAATAAGATGGAGGACTTGCCCACTCCTGTGTCCATTTTGGTCAGATGTCAGATCTCTTGTGTCACAAATAGCTGAAGTATCCTGAATGATCCCTGATTTATGTTTTTTCATTGCCCCCTAAGATTCTCCGAAATCAAACGCTCCATTATTCCCCACTTATTAAATGCTGCCAAGTCCCTAATCCCTTCGCTCTGGAGAAAGACACAAACACCTACTATTAGGTCATGGTTACAGGCAGTTGGTCATACTTTCACCATGGAAGACCTTACCTCCGTACTTCATAATAATCAATCTTCTTTCATCAGGATATGGGCATGCTGGCTGGCCCTCAAGTCCATCCTACATTATGCAGGTATCATGAAATCCAATTTAATATAAAGTTAATCTCATTTGAATGGTCCCCTCCCACCTTTTCTCTTTTTCTTCTACTTTTTAATTACCTGAGATGCTTCTACTCACCTCAATGCCATATGAACCTCATTACTGGGTATACATTATTGTACTTCAAGTTTTTCTGTAACATTTTACGGTTATACCTCATCTCAATAAAGATTTATTAATAATAATAAAAAAAATGAGTTTGTACAATACATGTCACGTTATGCTGAAGAAGTCCATAATTCTCATTTCAACTAAGCGGTGGGGGGAGGGAGAGCAGAGTCTGAACACCTGCAGATCTCCTCTGATCCATTACAGTGCAGGTCATGGAGCATCAAAACTGTCCAGACGTAATCATTGTCCACGAGTAGAAGGTTACCATGGCAATAATTTATGATTAGGGATGAGCTCAATGTTTCGGGTCGAATATAAGTTCAACTCGAACATCGGGTGTTTGCCAGTTCAACGAAGAACTAATATTATGGGGCGTTTGCATAAAATTAGAGCGCCGCAGAACGCCCCATAATGCACTGATCATGGATTTGTGGTATCAAGAAGAGGGATCACTACTGGCTGGCAACCCTTCTTGATCCACGTTACAAGGGTAAGGTTGCAGAAGTTATCCAGCCTTCATAGAGGGAGCGAAGGATGAAACATCTTCAGTAGGGATGAGCTTCGCGTTCGACTCGAACCCATGTTCGAATCGAACATTGGCTGTTCGACCGTTCGTGTAAAAACTAACAAAACGGGTCGTTCGCGCCAAATTGGAATGACGTGTCATGGCCCATAATTCACTGCAGCATTGCGTGCTGATGATTGGCCAAGCATGCTGTATGTCCCGCATGCTTGGCCAATCACAGCACACAAAAAACGAAGAGCCATAATTGGCCAAAGCCTGGGTGGCTTTGACCAATTATGGCTCGGCTTTAGCACACGCCCCACACTATAAAAGGCCGCCTGCTGGGCGGCCTCATGTAGTGTGTTGCAGCTTGTTAATGAGAGAAGTCCTATAGAGAGACCTTGGGCCAGATTCAGAGAGGAGAGGGAGAGCGTGGGCCTCAAGTAGTTAATAGCACCTAAACGCAGTTGCTATAACTGCACGTTTGCTTGTTGTGCTTTCTTAAGGTTATATTTACCCGCACAGTAAAATTATATTGAATTCTTTGATAACGAAGACGTTTTTAAATACAAGTCAATCTATATGACATAGTCTATATTATGAACGTATACACGGAGACGTATAATCATACAAAATAGCTAATTTATTGGTTGACAAAATATGGATATTTACATGACATTAGAATACCTGTTGCGTTACATGAACACATTGCGATACAATAAACTATCCCAAAAATGGGCGTGCAATACCTTTGATCTGTGTGTCATGTCCAAGTCTCAAGATAACTTTATATAAAAGACAATGAAACGAAAGCGTCTATTTCATATTTCAACCGTTACTTTACTGCAGGTAAGTAATGGGCCAAAATATGAAATCATATTGGACGATTGTTTTTGTCATTAATTATGAAAAATATTAAAATTAATATTAAAATATTAAAATATAAAAATTGTATGCTGTACAGAAAAATCTACCATATATAGATTATGAGACCAGACCATGACTACACGATATACAACTTTAAATCCTACAGAACAACAATATTTCTGATAAAGTAAAATGGCATATTTACCAATTCCAAGATGGCTATGTGCAGATGCCCAGAGTTAATATGCAGTGCTTTCTATGGCCCTTCATGGGATGACAAGATGCCTTCATGCATTGTCCTAGCGTGCCCCTCCCCCTATGGATGGGGTCTTCTTCCTTCATTGATCCATCTGCCTTCCTTGATCTTTTTCATTGAATAATCTTCCTTGCCTGTCTCTTAATTTCTTCCCCTCTCTTGGGCTTACTCTCTTATATTACTCAAAACAATAGGACCATTACATTATCCTACATCCTGCCCATCTGACAGCTGTCCTTAACTCATTGGCCTCTGGTCTCTATGGGAGTTCCTGGCAAGACATGTCGGGCTCCAATTGGCTGACGATTTTAATCATTTACTGGGTCTCTGAGTTTTGAGCACCTCAAGTAATATCACTTTCAGCCACTAGGTGTCTCACCTTTATTGTGAGATGATCTATGTGTTAATAATTGTATTTTTGGGGAAACTATCAATATATATGTATACATATATATATCTATCTATACCTACACCAGAGCTGTATACTGGCCTAGGCCAACAAGGCCCAGGCCTAGGGCAGCACTATGCAGGGGGGCAGCACAGAAAGAGTCTCCGCCGGCTTGCACTATTAATGTAGCGCCAGTCTTATGGGGCGGACTGGGCAGAGAGGCAAACATTCCCGCAACTGTAGGGGGGCGGAGCTTCTAATTTTGACTGTCCTATCATCCTGGACCACAAACCTTCCTCACTGTGCTATATTTTTTCTGCTGCACTATTGGCATGGTTATATCTTTTTAGTCCTCTCCATAAAATTATCAGAATTTTGGGCCTAAAGTAGAACTTTAGGAACACTTTTCTATTTAATTTTGGATAGAGTAAGGGTAAGGTAAGGGAGTGGCAGGTCTTTAACAGCAAGGGGTGTGGCCTTGACAGGAAGGGGTGGGTCATATTTAAATTAGGGGTGCACGAGTTTAGTCAGGCCTAGGGCAGCACAAAACCTAAATACATCCCTGACCTACACCATACTCATTCTGGCAATTCTAAATATCATAAGATACAATCAGTATACCTTTGCATCCCACATAAGATAAATGTATCTTCCCCACAAAATTTCTTCTAAGCATGCATAAGCTTATGTCTCCTAATAAATGCAAAATAATTATCAACGTGGATACATCTTTATAATCACAATTCTATATCCTTCATAATGTGGATTTAGTTTCTTTAAAAACACATCTATTGATAAAAACAAATTTCTCCTATAATTCTTTTTACAAATTTCTAAATTAGCTGATGTGAAGGTTATATATTTCACACGGTTCTTAAGATGTCATTTCTCATCTAAACATTATTTTCATTTCGATGTTTAAAATATATCCTTGAATATCCAGTGTCTTTTAAGATAGTTCTGACTAGTTTCAGTTCAGACATCTGTTTAACATCTCTTTACTTAACACAATGGTTCTCGATGTGAGATGAACTGGGTTCCTCTGCTATTGTCTAAAAAACAGCTGAGACAAATACTGCCTGTTTACCTAAGGGCAATCTTATTCTCTAAAACAATGAGAATTATTTTACTTCAATGTGATAATAGCCCAGTTAAGTATCTGTGAAAACTTTCCCGATGGCAGGATAACTTAACCAAGAGTGATAGTATACGTATTCTTGTTTATTCACCAACATTTAGGACAACATTTCTTCGTCCCGTGATGAGAACTGTCATTGTTCTAAGTTTGATTCGAGCTTGTAAAAGTTATAGAATAACCAATTCAATTGTTGGTGTCTTGGAGGCTTGGCAAACATAGGCTAAGATGTGTCTTTTTTTTCCTTCACTGACTGAATGACTTTTGTATACAGCCAATCATCAAAATTAAGGTTTAATGGCCTCTTCATATTTTTGCTGATAAATATTGAATATATTATTATAATTCGTGCCAAAATGTATGACATGCTGTTTAATAGCACCTAAACGCATCTGCTGTTACTGCTTGTGTGTTGTTTAATAGCACCTAAACGCATTTTCTGTTACTGCACGTTTGCTGTTTAATAGCACCTAAACGCAGTTGCTGTTACTGAACTTGTGCTGTATAGTTTTCACTTAAACCTACTTAGAGTTTACTGCACTTGTCCTCTCGAGTTTGTACCTAAAGGTACGAGGTGTGTGTACTGATTGTGTCCTGTGCAGGACATTAAAATGTCTGGAAGGACAACAAAGAGAGGCAGAGAGTCACGAGGGCAAGCAGGCTCTGCATCTAGAGGCGACGCTGGTGGTGGACACAGTGCATCCTCTTCAGCACGTGGCCGTGGCCGCTTGTCCTTCTTTTCGGGAGCTGGCCGTGTTGAGCCTCAACATGCACAGAAATTAGTAGAGTGGATGACCAATCCTCCTCATCCTCTCTCACCCAGGCTGAGCTTAGTATGTCTGGCAAAGCAGCTGCCAAGGCTTCCTCTTCCCTCTGCACAATGGCATCACACAATCCTTCCCTAGTCCCACCATGTCCTCCTGAGGAGTCCCCCGAACTGTTTCAACACAGTGTTGGGTACATGCTGCATTAAGATGCGCAGCATTTTGAAGGCTCTGATGATGGAACACAGATAGAGGAAGGCATTGATGTGAGCCCAGAGAGAGGGGGTGCCCGAGAGGGACAGCAATCTGGCAGTGATGTTCCCCCAGCTGGAGCATACTGCCAGGTTTTCGACAAAAATGAGGAGGAAGGGGATAATGAGGTCACTGACTCTACGTGGGTGCCTGATAGGAGGAGGAGGAGGAGGACGAGGCACATCTCCAAAGAGGCAGGATGCCCTCCAGGGGCCAGCTTAAGGGCAGCACACCAACTGCATTACATCACAGAGCTACGCCTGTGTCTCAACTAGGGATGAGCCGAACACCCCCGGGTTCGGTTCGCACCAAAACGTTCGAACAGACCGCGGGTTCGCGCGAACATTTCGAACCCCATTGAAGTCTATGGGACCGCACGTTCGAATTCAAAAAAGATCGTTTTTAAGACCAATATTCAAATCAATGTTGGAAAACGTCATTCAGAACCCGGGTCTTGCCCCAGGGCACATGTATCAATGGAAAAAGTTTTTTTTAAAACGGTCGTTTTTTCCGGAGCAGCCATTTTAATGATGCTTAAAGTGAAAAAAAAAAATTCCTTTAAATATCACACCTGCTGGGTGTCTATAGTAGTGGCACGTGTTTAGAAATGTCCCTGCACAACATGAGAGGACTATAAAAAAACAGTAATTAATACTACTTGCGCACGTTCTGTGTGGCAACAATATGTCGAATATTTTAGCAGTGGTGGGGGGCTATTATTTTGTGAAAGAAAAATTTTAGAAAAAAGGGCACCCCTCAAACATACTGTAATTGGAGCGCAACAAGTAGCCACGTGCAAAGTATTGCATCAAAAATTGTTATTGGGCACCAGGGGCTGAAAATTTGCACGTGGCTCCTTGTTGCGCTCCAATTGGAGTTATTGGGAGGGGTTGCAGTGTTGTGTTGTGCCCAAGGCACAATTTTTCAGCCCCTGTTTAACAGGGGAGCCTAATAATAATTTTTGATGCAATACATTGCACGTGGCTCCTTGTTGCGCTCCAATTACAGTATGTTTGAGGGGTGCCCTTTTTTCTACAATTTTTCTTTCACAAAACAATAATGGCCCCCCACCACCGCTAAAATATTCGACATATTGTTGCCACACAGCACGAGCGCAAGTAGTATTAAATTACTTTTTTCTTATAGTCCTCTCATGTTGTGCAGGGACATTTCTAAACACGTGGCACTACTATAGACACCCAGCAGGTGTGATATTTAAAGGATTTTTTCATTTTTTTTCCACTTTAAAGCATCATTAAAATGGCTGCTCTGGAAAAAACTTCAGTTTTGAAAACTTTTTTTTCCATTGATACATGTTCCCTGGGGCAAGACCTGGGTTCTGAACGATGTTTTCCAACATTAGAATGAATATTGGTCGTTAAAATGATCGTTTTTGAATTCGAACGTTCGAGTCCCATAGACTTCAATGGGGTTCGAAATGTTCGCGCCAACCCGCGGTCTGTTCGAACGTTCTGGTGCAAACCGAACGCGGGTATGTTCGGCTCATCCCTAGCTCCAGGGACTCCAGCCTCCCCCCAGGTGTGTGGTGTCAGTATTGAGCTGTGCAATATCCCCTTTCAGGGCCTTCTCCACTCTGTCTGCAAAACGCTCCAGGTCGGCCTTGGTGGGGAGGGACCAGATATGGCGCCTAATGTCCATGTCTTCCAGGGGATCGGATGCTGCCGGATCTTCCTCCCTGAGCACGGGGGAGACGGGGGGAGAGATTCACTCACCGACCCTGGGGATGGAGCTGGGGATTCGTCCAGCGTCTGCAACCAGGTGGCCTTTGAAGATTTTTGGGCCTTTGTGGTCGGCGCCATCTTAGGAGCCTCGCGGCCGCGGGTGTTGCCCCTGGCGAAGAAATCCATCTGCCCTTGCCTGGTCTGATCTTGGCGGCTGGGAGGTGGACCAGTTCCTCTGGGACATCGTGGGCGGCAGATGGGATAAGATTCTCCTCTTTAGCTGCAGTGTAGTGCTGCGGTGCGGAGGAGAGACACGTCCTCACTCCTCCATAGCCAGGACACACCCCCCTCCAGCACTGCTTTTAACCCTCTTGGGCATGGAGGTCACCAGAGCCTCACAGGTTGTCACTGGAGTCCTCTTCCCCTCCCCCATGATGACATCACAGAGCTGGTGGATGTTACAGACCTTGCGCTCCTCTGGCCTTCCGTTTGAGGATCCCCCACAGATGATCAATAGGGTTTAGGTCTGGAGACATGCTTGGCCCGTCCATCACCTTTACCCTCAGCTTCTTTAGCAAGGCAGCGGCAGTGGTGGTCTCGCAGGGGTGTTTGGGGGTGGTTGTCATGTTGGAATACTACCCTGCGGCCCAGTCTCTGAAGGGAGGGGGGTCAGGCTCTGCTTCAGTATGTCACAGTACATGTTGGCATTCATGGTCTCCTCAGTGATCTGTAGCCCCCCAGTGCCGGCAGCACTCATGCAGGCCCAGACCATGACCCTCCCCCACCATGCCTGACTGTAGAAAAGACACACTTGTCTTTGTCCTCCTCACCTGGTCCTGCCCCCCACACATGCCTGACACCATCTGACACCAAATACCTTTATCTTGTCTCATCAGACCACAGGACGCGGTTCCTGTAATCAATGTCCTTAGTCTGCTTGTCTTCAGCAAACTGTTTGCGGCTCCTCCCCCACCCCTTCAATGCTGGCAGCACTCATACATCTATTTCACAAAGACAACCTCTGGATATGACGCTGATCATGTGACCTCAACGTGATTGGTGGACCATGGCGAGGCGGGGGGAGGGGAACCCGTCCTGTTATACCGCTGAATGGTCTTGGCCACCGTGGTGCAGATCAGTTTCAGGGTCTTGGCGATCTTCTTATCTCCTCGGCCATCTTTATGTAGAGACACAATTCTTTATATCAGATCCTCAGAGAGTTCTTTGCTATGAGGTGTCATGTTGTCCTTCCAGTGACCAGTATGAGAGAGTGAGAGCGATAACACCAAATTTATCACACCTGCTCCCTATTCACACCTGAGACCTTGTAACACTAACGAGTCACATGACACTGGGGAGGGAAAATGGCTAATTGGGCCCAATTTGGACATTTTCACTTAGGGGGTGTACTCACTTTTGTAGCCAGAGGTTTAGACATTAATGGCTGTGTGTTGAGTTATTTTGAGGGGACAGCAAATTGACACCGTTATACAAGCTGTACACTCACTACACAACATTGTAGATACAAAGTGTAATTGTCACAAGAAAAGATTTACACAAATGTGACTGAGGGGTGTACTTACTTTTGTGGGTACTGTATATTTTACCAAAAAGTTGGGTCATTTATTGTGTTTTTGTTCCCCTGAAATGAACTTTATTGTGTTTTTTGCTGAAGTTTGGCGTTTCCTAGACTTTTGTGATAATATTGTGTGACATAACACAATTGGAACTACCACTATTATATTATTTATAATCTTCAGGCCTAAAATGATTTTTTAACTCCTCCCACCCTATAGCAGAATGACGGCCAGGCGGGGGCTCCATTATCCTGATTGGACGTTGTAACAAGACCCCAAATGGGACAGGGGTTAACACCGTTTAAGATATTCTATTCCGAGCCCAAGACAGCTTATCGACACTCCACAATCCGGCGAACACGACCCATACGGATTTCCCCCAGAAACGAGACACAGCTCTGTTCTCTGGTTCAAAACGAATAGTCTCTTTAATGAGAAAATCAGGCTATTTATATACAGTCAGTAACAATGACTCGACTCCACCCACAACATTATACAATGGTTCCTAACAAGCCCCCCTCAATACACATCTTTTTGTCAGACATTCTGACTCCAACTCTGACATAATCTACATGAGCTAATTAACTAATCATTTACCCAGACAAGGTGACTCCGAGATATGACGTTTCAAGATAGACACCTGCTATACAATACACATTCATTTAGTAGACATAATTTACATGAGCTAATTAACTACAGCTGACAAGTCAGACATCTGACCTTTAGACTGTGCTAACTCACAATCCACATTTATCATCAATGAAAGGTTCTTAGGAGCCATCCTAGGTTCATTTACATCACAGTAGCAGACTTAATTACCACAGCAAGCTTAAAGCGGGATTCCACCCGCAATTTTTTTTTAAGTCAGCAGCTACTAACAGTGTAGCTGCTGACTTTGAATAAGGAAACTTACCTGTCCTACTTGCCCGCACTGATGGCCCCCCCGATGCCGATCCTTGATCCGCCATCCACAGTAAGGGAGTCATGCGGCTTCACTGCCCGTTTCCTACTGCGCATGTGCGAGCAGCGCGACAATTTGTGAATGGTCCGGCTGCTTTCTGGGATACACACATTTCCCAGAATGCAGAGCGCCCCATTCACAAGAATACACCGAGTGTTGGAGGAGGAAGAGAATCCACCGCGGAAGATAAGGGGCAGATTCGGGACTTCCGCATAGCAACAGCTATTTAGGGTAAGTAAAAAAAAATTATTTTCTTCCATTAAATTTTTTTTTGATTTTTGGAAGAATTTTTTTTTCCAGGGTGGAACTCGGCTTTAACAGTACACATCAACCAACACATAATATATATACAATATCTATACCGCATTAAATGTGACTAGCACAGACCATAGTGGGGTTCTCATTCACCCTGTGCCCCTATTAGAGACACAGGGTGAGCTACACATAAGAGGCATCGGTGAAGCTGAAACAGGAGGAGTATCTCATACTTTTCAAGCGCTCCTAGATTCCACGGGCCCTCCCGTTACAGACGTCGTATGACGTTCCAGAAGAATAAGCAACTCGGGCGCACAGCGATCGGCGGTGAGGTGTGTCACTCTGAAACACTGCATCTCCGATCTCGGTAAACAGCCTATGACTTGGGGTCTCTACCATGTGATCAGCTGTGTCCAATCAAAGCCAATCACATGGTAACCAGGAAGTGCCGGTTATCGGCTTTCCTTTATTCATGCTGACAAGGCGCGAGTAGAGGAGAGCCAATCAGCGACTCTCCTGACAGGGGGGAGGGATCTGCACTGATATTCAGCATTGATTATCAGTACAGGCCCATCAGCGATGATTGTCAGTGATGCCAATCAGTGCCCACCAGGAATGCTTGTCAGTACCTCCTGATCAGTGCCACCCATCAGTGCTGCATATTAGTGCCTCCTCATCAGTGAAGGAGAAAAATTATTTATTTACAACATTTTATAACAGAAACAAAGAAAAAAACTTTTTTATTTCATAATTTTTTGTCTTTTTTTATTTGTAGCACAAAAAATAAACCCCCCGAGTTGATCAAATACCCCCAAAATAAATCTCTATTTGTGGGGAAAAAACGTAAGTGTCATTTGGGTACAGTGTCACATGACCGAGTAATTGTCATTCAAAGTGTGAGATCGCTGAATGCTGAAAATTGGCCTGGGAAGGAGGGGGGGGGGGAGTGTCTGGTATTGAAGGGGTTAAACATGCGGGGGAAAACAAACCACAAAAATGTCTCTGGCAGTGAAAGGGTTGAAGGAAACGTTCACCTTCGGGAAGATGTTACATGTTCCTGCAGCGGCTCAGCGATCCGATCCCTCTGTGTGACAGCAGTGCGGGGAGAAGTTCCCTGTACCGGCTGTCACTTTATGAAAGGGCGCGGCCGTGCCATTCATTCACAGAGTTCGGTCCTTTGCCGATCGGCTTGTAGTTTTCAATGAACTCCCACACCCTTTAACAATGTCCACACCCCTGGAATTGTTTCTTACATGATGGAGATCAGCCATGGAGTATATCTGAGGTGTATATCAGGGTGTGCTTCTAGCCCACATGAGAGCTGTGATGTCCAGCAATATTCATATAGAAGACATTTCCCACACTCAAGGCACTAATACACCTCGAGGGGGATCCCTGATGTACAGGAAGACAGGACTTCAGTGAGGAACAATTCACTCACTCAGGACAGGAATATGGCTTCTCACTCGTGTGAGATCTCCGATGTTTGTTAAAATTGGAATTGTCTGAAAAACATTTCCCACACTCAGGACAGGAATACGGCTTCTCTCCAGTGTGAGATCTCTGATGTGTGTAAAGATGGGACTTCACTGAAAAACATTTCCCGCACACAGGACAGGAATACGGCTTCTCCCCAGTGTGAGATCTCTGATGTTTGGAAAGATTGGACTTCTGTGAAAAACATTTCCCGCACTCAGGACATGAATACGGCTTCTCCCCTGTGTGAGATCTCTGATGTTTGTTAAGACTGGAGTTCTGTGAAAAACATTTCCCGCACTCAGGACAGGAATACGGCTTCTCCCCAGTGTGAGATCTCTGATGTTTGTTAAGACTGGACTTCTCTGAAAAACATTTCCCGCACTCATGACAGGAATACGGCTTCTCACCTGTGTGAGATCTCTGATGTGTGTAAAGATGGGACTTATCTGAAAAACATTTCTCACACTCAGGACAAGAATACGGCTTCTCTCCTGTGTGAGATCTCTGATGTTTGTAAACATGAGACTTTACTGAAAAACATTTCCCGCACTCAGGACAGGAATACGGCTTCTCACCTGTGTGAGATCTCTGATGTCTGTTAAAAGTGGAATTGTCTGAAAAACATTTCCCGCACTCAGGACAGGAATACGGCTTCTCCCCTGTGTGGATTCTCTGATGTGTGTAAAGATGAGACTTATGTGAAAAACATTTCCAGCACTCAGGACAGGAATATGGCTTCTCCCCTGTGTGAGATCTCTGATGTATGAAAAGATCGAACTTCTGTGGAAAACATTTCCCGCACTCAGGACAGGAATACGGCTTCTCCCCTGTGTGAGATCTCCGATGTTTGTAAAGACTGGACTTCTCTGAAAAACATTTCCCGCACTCAGGACAGGAATATGGCTTCTCACCTGTGTGAGATCTCTGATGTGTGTAAAGACTGGAATTCCGTGAAAAACATTTACCGCACTCAGGACAGGAAAACCTCTTATCTGTTGGAAGGATGGCACCGTCCCGCACAGTCTGAGGTTCCTCAGGATAAGAGGAATACGATGGTCCGGCACCGTCCCGCACAGTCTGAGGTTCCTCAGGATAAGAGGAATACGATGGTCCATCTACACTGTGTGGTGCCGGATGGACATTTGAGGTAGTCGGGTTTTCTCCTGGACTATACTGTGTGATGTCCTCATCTTCTACTTTACAGTCTGGAGACAAAGTGAGACAATCCTCTGAGGTTTTCCTCATCTCCCGTCCATCTACTAAAATAGAAATACAAAGATTATTACTAGACATGAGCCAAATGGTTCCCCTAAACCAGGACTCCGCCCTCATCAGGCAGCTTTGTCTCTGAGGATCTTACAATTCCCCCCTCAAGGTAACTAGTAAATGGCTCCTCTGATTTGATGCCACAGATTCTATACATACTCCACACCTCCCCTATGGTTCTTCCACTGGAGACATTTTGAGTTATTAATTCCATTTTTAGGTCTCTTATTTGGCTTCACTCACCAGCCAGGGTAACATTGGAAGAGTTGCAGCGTCCTAAGGAAGCAGGTGGGACGGCACTTCCAAACCCATTGCTGTACTACCCGGCCTCCCAACTCCAACACATAGCCCGGGTTCTGTGCCCTGCCAGTGCCCCACACCCATTTTCAGTCATATGAGGGAAGTAACCTCATACAAAGGTTTTATCTCCTGCAGCTACTCTATGCTGCTCTACAAATTCCTCCCAGACATCACCGCCAGGGTCATATCCAAGTGGGAAAGAGATATTGGAGTTTTTGGAGGAGGACCAATGGGAGGAGGCTCTTGCCGCAGTTCCCCATTGCTCCTTAAATGTGGCCCAAAGGCTGTCCCAGTTATATTTGCACCAGCTAGACTGGTGAGAATGGGCGTGCGTGACGATCCTTCCGGTACAAGATGCATGAGGGACCACGGTGACCTGATCCATATGTTATGGAGGTGACCAAAATTGCATATTTATTGGAAGGATGTGTTGGAAACTATTATCCGAGTATTTCAGGTCCATCTCGCTGGACACCCTAAACTGTGCTTGTTGGGAATTATAGATGATGTCCCTGAGGAGGAAGCCTCTAGACTAGCGATAGCGAGGGCTCTTTTCCAGGCTAGAAAACTCATTTTGAGGCACTGAAAATCAATGGAACCCCTCCCCCCACAATGAAGGAGTGGCTGAATCAAATGGGCGATACTATCAGGCTGGAAAAATCCATTTATCAGCACAGGGGGAGTGTGAAAAAATTCAACAAATTCTGGGCGCCTTGGCTGGACGTTCCTGGTCTAGCTCCGGTTGATCTAATTATGGAGCGTCTACTATTGTAGATGGGGTATGATAGTCACTGGAATGAGTATTCCACCCGGGGTCTCCATTCTTCACAGAAGTCTACTGTTTGATTGGTTATTGCCTGATCTGAGTCGTATGCGGATGTACCGAGTTTATGTGATTTAGTGCTACTTACCAAAAGTTGAAGGTTTATGTCTGATATGTACAAGATCCTGTATACTGTACTGCTTCTCATTTATTGTACTTTCAATAAAGTTCTATTTGATTTAAAAAAAAAAAAAACAGTTCCTCTGATCTCCTCCCAGTTAATTTCTTTATTCATGGACCTTAGTCAGAGAGTGAGGAAACAACAAGAACTGTCTTTTATAGGAGTGACAGTGATGAGGGGATTATAGGACAAGTGTCCCCTCCCCCTCTATCACTCATTGCCATCTTCCCAACACAAGAAGTCCTGCACTTCCTTATTTAGTCCATGATTTAGTCATGAATAACAGCAGGGCTGAGCCCCACCAGAGGTCAGAGAGTGAGGATGGGGGGAGAACAACCAAGATGAAGACTGGACTGATCCTGAAGACCACCATTATTGGGTTATTGACTCCTCCCCCTCATTATCACTTTCTGTTTAAGGTTTTAAAGTTTGATAATGTTGTCACATTATTATCACCATGTAGAAGTCTGTGCTCCAATCAAATCTTCAGATATAAAGGCCCGGATTCACGTAGAGAGGCGTATCTTTTTGCCAGTGTAGCGTATCTTGTTTACGCTACGCCGGAGCAACGTTGAGAGTCAAGCATGGTATTCTAAATGAATAAGCGCTGAACGTTGCGCCGGTGTAGCGTATAGTTGTCGGAGTAAGCCGACGTAAGTCAAAGTAGGTGGAAGTGGGTGTGATATATTATAATGAAGCGTGACCCCATGCAAATGATGGCCACAGCTTCAAAAAATGAACTGCGCATATGTCGTCTCTTGGATGCATCCCAGTGCGCATGCTCACAGTTACGTCGAACACTGCCTATGACGTGAACATAACCTACACACAGCCCTATTCACGTAGTACTACGTAAACGGCGTACACGACGTAAAATTCGATGGTGTTGTTCCCTGGCCCATACCTTTGCATGATTTACCCCTGCTTTATGAGAGGTAAGTTTACGCCGGATGTACGACTTACGTAAACCGTAAATCTCTAGATACATACGACTTACTTAATCTCTAGATACGCCGGCGTAAAACTTTCATGAATCCGGGCCAAAATGCCTTTGTAAGTGGAGCTCCAGCCAAAAAATCTATTTTTAATCTTTTTGGAAAACATAGAGAAGGGTTATCACCCCTGTAACATTTGTTTTGCTGTCTGTGCCCCTGTTCAGAAGATGTCACCTCACTTTCTGTCCCAAGGACAATTGGATTTAGAACATTTTGGGGGTTTTAGTGAAACAAGGATTGGTGATAAAGCATCAGTGGAGAGGAGACACCTTTTTCCCATATTAACTCTCAGGCCTTGTACACACCAGTGAATATATCCCCGGACCGTTTACAGCGCATATTTACGCCGGGATGTTTTGATCCGATGGCTGTACACACCATCGGATCAAATTCCCCGCCGGCGGACAGCGCGGTGACGTGGCGCTGACGTTGACGCCGCCACGTCACCGCACCAGGAAGTAAACACTTCCGCACGCATGCGTCGGATCCATTCACAGGATACGACGCATGTGCGGGCAGATATGTCCGCTGGTTTGCCGTACTAACCAGCGGACATATCTGACGGCCAGCTATCCGGCGGAAATATTTCAAAGCATGCTTTGAAATTTTTCCGCCGGATGAATCCGGCAAAAAGCGTCCGTTTGCCCCTACAGACGTGGGGATTTTTCGGCTGAAATGGTCCGTCGGACCATGTTCAGCGGAAATATCCCCTCGTGTGTACAAGGCCTCATGCCGCACACACACGATCGGTTTTCCCGGCAGACTTTTTACCACCGGGAATAACGGGCAGTTTTCCCGGCAGGAAAACTGCCAGGACAGCTTTGGCCGGGAAAACGGGCCGTGTGTACGCTCCACGGCAGACTTTCCCCATAGGGAAACTGCCGTGAAAAATACTGCCGGGAATCGTGGCAGGAAAATAGAAGACAAGCTTTTATTTTTCCTGTCTCAATTTCCAGCGGTTTTCCTGGCAGGAAAACTCCCATGGAGCATACACACGGCCAGTTTCCCTGGCCAAAAGCTATCCTGGCAGTTTTCCTGCCAGGAAAATCGGTCGTGTATACGAGGCATTACAGGAGAGAATTTCCCTTCCTAGGGGTAGATTTCCTCTCACTTCCTGTTGTCTCCCTCTGTTTGTAAGTTGAAGTCATTCATAAATCGGATGTTTGAAAGTAGGGGACCGCCTGTATATAACTATACGGCCTGCCCTATATACTCTGCAGAAAATTGGGCCTTAGGTGGTACCAGAACAATATAAGTCCTCACAGTTACTCTTGGTGGGCACAGGAACAAGCCCTGCTGCGAAATATTATAGCAAACATTTTAATTACACGACCCTGTTAAACAGGGGCAGAAAAATTGGGCTTTAGGCACTGGTGCCCAGAACCAAAAATGTTCTTAGAAGCTATCAGCATGAACATTGAGGAGGAATAGGATAGTCACTCAGCATAACAGGATAGTCACTCAGCATCAGCATAGGCAGTCTTCAAGGGATCTCATTCATAACAAAATTAATCAGTTACATCAGCATCAGGTGCTTGGTAGCTGGTGATCCAAGACTCATTTTTATGAAGGTGAGCCGATCAACTGACTCTGTGATCAGTTGCAAAGCCTCCAGCAGCACCGAATGTGCGTTTCGAAAGAACACTGGATGCAGGACAGGCCAGTAGCTCAATTGCGTACTGTGCAAGCTCTGGCCAGTGATCCATTCTCAAGACTCAGTAAGCCAGTGGATTTTCGAAAGGTCTCCAAGTGTCATCTGATCAATGGTTGCTGGAACCGTTCAGACCTTGGGGCTGCGGACTAAAAAAAATGTCTGAATGCATCGGTCAGACAGCCACCTTCTCCACCTCTCCTTCTGTGACTGCCTAAAGCCTCAGCAACACTTTGTCCAGGAGGACCAGGAAATTGTAACCTCCCAGGCTCTGGAAACACATTGCACAAACCTTTCTGCAAGGCCTCCAAAAGATGTTTCATCCTCTGCGAAGGCTGGATAAGTTACACAACCGTACCCTTGTAACGTGGATCAAGATGGGTTGCCAGCCAGTAGTGATCCCTCTCCTTGATCACACGAATCTGAGGGTCCTTTTGCAGGCTTTGCAGGATCAGGGAGGCCATGCAGCGTAGGTTTGCTGAGGCATTTGGTCCGGAGTCCTCTGGGTCACTAAGGACATGATCCGCAGCCACCTAATCCCAGCCACGTACAAGTCCATTGTTTTTTCTGGGGACTGTAAACGATCCCTCGAAGACTGCTGCTGATGCTCCACCTCCATGCTGACACAATCTTCCTCCTCCTCCTCCGGTGTGAACGACGGGCCCACAGGAATACTGTCTAGATAAAGGGGGCCTTGAGACGCAAGGAAGTCCACCTCTTCCTCAATTGCCCTGTCCATTAAATTCACGCACCGTGTGCTCCAACATGAAGACAAGAGGGACAGTATCACTGATGAATGCACTGTCACTGCTCACCATCCTCATGGCCTCCTCAAATGGTGACAGGACAGTGCATGCATCTTTGATCAGTTGCCACTGGAGTGGCAAATAAAAGCCAAGCTCCCCTGGTACTCATTGATGGCCCTCTGCTGTGTGTGCAGCCGCTGCAGCATTGCCAATGTTGAGTTCCATCTGATGGGCATGTCACAGATGAGGCGGTTCTTGGGCAAGTATGGGTGGAGGAACGGATTTAGTGTTAATGACCTACCTGTGCTGATCTCTGTAGGAGTGTCCTCCTCTATAAATGTCCCCGTTATTCCATCCTCCTCCATAGACTGCTGATCATCCCTCACATACGTCTCTTCTTCTTCTGATTTCACCTCAAATTCTATATCGATTGGATCTCCACTCTAAACCAAGAGAATGAGAGAGAATATCATCTGTAAGATATAAGCTTTATTATTGTGATATCACATAGAAAATCCACACATTGTCTCTATAAGTGTGTTTTATAACCTCCGTCCCACCAACCTTGTAACAGTGGGGGATGGTGTAACCTTCCTGTGTGGAATCCCATTCATATGGAGGACGGGGACATCTCTCTGGGGGGTTCCTGGTATTAGGTGGCTCCATCATATCCTTGTGTCCTTCTGATAACTCCTCCATCCCTCCATACTCCTCATCCTCCTCTTTATACTCTTCTTTAACATCAATATTATCATCCCCGAGGTTTCCACTCTGAATATATAATAAAACATTCATTGTAACAAACATGTTTGTGTATAAATCACAACCACCAATAATTGTCACTCATCTACCTGATGATGGTGCAGGATGGTGTGTTCTTCCTTCATCACCCCGTCCTCATCATCCTCCTCTTTTATCTCTTCTTTAACCTCAACTTTACAATCTCTCAGCTTTCCACTCTGAATATAGAATAAAAATGACATCAATGGTAACAATGCAGATAATGTACAGATCCTAATGATACGATCAGTGATTGTTCCTCATCTACCTGATGATGGTGGGGGATGGTGTGACCTTCCTGTGTGGAAAAATCCCGGGAATACAGAGGACGGGGACATCTCTCTGGTGGGTTCCCATTACTGGATCCATCTGTAGGAAACACACACACTGACTGAATCCATTGTTTCTATGTGTTTATCAGATGATGGGGGATGGGGGTGGAGCCTCCGTACTGCTCTCTCCTGTACAATAAAGTCTCCTCTTACCCGGTGATGTGAGGGGCGGCTGATTGTCCATCATGACGTCCTTGTAGAGATCCTTGTGTCCTTCTAAATCCTCCTACATAGGGAAATAGACAGTGACATCACCTGATACTTACAAAGATAAAGTCATCATCCAGACACATCCCTTGTGTTGAACCTTCACAGACATCAGGAATAGTTATTTCCTCCTCCATAAAGATTATAAAATCAAACACAAGTATCATAAGTCCACCTCTGAATAAAACCCCATCCCGTATTATCGTATAATCCGTTACTATAAACTAAAATGAAGAGAATGTGCCGGCCCTGTAAGTGGGGAATGTTCTGACCCTGAAGGGGTTAATCTAGGTCTCCACACTATATATGTGTGTATTATCATCTGCTGGAGATAAAAGACGTCACAGTGACTATGGAGGAAGAGGACGGACATGACGGGGCTACTGGGTGTAAATAGAAGATAAGATCTTATTACCTCCTCTGCTACCGATTCCAAAGATGTCTCCTCGCTACTTCCTCCCGACTCACCTCTCACCCGGAACTTCCTGTCTTTCCCTGACATCACTTCCTGTCTTCCATAGAGACTTCTTCTCTCTATGGTAGAAGTGAGATCACCATCTTGTGGAGATCAGAGGAACTGCAGCCCAGAGAAATGTCTCATATGCCTTGTTTCCACTGCACGGAACGGTTCGGGTCAGTTAATTTGAAGCGGTTAGGATGGGACCAGTCTAATTGCGTGAGCGTTTCCACTGCAAATCAGACCGTCGGGGACCATTCAGGTTTTAGAAAATAATCCTAGCGCGTCCACCAATCAGCGAGATGTATTTGTAGGTCCGCCCTAATGCAACGCTTTCATAATGGAAACACCCAAAATAGTGAACAGTACCGTACCGTACCGAACCGATCCACTCAGTGGAAACGAGGCATTAGTCTGAACACGGCCTTGTGCTGTTTGTGTATGTACTGTACAGAGGCGGCTCTCTAATTAGGCAAGTTAGGTGGTCACCTACAGGGGCCTTGCAGACACCTAATTTGCCTACCATATGTGTGGGAGAAAATGCCCCCTGGTTGGGGCCCCCGGGCTGGACTGGCTGTAGGAAATTCCGGGGCCGAATGTCCTAACAAGAACTACCTTAGCCATGCTATATGAGGCATACGTAATGTTAAAGCGGAGTTCCACCCAAATTCGGAACTTCCGCTTAACCCACTCCTCACCCCCTTACATGCCACATTTGGCATGTCATTTTTTGGGGGGGGGGGGCAGTGGGGGCTTCAGGAGGAGTGGGACTTCCTGTCCCACTTCCTGCTTCCGCCGAGGGGCTGGTAAGGTGATTAAGCTTAATCGCCTTATTGCAGCCCCTCCCTGTAGGCGATCGCATGGGACACTGACAGGTCCCATGCGATCGCCTGTCCAATCAGCGACGGGCCACACCGCTCATGCATGCGCAGTGCTGCTCGCGCATGCGCAGTGGGTGCCCGGCCGTGAAGCCGAAGGCTGTCACGGCCGGGTGCTCACAGTTGAAATGAAGACGCCGGCCGGGGAGGGGGGGAGAGGCGCATCGCTGGATCGTGGAGCAGGTGAGTGTGTGTTTATTAAAAGCCAGCAGCTACACTTTTTGTAGCTGCTGACTTTTAATAAACACTAAATGTGGCTGGAACATCCCTTTTATGTATGGATGGCGGGCCGTTGTAGAATTTTTCGTTGTTTGTGTAAAACGTTCGCGAATAGGGCTTTGCGTAAGTTACGTTCACGTCGTTATTATTGCGACGTGATTTGGAGCATGCGTTCACGGCCGGCGCATGCGCAGTTCGTTCGGCGCGCCGATTGCGTCGGGTCACGGTTAGTTTACATACAACACGCCCCCTACCTGCCCTATTTAAATTATGCGGGGATACGCCGGCCCATTTACGCTACGCCGCCGCAACTTACGGTGCAAATGCTTTGTGAATACAGAACTTGCCTGTAAACGTTGCGGCGGCGTAGCGTAAATCAGATACGCTACGCCCGCACAAAGATAGGCTCTTGTACGTTAATCTAGCCCTCTGAGTTCTATACAGTGTTACCTTTAAAATATTATATTTGAGATTTAATATCTCGCATATATGATATATGGTTTAATGAAAGTTCTGTGACAGAGTGGAAGCTTTAACATAACACACATTTATTAGAGAAAAGATATTAGCTATCTAATACACTGCATACATTTACAGTATTTAGATTAAGGGAGTAAAAGTTAGTTTACTAATACAAATTAAGTACATCACACAAAAATATCACACAGTACAAATTATGACAAAGATATGGTAAGTGCGTGGAGAGGATTCCTTGATATTACCTTGAGAATGGTCTTCCCTGGGCCCAGGTTCTGTTCTGATTCTCTCTCTACCTTTTACTAGATACAGCCTACTCAATTTATATCTCTGGGGGCCAACTCTGATTGGCTCTGGGTCTTGCGCCCAAATATGGTGTTTTCTTCCTTCAATTTAGGGCTAAATAGAGTTTGTAGTCCAGAGGAATCCCCTCATGGGTTCATTAACTTTCTTACAATGACTCTTGTACAATGGCTATTTATGTCACAGGAAAGGCCATTATGATGTCTCCATGAAGTCTGACGTCTCGTGGCGATTTCTTCCTGGGTCGTTTGATATTCAAAGAGGTAAGGGGAGACGACCTGTCTGCTATACCTCTTTGAATATCAAATGGAGGAAACTGAATAGATACTCACAGACAAGACGGTGAAACCACTTAACTCTTTCCTGAAATCCTCTCCATCACACTATCCATCTTATCATATCGATTATTATATTTATATGTACATTTATTCCCAGTTGCTAGTGGCGATTAGACATAACATTTTTTTATAAGGCAACAACAGATAGCAAGACAGTACTGGGATATATCTGTAATGACGCCAGACGTTTCTATGTCTACGTCAACAACAGAGTTCTAAGGATCAGAAGATCTACCTCTCCTGGACAATGGAAATATGTACCTACACACCTCAACCCTGCGGACCTACCAACTAGATCCGTCGTTTCTGACCATCTCAAGGATACAATTTGGTTTACAGGCTGCACCTTTTTGTATAAGCCGATGCCCAACACAACAGAAACTGCCATGTTTGAACTAGTACACCCACATACTGATGTTGGGATACGTCCTCAGGCATATGCGTTACATACGGAGACTCTGGACCACTACCTGAAATCCCACAGATTCAGTAGGTTCTCTACTTGGAGATCTCTTGTCCGTGACATCACTTGTCTAACTCATATTGTTCGGTCGTACAAATCAACCTCATCGGCAGATAAAAATACCTGTAGAGGCTGGCATCATTGTAAACGTGTCTACACAGCTCTCGAGCTAGAGCGATCGAGGAATGTAATCACAATCACCCCCCCTCCCCCCGCAGTTCACTCGGAGTCCTGCCACCACAGCACTCACCTCCGGAGCAGCAGTGTGCACTGCTTCAAGTTCCCCCCTCCACCTCAATGTGCCGATTACATTGCTGCAGCCTGGCCAGAATGCACTCTCTCTCTCTCTCTCTCTCCCACCAGCAGCAGCGTTCTGGACCCCATTCTCCTGAGCCCTGTCAAGTGCTGCTAGTGGGGGGTGGTGCTGCTGCTGCTAGTGGGGGGGGGGGTACTGATATTCACTCAGCTAATGGGGTCTCTAGGGGGGGGCTGCTAATGTTAAGAGACTCACCCCCCAGCACTGACCCCACCATACCCCCCGCACTGACACTGATCCCCCCATCCCTCCCCCCATGCACTGACACTGATCCCTACTCCCCTTCCCCCGTGCACTGACACTGATCCCACCATCCCTCCCCCGGGCACTGACACTGATCCAACCATGCCCCCCCAGGCACTGACCCCACAAGGTACTGACCCCACCACCGGGCACTGACACTGATCCCACTATCCCCCCGGGGCACTGACACTGATCCCACCATCCCTCCCCCCGGGTACTGACACTGATCCCACCATCCCTCCCTGCAGGCACTGACACTGATCCCACCATCCCTCCCCCCGGGCACTGACACTGATCCCACATCCCTCCCCCTGTGCACTGACACTGATCCCTCCCCGGACACTGACACTGATCCCACCATCCCCCCTCCCGGGTACTGACACTGATCCCACCATCCCCCCGGGCACTGACACTGATCCCACCATCCCTCCCCCCGGGCACTGACACTGATCCCACATCCCTCCCCTGTGCACTGACACTGATCCCTCCCCCGGACACTGACACTGATCCCACCATCCCCCCTCCCGGGCACTGACACTGATCCCACCATCCCCCCGGGCACTGACACTGATCCCATCCTCCCCCTAGCACTGACACTGATCCCACCCCCCAGCACTAACACTCATCCCATCCCCCCAGCAGGGGAGTATGTACAGGAGTTGCAGGGGTCATAATTGCATGCTCCAGGTTTCCCGTGCAGCCCCCTGTACACCTGGATAGGAGGGGAGGCATATATAGAAACCAATGAAAATAAGTATAATCCTGCGCTTAGGAAAAAAGCAAACAAGAAAGGCTGTAGTCCCATAGAGTCCCCCCCCCCCCCCCCCAGGGGGATACTACAGTAAATATGAAAAAATGGGGAATGGGGGTGGTGGCGCTGCCTACCCTTACAATCAAAAAAGGGGGAGAAGGCCCCTCAGATGTATCTACAGAAGTGTGGGTTTTAATGAGTGGAAATAACCCCGTCCGTGTTACTAGATACCGTCTACCCAAAAGTGCATATAAAAAGCTGTGTAATAAGCAGAGCCATAAGAAATGTGAGCAATATTCATGTGCCTGTGCCCTGACTCTGCTAGGAATGTCAGCTGTTACCAAACTGTGTGATACAGGTATATAATGTGATCCATGAGTGCAAGAATCCTATATTGGATATAAGTTATGACCTCATCTATATATATAAAACTCAACGTGTGTGTGTATGTATGTATGTATGTATGTTCCAGCATCACGTCCAAACGGCTAAAGATATTAACATGAAACTTGGCACACATGTTACTTATATGTCAGCAACAAACATAGGATAGGTGGTTTAACCCTTACCCACCCCCATTTGCCATGGTCGGGGTTTTTCTTTAAAGTCCCATTCAACTCTATGGGAAATACATGTTACTTCATAACTTCCAAACGGCAGTTTTGTTAAAGTGTGAAAATGCCTCGAAGAAAAAGTAAAGCTATAGGCCAAGTGCAATCTAAGGCAAAAAATAAATAAAAATACAGCGTAGGCTAGAAACTCCTGAGGAGCGCAGTACAAGACTCACAGCACTGCGAAATAGAGCACAAGCTTCAAGAGCTTCAGAAACCGAACAACAGCGTGACATTAGACTTCAGGATATGAGGGAGAGAGCTACTACTTCTAGAGCTTCAGAAACCGAACAACAGCGTGACATTAGACTTCAGGATATGAGGGAGAGAGCTACTACTTCTAGAGCTTCAGAAACCGAACAACAGCGTGACATTAGACTTCAGGATATGAGGGAGAGAGCTACTACTTCTAGAGCTTCAGAAACCGAACAACAGCGTGACATTAGACTTCAGGATATGAGGGAGAGAGCTACTACTTCTAGAGCTTCAGAAACCGAACAACAGCGTGACATTAGACTTCAGGATAAGAGGGAGAGAGCTACTACTTCTAGAGCTTCAGAAACCGAACAACAGCGTGACATTAGACTTCAGGATATGAGGGAGAGAGCTACTACTTCTAGAGCTTCAGAAACCGAACAACAGCGTGAGATTAGACTTCAGGATAAGAGGGAGACAGCTACTACTTCTAGAGCTTCAGAAACCGAACAACAGCGTGACATTAGACTTCAGGATATGAGGGAGAGAGCTACTACTTCTAGAGCTTCAGAAACCGAACAACAGCGTGACATTAGACTTCAGGATATGAGGGAGAGAGCTACTACTTCTAGAGCTTCAGAAACCGAACAACAGCGTGACATTAGACTTCAGGATATGAGGGAGAGAGCTACTACTTCTAGAGCTTCAGAAACCGAACAACAGCGTGACATTAGACTTCAGGATATGAGGGAGAGAGCTACTACTTCTAGAGCTTCAGAAACCGAACAACAGCGTGACATTAGACTTCAGGATAAGAGGGAGAGAGCTACTACTTCTAGAGCTTCAGAAACCGAACAACAGCGTGACATTAGACTTCAGGATATGAGGAGAGAGAGCTACTACTTCTAGAGCTTCAGAAACCGAACAACAGCGTGACATTAGACTTCAGGATAAGAGGGAGAGAGCTACTACTTCTAGAGCTTCAGAAACCGAACAACAGCGTGAGATTAGACTTCAGGATAAGAGGGAGACAGCTACTACTTCTAGAGCTTCAGAAACCGAACAACAGCGTGACATTAGACTTCAGGATAAGAGGGAGAGAGCTACTACTTCTAGAGCTTCAGAAACCGAACAGCGTGACATTAGACTTCAGGATATGAGGGAGAGAGCTAATGCTTCCAGAGCTTCAGAAACCGAGCAACAGCATGACATTAGACTTCTGGATATGAGGGAGAGAGCTACTACTTCTAGAGCTTCAGAAACCGAACAACAGCGTGACATTAGACTTCAGGATAAGAGGGAGAGAGCTACTACTTCTAGAGCTTCAGAAACCGAACAACAGCGTGACATTAGACTTCAGGATAAGAGGGAGAGAGCTAATGCTTCTAGAGCTTCAGAAACCAAACAACAGCGTGACATTAGACTTCAGGATAAGAGGGAGAGAGCTACTACTTCTAGAGCTTCAGAAACCGAACAACAGCGTGACATTAGACTTCAGGATAAGACGGAGAGAGCTACTACTTCTAGAGCTTCAGAAACCGAACAGCAGCGTGACATTAGACTTCAGGATAAGAGGGAGAGAGCTACTACTTCTAGAGCTTCAGAAACCGAACAACAGCGTGACATTAGACTTCAGGATAAGACGGAGAGAGCTACTACTTCTAGAGCTTCAGAAACCAAACAGCAGCGTGACATTAGACTTCAGGATAAGAGGGAGAGAGCTACTACTTCTAGAGCTTCAGAAACCGAACAGCGTGAGATTCGACTTCAGAATAAGAGAAGGAAAGCCAAAATGACAAGGGCTGCAGAGAATTTTGGCTTACTGTTTAAAGGATTTAACTACGACCGACAAAATTCACATGGGCAACTTTATGTAGCGTTCTCCAGGGTGGGTTCCCCAAATAATTTGTTCATTTTAGCAAATGCGGGAGAAACTAAGAATATAGTATACAAACAAGTATTGCAATAATATGTCAGTTGAGTTAACTGCAATTTTTAAAAGGTCTGTGAGTTGGTACTAATCTGCTTCATTGTACCATATTTTACTCTGTTTCAACATTCACAAACTGAAAAGGAAAATGTTATAAAAGTTATCAAATACAATACTCTTTCATCAAAGAGTAAATATTCATATTTTTATCTGTCATTTCTAAAATTAAACATTGTGTTATGTATTATTTATATTTATATTACTATGATTTTCCTCCCCAAAAGGTTAAGATAGGAAGATCGGGCAACGCCGGGTATTCAGCTAGTTAATAATAAAAAAAAATTGAGTTTGTACAATACATGTCATGTTATGCTGACGAGGTCCATAATTCTCATTTCAACTAAGCGGTGGGGGGAGGGAGAGCAGAGTCTGAACACCTGCAGATCTCCTCTGATCCATTACAGTGCAGGTCATGGAGCATCAAAACTGTCCAGACGTAATCATTGTCCATGAGAAGAAGGTTACCATGGCAATCATTTATGATTAGGTATGAGCTCAATGTTCAGGTCGAATATAAGTTCGACTCAAACATGGGGTGTTTGCCCGTTTCCCGAAGAACTAATATTATGGGGCATTTGCAGAAATCCACGTTACAAGGGTAAGGTTGCAGAAGTTATCCAGCCTTCGCAGAGGGAGCGAAGGATGAAACATCTTCAGTTCAAATCGAACATTAGCTGTTCGACCGTTCGTCTAAAAACGAACAAAACTGGTAGTTCGCGCCAAATTCGAATGACGCGTCACGGCCCATAATTCACTTCGGCATTGCTTTCTGTTGTGGAAATCTGGGGGTTTGTAAGGCACACCCCCATCTTGCCTAGTGCTGTAAAGCACATTCCCAATCTTAAATGAAATAATGCCATGTTTAAGCTAACAATTTACTCACCATATATTCCATGCCCATCCATACCAATCAAGAGACATTACAACCGCTTGCTCTCATGTTATCATCCTTGCAATCATCTCCCCTCACAGGGCTGAGCATGGCTCTTTTATTTAAACAAAACAGGAAGTCATCACCAGTAAGTCGCCTCCCCCCATGGGAGGCGACATTACCAGATGTCTCCTATACACAGAACAAAACATTCCTTCTGACAGGAAGTCAAATTGAATAGATGAATAGAATATAATACAATGAATACAATGAATAGAAATACAAACAATGTCTTATGGGTGTGTCCGGTCAGGGTGTGCATGTGCCCCCCCTGACCCCAGAAATGCTCACAAGCCCTCAAAATATACGCTGATAGAACCTTTAATCTGCGCCATTCCATAGAATAATGCATATAAAGATTATACCCTTATTGAGGCTATTTACAGATGTACACTAAGAACCCCAAATCCTGCTGATCAGACATGACCCAGATAAGAGCGTACATCTGTCTATAGCCACTAGTGTGCTTGCGAAATGAACGCATCCCCCTCAACGATCGTCTGTGCTAAATGCACAGAGGGGCCCCTCGCTGGTGGGCATACGCCCATGCCGCAACCATCACACTCCAACCTCAAGACGAGAGTCAACCAGCCTCAGGACTGCCACAGTCAGCTCTATTTAGAGCTGGTTGGGGAAGTGTCAAGACTGGGTGCCAATTATGACAATACATAATAAATACATCTTCAAATTTCCACCACAGCGCTGATGATTGGCCAAGCATGCTGTATGTCCCGCATGCTTAGCCAATCACAGCGCGCAAAAAATGAAGAGCCATAATTGGCCAAAGCCTGGGTGGCTTTGACCAATTATGGCTCAGGGCTTTAGCACACGCCCCACACTATAAAAGGCCGCCTGCTGGGCACCTCGTGTTGTGTGTTGCGGCTTGTTAATGAGAGAAGTCCTATAGAGAGACCTTGGGCCAGATTTAGAGAGGGTGGCGTAATTTTGTGCGGGAGTAGCGTATGCTCTTTACGATACTCCTCCGCAAATTCAGAAAGCACTTGCTCCATAAGTTGCGGCGGCGTAGCGTAAAGTGTCGGCGTAAGGGTGCCTAATTCAAATTATTAATGTGGGGGCGTGATTCATGTAAATGAATCATGACCCCACGCAATTTACGTATTTCCGAACGAAGGCGCATGTGCCGTCCGTGGACGTATCTCAGTGCGCATGCGTCAAATCACGTCACTAGTAGTCAATGTAAACGACGTGTACGTAACTTACGTACAGCCCCATTTCCGAACGATTTACGTAAACGACGTACATTTCGACGCTGCCCGACGTCCATACTTTACATTGGCTACACCTCTATAGAAACTAATAGCAGGGGTAACTTTACGCCGCAAAAAGCTTTACGCAACACGTAAACTACGGTGCCCGGCCACAAGTACGTTTGGGAATCGGCGTAAATTCCTAATTTACATATTCAATGCATAAAATGACGGAAGGACCACCTAGCGGCCAGCGTAAAACTGCAACTAATAATATCTCTTGATACGCCAACGTAAATACTTTCTGAATCTGGCCCAGTGTCTTTTCTACCAGATAGATAGATAGAGCAGGCAGGCTAGTCAGTTAAGCCTAATTTACAGTGTGTAGAGGATATATATACATCCTAGGAGTTGTACATATATTTATACACTGTATAATTTAGCTAGATCAGCTATTCCTATTTGTCTGGCAAGAGATTGTGCTAGCTGCAGTGTTCTAACGTGTTGTATTGTCTGTGTGCTGTTTAGTTTACACCTAAACGTACTCAGTGTTTACTGAACGTTTGCTGTTTAATAGCACCTAAACGCATTTGCTGTTACTGCACGTGTGCTGTTTAATAGCACCTAAACGCATTTTCTGTTATTGAACGTTTGCTGTTTAACCACTTGCTTACTGGGCACATATTCCCCCTCCTGCCCAGGTGAAATTTCAGCTTCCGGCACTGCGTCGCTTTAACTGACAATTGTGCGGCCCGTGCGACTGAGGCACGGCTCAGGAAGGCGTTTTTTACAAGAAAGAAGCACAAGTTTTGGTGGTATTTGATCGCCTGTGCGGTTTATTTTTTAATTTTGCCAAAACAAAAAAGAGCGACAGAAATAAAAAAAAACAAGCCTTGTTGCAATAATAAATATCCCAATAAAAATAAAAAAGAAAAAATAATTTAGGCAAGAAA
>JAJQKJ010001708.1:0-167533 GCA_029574335.1 Rana kukunoris | reverse complement strand
ACTTTTTGCTGTAATAAATATCTCCAAAAATATAGATGAAAAAATATTTCCCCTCAGTTTAGGCCGATACGTATTCTTCTACATATTTTTGGTAAAAAAAAAAAATCGCAATAAGCGTTTATCGATTGGTTTGCGCAAAATTGATAGCGTTTACAGAATAGGGGATAGTTTTATTGCATTTTTATTAATTTTTTTTTTTTTTTTTTACTAGTACTTTTTTTTCGTGACTGTGACATTACGGAGGACACATCGGACAATTTTGACACATTTTTGGACCATTGTCATTTTCACAGCAAAAAAAATGCATGAAAAATGCACTGATTACTGTAAAAATGACAATTGCAGTTTAGGTGTTAACCACTAGGGGGCGCTGAAGGGGTTAAGTGTGACCTCATCTGTGTTTCTAACTGTAGGGGGGCGTGGCTGTAGGTGTGATGTCATTGATTGTGTTTCCCTATATCAGGGAACAGACGATCAATGACGGCGCCACAGTGAAGAACGGGGAAGGCGTGTTTACACACGGCTCTCCCCGTTCTTCAGCTCCGGGGGCCGTTCGCGGTAATCCACGGCGATCTGGTCCGCGGGTCCCACGGCTGCGGTCACGGAGCTTCGGACCCACGGCTGGGCACTGTACGTGCATGTGCCCAGCCGTGCCATTCTGCCGACGTATATGTGCAGGAGGCGTCCTTAAGTGGTTAAACACTTGTAGGGCGGGCGTTTTTTCTGTATTCCGTATTTCTTGCTACAATATTACTTAGAACCCCCAAATATTATATATTGGTTTGCGCAAAAGTTATCACGTCTACAAAATAGGGGATAGATTTATGGAATTTTTATTATTCGTTTTCTTTTTTTACTAGTAATGGCGGACACATCGGACACCTTTGACACTTTTTTGGGACCATTGATATTTATATGGCGATCAGAGCCAAAATGAACCACGGATTACTGCATAAATGTCACTGGCAGGGAAGGGGTTAACACTAGGGGGCGATCAAAGGTTTAAGTGTTCCCTAGGGAGGTGTTTCTAACTGTGGTGGGGAGGGGACTGACTGGAGGAGGAGGAGAGAGATCGCTGTTCCTAATTAGTAGGAACAGCAGATCTGTCTCTCCTCCCCTGACAGATCTGAGATCTGTCTGTTTACATCAGGGGTCTCCAAACTGTGGCCCGAGGGCCAGATGTGGCCATTTTACTAGCCTTTATGCGGCCCTTGGGGCACTATTCCTCCCACTGACACCAACAATAGGGCACTATATCTTCCACGGATACAAATGATGACATACTACTACTAATAGGGGGAATACTCCTCCTGTTGACCACCAACCCTGAGGCCATATTTATTCTCACTGATGTTGGGCCCGTGACATTTTCTGCCCCTGCTGGCCACAATCTGGCCCTCCTAAAGTCTAAAGGACAATAACGTGGCCCTTTGTTTGAAAAGTTTGGAGACCCCTGGAGCAATCGCAGTGGCCGGCGGACATCGTGCCCACGCATTGGCTCTGGTGTCTCGCCGCGGGCGCGTGCCCACGCCCCCTAGTACAACTGTCACTACGTGGGTAAAAAAAAAAACTCCCCTCTGGGTGATCTCTGTACATTGCAGGGCTTTTGATAAACTTTATTGCAGATTCCCAACTTTTGTTATTATGAAGACATAGCTGTTTGTTTCTCTGTGTCCATGTGTAGAGTGAATGTAAATGGAGTGACTTAATAATTATCACCTGCTGCACTTGCAGGGTTCGATATCATAATATTCCTTTTTAAAAAGCAGTTTAGGCTTCTTCTACCTTCTCTCTGCTTCTGTTGTTGCCGGGGAACCCTTAGCATGGTTGTCGGTGCCACCAGGTCCCATCCTTGGTACAATCTTTGGAGTGAGTGGCTGGTTCTGCTGCTTTGCATGTTTGCCTCCTGCTATAGGTGATCTGCCTTCCCAAGACTCCACCCAAACTCTAAATAATATCCTAATATCCCGGGACCAAGTTCTGGGTTTAGTACCCGAAAAACCTTCAGCTTGACTGCCCTACCACCAGGTCCCAACCATCTATCCTGGCATCCCTGGTGCAGTCTTTGGAATGAGTGGCCCACGCTACTTGAGCACCAAGGCCTACTGATGTAGTTACCTTGCCACTCCAAGCCGGGTCCAAACTCCAAGCAATATCATAAAGATTTTATGGTACCTCAGTGGCTGTGTGTGCAAAGGTGGGTCAAGAGCATGAACGTGTTGGCATGTGTCCCATGCTTAGAGCTGTGTGCACATGTCTAGAAGAAGGGTATCTTTTTGCTGCTGGAGCCTTGACCTCTGCTTGGAAAGCCCACTATCCTTGTCTGCTGCTTGTCTCAATCGCTGCCTGGAAATTGACTATCCTTGTCTGCTGCCTGCTTCGATTTCTGCCCGAAAATGGACTACTCTTGTCTGCTGCCTGCCTAGATTTCTGCCTACATATTGACTATCCTTGTCTGCTGCCTGCCTAGATTTCTGCCTACATATTGACTATCCTTGTCTGCTGCCTGCCTCTTTTCTGCCTGAAAACGTACTATCCTTGTCTGCTGCCTGCCTCGATTTCTGCCTACATATTGACTATCTTTGTCTGCTGCCTGCTTCGATTATTTCTGTCTGAAAATTGACTATCCCTGTCTGCTGCTTGCCTCGATTTCTGCCTGCAAATTGACTATCCCTGTCTGCTGCCTGCCTCGATTTATGCCTGAAAATTTACTCTTCTTGTCAGCTGCCTGTCTTGATTTCTGCCTACGTATTAACTATCCTTGTCTGCTGCCTGCCTCGATTTCTGCCTGAAAATTGACTATGCTTGTCTGCCGCCTGCCTTAATTTCTGCTTACATATTGACTATCCCATCTGCTGCCTGCCTTGATTTCTGCTTACATATTGACTGTCCCGTCTGCTGCCCTGCCTTGATTTCTGCTTACATATTGACTATCCCATCTGCTGCCTGCCTTGATTTCTGCCTGAAAATTGACTATCCTTGTCTGCTGCCTGCCTTGATTTCTGCTTACATATTGACTATCCCATCTGCTGCCTGCCTCAATTTCTGCCTGAAAATTGACTATGCTTGTCTGCTGCCTGCCTTAATTTCTGCTTACATATTGACTATCCCATCTGCTGCCTGCCTTGATTTCTGCTTACATATTGACTGTCCCATCTGCTGCCTGCCTTGATTTCTGCTTACATATTGACTATCCCATCTGCTGCCTGCCTTGATTTCTGCCTGAAAATTGACTATCCTTGTCTGCTGCCTGCCTTGATTTCTGCTTACATATTGACTATCCCATCTGCTGCCTGCCTCAATTTCTGCCTGAAAATTGACTATCCTTGTCTGCTGCCTGCCTTGATTTCTGCTTACATATTGACTATCCCATCTGCTGCCTGCCTCAATTTCTGCCTGAAAATTGACTTTCCTTGTCTGCTGCCTGCCTCGATTTCTGCCTAAAAATTTACTATCCTTCTCTGTTGCCTGCCTCGATTTCTGCTTACATATTGACTACTATCCATCTCCTGCTTGCCTTGATTTCTGCCTGATAATTGATTATCCTTGTCTGCTGCCTCCAAAGCCTGGTTCAAACTCCAAGCAATATCTGACTATTTCTGGTCTAGTTTTTGGAATGAATAGCTCATGCAAGTTGACCACCTGTACCTATCAATGTAGTTTATTGTTCCAACCCAACATCCTCCCAGGTCCAAACTCAGAGAAGTATCTTACTATCTCTGGTCCAATCTTTGGAATGAATTGCTCATGTCTAGTTGGCCACCGATGCCCATTAATGTAGTTATTTATCTTGCCACCCCAAGGATCCTGCCAGGTCCAAATTTAGAGCAGTATCTGACTATTTTTGGTGGAATGATTTACTCACGCTACTTGGGTACCTATGCCCACTGCTCCTAATACCTTGCCACCCCAAGGATCCTGCAACACTTCAGCTACAAATGGAGTTGTATCTCATGGCCGTATTCCTACTGCTGCTGTTGGGCACCAAAGCTGACAATTGCCCCCCCATTCCCAAACCCATGGGAAGACACCTTTTTCAGAAAATGTAAGGACTTCAAGGACTGTTAGGAGCAGTTTTTATGACTCTCAGTTTTTCGGGCCCACTGTCTTGCCAGTGAAGGCCACCAGGAGCTTCCTGAATCATTCTACACAATCACAATTCTGCATCATTTGCTTCTCTGTAACACACATCATTTGGAGTCCTGTTCTGATTTCTATTGACAGTTGCCAGTTCTCAGAGATGCGCCATCTATACCCACCCGACATTAAAGTGTTATTTGTGAGCAATGTGCGTGGCTGGTTTCTGTGTTGTGTAGAGGTGCTCAGTGTGTGGGTGCTGGGTGTACAGTGTGCATTGTGTGGGTGCTGGGTGCTCGGTGTGTGGGTGCTGGGTGTACAGTGTGCGTTGTGTGGGTGCTGGGTGCGTGGGTGCTGGGTGCTCGGTGTGTGGGTGCTTGGTGTACAGTGTGCATTGTGTGGCTGCTGGGTGTACAGTGTGCGTTGTGTGGATGCTGGGTGCTTGGTGTGTGGGTGCTGGGTGCTCGTGTGTGGGTGCTGGGTGTACAGTGTGCATTGTGTGGGTGCTGGGTGTACAGTGAGCTGTGTGTGGGTGCTGGGTTTCAGTGTGCATTGTGTGGGTGCTGGGTGCTCGGTGTGTGGGTGCTGGGTGTACAGTGTGCATTGTGTGGGTGCTCGGTTTGTGGGTACTCATTGTGTGGGTGCTGGGTGCACAGTGTGCGTTGTGTTGGTGCTGGGTGTACAGTGTGCGTTTTGTGGGTGCTGGGTGTACAGTGTGCGTTGTGTGGGTGCTGGGTGCGTGGGTGCTGGGTGCTCGGTGTGTGGGTGCTGGGTGTACAGTGTGCATTGTGTGGGTGCTGGTTGTACAGTGTGCGTTTTGTGGGTGCTGGGTGTACAGTGTGCGTTGTGTGGGTGCTGGGTGCGTGGGTGCTGGGTGCTCGGTGTGTGGGTGCTGGGTGCTCGGTGTGGGGTGCTTGGTGTACAGTGTGCATTGTGTGGGTGCTGGGTGTACAGTGTGCGTTTTGTGGGTGCTGGGTGTACAGTGTGCGTTGTGTGGGTGCTTGGGTGTGTGGGTGCTGGGTGCTCGGTGTGTGGGTGCTGGGTGTACAGTGTGGATTGTGTGGGTGCTCGGTGTGTGGGTACTCATTGTGTGGGTGCTGGGTGCACAGTGTGCGTTGTGTGGGTGCTGGGTGCTCGGTGTGTGAATGCTGTGGTGTACAGTGTGGATTGTGTGGGTGCTCGGTTGTGTGGGTACTCATTGTGTGGGTGCTGGGTGCACAGTGTGCGTTGTGTGGGTGCTGGTGCTCGGTGTGTGGGTGCTGGATGCACAGTGTGCGTTGTGTGGGTGCTGGATGCTTGGTGTGTGGGTGCTGGGTGTACAGTGTAGGTTGTGTGGGTGCTGGGTGCTCGGTGTGTGGGTGCTGGGTGTACAGTGTAGGTTGTGTGGGTGCTGGGTGCTCGGTGTGTGGGTGATCGGTGTACAGTGTAGGTTGTGTGGGTGCTGGATGCTTGGTGTGTGGGTGCTGGGTGTACAGTGTGCGTTGTGTGGGTGCTTGGTGTGTGGGTGCTGGGTGCTCGGTGTGTGAATGATGGGTGTACAGTGTGGATTGTGTGGGTGCTCGGTGTGTGGGTACTCATTGTGTGGGTGCTGGGTGCACAGTGTGCGTTGTGTGGGTGCTGGGTGCTCGGTGTGTGGGTGCTGGATGCACAGTGTGCGTTGTGTGGGTGCTGGATGCTTGGTGTGTGGGTGATCGGTGTACAGTGTAGGTTGTGTGGGTGCTGGGTGCTCGGTGTGTGGGTGCTGGGTGTACAGTGTAGGTTGTGTGGGTGCTGGGTGCTCGGTGTGTGGGTGATCGGTGTGTGGGTGCTGGATGCACAGTGTGCGTTGTGTGGGTGCTGGATGCTTGGTGTGTGGGTGCTGGGTGTACAGTGTAGGTTGTGTGGGTGCTGGGTGCTCGGTGTGTGGGTGATCGGTGTACAGTGTAGGTTGTGTGGGTGCTGGGTGCTCGGTGTGTGGGTGCTCGGTGTACAGTGTACGTTGTGGGTGGGTGCTCAGTGTTCAGTGTGCATTGTGTGGGTGCTGGGTGCTCGGTGTGTGGGTGATCGGTGTACAGTGTAGGTTGTGTGGGTGCTGGGTGCTCGGTGTGTGGGTGACCGGTGTACAGTGTAGGTTGTGTGGGTGCTGGTGCTCGGTGTGTGGGTGATCGGTGTACAGTGTAGGTTGTGTGGGTGCTGGGTGCTCGGTGTGTGGGTGATCGGTGTACAGTGTGCATTGTGTGGGTGCTGGGTGCTCGGTGTGTGGGTGATCGGTGTACAGTGTAGGTTGTGTGGGTGCTGGGTGCTCGGTGTGTGGGTGATCGGTGTACAGTGTGCGTTGTGTGGGTGCTGGGTGCACAGTGTGCGTTGTGTGGGTGCTGGATGCTTGGTGTGTGGGTGCTGGGTGCTCGGTGTGTGGGTGATCGGTGTACAGTGTAGGTTGTGTGGGTGCTGGGTGCTCGGTGTGTGGGTGATCGGTGTACAGTGTAGGTTGTGTGGGTGCTCAGTGTTCAGTGTGCATTGTGTGAGTGCTGGGTACTTGGTGTGGGTGCTGGGTGTGCAGTGTGTGTTGTGTGCATGCTTGGTGTGCAGTACTCTTCAAGGATGATGTGTATTTTATGTGTGGGTGTTGCTGTTATGTATCATTGCTGTGTATGAGTCTTATGTGAAGGTTATTTCGATGTACAGGTAGGAGAACCAAAAAAAACACAGCAGGTCCTCAGGCTGGGTGCAGGTTGTTCTGTAGACAGGTCCTCGCTCTCCAGAATAGTGTCCCATCATTGGTGTCAGTGGGAGGAATAGTGTCCCATCATTGGTGTCAGTGGGAGGAATAGTGTCCCATCATTGGTGTCAGTGGGAGGAATAGTGTCCCATCATTGGTGTCAGTGGGAGGAATAGTGTCCCATCATTGGTGTCAGTGGGAGGAATAGTGTCCCATCATTGGTTTCAGTGGGAGGAATAGTGTCCCATCATTGGTGTCAGTGGGAGGAATAGTGTCCCATCATTGGTGTCAGTGGGAGGAATAGTGTCCCATCATTGGTGTCAGTGGGAGGAATAGTGTCCCATCATTGGTTTCAGTGGGAGGAATAGTGTCCCATCATTGGTGTCAGTGGGAGGAATAGTGTCCCATCATTGGTGTCAGTGGGAGGAATAGTGTCCCATCATTGGTGTCAGTGGGAGGAATAGTGTCCCATCATTGGTGTCAGTGGGAGGAATAGTGTCCCATCATTGGTTTCAGTGGGAGGAATAGTGTCCCATCATTGGTGTCAGTGGGAGGAATAGTGTCCCATCATTGGTGTCAGTGGGAGGAATAGTGTCCCATCATTGGTGTCAGTGGGAGGAATAGTGTCCCATCATTGGTGTCAGTGGGAGGAATAGTGTCCCATCATTGGTGTCAGTGGGAGGAATAGTGTCCCATCATTGGTGTCAGTGGGAAAAATCTAAATTTTCTGGCAATGTGAAGACTGCACAGTGGAATCAGCTCGTTCTGTAGTTATCACAGACCGCCATCTAGTGGAGATGTTTGGAAACTGCATTAAGATCCCACCATTAGTATTTTACCCAATCAAGTACCACAGGGGTGTGTATATTTAATCATTAAACCAATCAATCAATAAGTGTTTATTGATTGGTTTGCGCAAAAGTTATAGCGTCTAAAAAATAGGGGATAGTTTTATGGCATTTTTAATAATAATATTTTTTTTACTTGTAATGGCGGCGATCAGCGATTTTTATTGCGACTGCGACAATATGGCGGACACTTTGGACACTTCTGATACCATTTTGGGACCATTGTCATTTATACAGCGATCAGTGCTATAAAAATACTGTAAATGACACTGGCAGGGAAGGGGTTAACCACTAGGGGGCGCTGTGGGAGTTAAGTGTTCCCAAAGGAGTGATTCTTATTGTAGGGGGCGTGGCTATGTCACTGATCGCTGTTCCCGATGACAGGGAGATGTTGTGTTTAAACTAAAATCTCCCAGTTCTATCTCTCCGTGAGACGATCGCGGGTAAGGCCGCGGCGATCGAGTCCACGAGACCCGTGGGCGCGCTCACGGAGATCGCGGCTGGCGCCGCCAACAACCGCTTCTTAAAGGGGACGCACAGGTACGTCCTTTTGCCTGCCTGTACCATGCTGCAGATGTATATCTGCGTGCGGCGTGCGGCAAACGGTTAATGGCCATGAGAGGACATCACTAGCGTGGCTCCGCCCCCTTGTACATGTTACGTCCCCTTCAAAAGACTTCCTCAGGAGGATGCTACTGGGGAATTCCTTTAAAGGGGACGTAACTCCTATGGGGGGGAGGGTGGAGCCATGCTAGTGACTTTTTTTGATGTAGTATTCCCTCTCAGAAACCCACACTGGAATTGAAGGGTCCACTACTGATTTGGGGGGACCCCACTCTTGGACCCCAAAACACGTTGGATTGTCCACCGGACTTTTATTGGAATAAAGTTGTATTTGGACCTCTATTTGGTTTTAATTATTGCTATCGGACTGATATGGAGACGTCCATATGTTTTTTTTTAGCCCTGATGAAGGGGGGCACTCGTGGACCCCTGAAACGCATTGGCTTATAACATCTAAAGTTCCAATTTGGTCTCACCACTCCACTCCCCCTTAATGCCCATGGGATGACATCACTAGCGTGGCTGCGTCCCCTATACATGTTACATCCCCTTCAAAAGACTTCCTCAGTAGGATGCTACTGAGGAAGTCCTTTGAAGGGGACGTAATCCGTATGGGGGGGCAGAGCCCCGCTAGTGAAATTTTTTGGTGTGGTGTTCCCTCTCAAAAATCCATACTGGAATCGAAGGGTCCACTATTGATTTGGGGGGGGCATGAAGGGGGGCACCCTTGGACCCCTAAAACACGTTGGATTGTCCACCGGACTTTTATTGGAATAAAGTTGTATTTGGACCTCTATTTGGTTTTAATTATTGCTATCGGACTGATATGGAGACGTCCATATGTTTTTTTTTTAGCCCTGATGAAGGGGGGCACTCGTGGACCCCTGAAACGCATTGGCTTATAACATCTAAAGTTCCAATTCGGTCTCACCACTCCACTCCCCCTTAATGCCCATGGATGACATCACTAGCGTGGCTGCGTCCCCTATACATGTTACATCCCCTTCAAAAGACTTCCTCAGTAGGATCCTACTGAGAAAGTCCTTTGAAAGGGAAGTAATCCGTATGGGGGGGGGGGGGCAGAGCCCCGCTAGTGACATTTTTTGGTGTGGTGTTCCCTCTCAAAAATCCATACTGGAATCGAAGGGTCCACTATTGATTTGGGGGGGGGCATGAAGGGGGGCACCCTTGGACCCCTAAAACACGTTGGATTGTCCACCTGACTTTTATTAGAATAAAGTTGTATCTGGACCTCCATTTGGTTTTAATTATGACCCCCCCAAATAGGGGTTATTGTATTGCTATCAGACTGATATGGAGATGTCCTTAAATTTGTTTAGCCCTGATGAAGGGGAGCACTGGTGGACCCCCGAAACGCGTTGTCTTATAACATCTAAAGTTCCAATTTGGTCTCACCACTCCACTCCCCCTTAATGCCCATGGGATGACATTACTAGCGTGGCTGCGCCCCCTATATGTGTTACGTCCACTACTGATGAAGTCCTTTTGAAGGGGATGTAACTCGTATGGGGGGCGGAGCCATGCCAGTGACTTTTTTCGGTGTGGTGTTCCTCCTCAAAAACCCATAGTGGAATTGAAGGGTCTGCTATTGATTTGGAGAGAGGCCATGAACGGGTGCGCTCCTGGACTCTCAAAACACGCAGGGTTGTCCACCTGACCTGCCCCCCTTTACGTGTTACGTCCCCTTCAAAAGACTTCCTCAGTAGGATCCTACTGAGGAAGTCCTTTGAAGGGGACGTAACTCATAAGGGCGGTGGAGCCATGCCAGTGACTTTTTTTTGGTTTGGTGTTCCAAAAAAACATTTTAAGGGTCTGCTATTGATTTGGGGGGGGGGAGCCATATAAAAAAAAGCCCCCCCCCAAAAAACATTTTTTATATATATATATACCGACCGTCATTCTTCTTGATGTTCCTCTATGGTGAAAGTCTGCAAAGGATTTTTTACATCAACTACAAAATAAAAGAAGCCTCCAGGGAAATGCTGTGAATTAACTGCATTGGGGTAGCAAGGGGGGCGGAGCTACCCGTCGCTCTCTGACCCCCCCATCCCGTCTCCCTCTCATCTGCCTCTGACCCCTCTTACCCCCCTTCCCCACGCCTCCTCCACTTCCTACAATCTCGCGTCTCTTTCATCTTCCTCCCTTTGATTTCCTCCGAAGTGTCTTCTCAGCTGGTGAGCGGCCCCGCCGCCGCCGAAATGTCACCTCTAATCTTCCAGCGCCATTGTGCCGATCGTTCTCTCTGATCGCCGCCTGCGCCGCCGAAACTGTTCAAAAGCGCCGGAGCCTCTGAGCCCAGCAAAGTGAGACTTCAAAAAATATGGAGGTTGAGTGGAGTTCAATGACCGGATCCAGAGACGCGGCTTTCCGTCACCGAAACTCTCCGCGGCGGAGCTTTGTTATCGCCGGCCCGCCGAAGATCAACCGCGAGAAAAGAAAAACGTAAAAAGGAAACGAAAAACATAAAATCAGCTTTCTATGGGGGAAACTACATTTTCAAAAAAAATAAAAATTGTATCCAGTTTTATAAATAAAACATTTTATTTTTTTTCTGAATCTGTTACAAAGTTTCTTACCTGGAGATCCCGCTAAACATGTGCACTGGCAAAAAAAAAATTTCATTTTAGTTTTTTAGCCTTTTTTCGTAAATTCCAAAATTTGGAAATTAGAATTTTTCATAATTTTCAAATTTTCAAATTTCCGATTTTCGAATTTCCGCTTTTCCAATTCTGAATATTTCAAATTTCCGTATTTTCCTATTCTAGTTAAAATTTTCATTTTAGTTTTTTAGCCTTTTTTCGTAAATTCCAAAATTTGGAAATTAGAATTTTCATAATTTTCAAATTTTCAAATTTCCGATTTTCGAATTTCCACTTTTCCAATTCTGAATTTTTCAAATTTCCGTATTTTCCTATTCTAGTTAAAATTTTCATTTTAGTTTTTTAGCCTTTTTTCGTAAATTCCAAAATTTGGAAATTAGAATTTTTCATAATTTTCAAATTTTCAAATTTCCGATTTTCGAATTTCCGCTTTTCCAATTCTGAATATTTCAAATTTCCGTATTTTCCTATTCTAGTTAAAATTTTCATTTTAGTTTTTTAGCCTTTTTTCGTAAATTCCAAAATTTGGAAATTAGAATTTTTCATAATTTTCAAATTTTCAAATTTCCGATTTTCGAATTTCCGCTTTTCCAATTCTGAATATTTCAAATTTCCGTATTTTCCTATTCTAGTTAAAATTTTCATTTTAGTTTTTTAGCCTTTTTTCGTAAATTCCAAAATTTGGAAATTAGAATTTTCATAATTTTCAAATTTTCAAATTTCCGATTTTCGAATTTCCGCTTTTCCAATTCTGAATTTTTCAAATTTCCGTATTTTCCTATTCTAGTTAAAATTTTCATTTTAGTTTTTTAGCCTTTTTTCGTAAATTCCAAAATTTGGAAATTAGAATTTTCATAATTTTCAAATTTTCAAATTTTCGAATTTCCGCTTTTCCAATTCTGAATTTTTCAAATTTCCGTATTTTCCTATTCTAGTTAAAATTTTCATTTTAGTTTTTTAGCCTTTTTTCGTAAATTCCAAAATTTGGAAATTAGAATTTTCATAATTTTCAAATTTTCAAATTTCCGATTTTCGAATTTCCGCTTTTCCAATTCTGAATTTTTCAAATTTCCGTTATTTTCCTATTCTATGAATTTTCGAATTTCCGAAATGTAAAAATTTCCGAATTTAGAATTTTCGGAAATTCAAACATTCGAAAATTCGAAAATTCGAAAATTCGAAAATTTCGAAATTCGGCAATTCAGGAAATTCTAAATTTCGGAAATGCAAAAAAATTCGGAAATGAAAAAATTTGGGAATTTCGGAATTGACGAATTTGTCAAAATTTGTTAAAAAAAACTAATTTGGCACTAAACGAATTGCACATGACTAGATCCCGCCAGTAACAGCACTTCCTGTCACAGGCCGTGCGATTTCTTTCATTCCCACATGTGACGCTGAGCCTCGGCTCTATGATTGGAAGAACGGAAAAAAACAATGAAAGAAAGGGGCGGGGCCAGAGATGGTCAGGCTGGGGGGGAAAGCGTTAGATGATGCTTGATGTCCTCCAGCCAGGACAGGAGGCGGGGTCTATCTGACTTCTAACGCACACTGCGAGAAGCAGTGTTCTGTGAAATCAGAGGAAGACGTTTCATTCCAGGGGGAGGAGCCTGTTGGGATATACAGGGAGCTGAAGGTTGTCGCCATTTTCGCGGTTTCGGTTTACTCGGCACAACCTCGGCTTTTATATTTTACCAAAAAGCTGGGAGATGTTTTGCATTTTTTGTGCCCTAAAGATAACTTCAGTGGGGTAGATTCACATAGAGATACGACGGCGTATCTCTGAGATCCGACGCTCGGATCTATGCGGCTGATTCATCGTAAGTGACTTACACCGTCGGATCTTAGGCTGCAATCTCCCGCCGGCCGCTAGGTGGCGCTTCCGTTATTATACGCGACGAATATGCAAATGAGGAGAACCGCCGATTCTGAAACGAACGCCCGGCCGTCGCTTTTTTTTTTTTACGTCGTTTGCGTTCGGCTTTTTCCGGCGGATCGTTACCCCTGCTATATGCGGGTTAAGTGCGGCGTATCCTATGTTAAAGCGGAGGTTCACCCTAAATATAAGCCCTCCCATGTGATCCAGCATACTGTATTATGCTGAATTTTTTTTTTTTACCCCGCGGTGGACGGCGCCAGTATAGCGCGTCACATCTTACGAAAGTACCCGAAAAGGACTCGGGTAATCTCGGCGAAAATGCGGCGCCTGCGCACAGACCTAGGGCTGACTGCGCAGCGCCGTATTTCTCCGAGTCCTACGGCTATGGCGCGTCACGCCCTCCGAAAAACGCCGAAATAGGACTCGGAGAAATACGGCGCCTGCGCAGTCAGCTCCTAGGTCTGTGCGCAGGCGCCGCATTTTCGCCGAGATTACCCGAGTCCTTTTCGGGTACTTTCGTAAGATGTGACGCGCTATACCGGCGCCGTCCACCGCGGGGTAAAAAAAATAAAATTCAGCATAATACAGTATTAATACATGGATTAAAAAAAAACAGCATACTGGCGCTGACGCCAGTATGCTGGATCACATGGGAGGGCTTATATTTAGGGTGAACCTCCGCTTTAAGTATGGCCGTCGTTCCCGCGTCGAGTTTTGATTTTTTTTACGTCGTTTACGTAAGTCGTTCGCGAATGCGGCCATACGTAAATTGCGTTAACGTCGAAACCAATGACGTCCTTGCGACGTCATTTGGAGCAATGCACGCTGGGAAATTTAGCCGGTGGCGCGCATGCGCAGTACGATCGGCAGCGGGGACGCGCCTGATTTAAATAGTGAACTCCCCCTAGGCGCGGAATTTGCGTTCCGCCGGGGGATTTACGAGCCGCCAGGGCAAGTTACGAGGCAAGTGCTTTCTGAATACAGCGCTTGCCTCAAAAACTGGCGCTGGCGGATCGTAAATAAGATAGATCTAAAGATCCGCTGATCTATGTGAATCTACCCCCGTGTGTTTATAGTATGACATAAAAATCGGAACCGCCCACCATTTCATTCTCCGGGGTCTCCGCTTATTAGATGACCTTTGGGGGGCTTTAAGTAATTTTCAGTCCTAAAATTATTTTTTAAATGTGCAAAAAATAAAAAATAAATTATAAAAAGGTCCCAGGCAGAGAAAGGGTTAAAGGAATTCTTCATTTTTTTTTTTTTTTAATTGTTCTTTATTGTTTTTTATTGTTATTCATGATTTACCTGCGCGTTCCCCGGGAGGGGGTGTGGCCTTTCTGTAATAGGGAATGGCAAAGAGGGCGGGTTCGATACACTATGGGCGGAACCAGTCGTTCCGAGTGATAGGCAGTGGGCGGGATCAGTGCCGAGGGAGGGAGGTGGAGGGCGGAGTGTGGGAGGAGTCGCTCGGTGGTTTATAGAGGAGTGGGCGGGGATAGTGGTTCGAAATGGCTTGAGAGGGCGGGGTCAGCGTCTTTCCCGCCTACCAAACGCGCTCGGCACTTTCCGGCGGTTGCTGGTTTCCATGGAGACACTTCCGGGTGGCAGAGACAAGTGAGGAAGAGAAGAGAGAGCAGGATGGCGAGAGCGGGGGGAGGCAAGGTGAGAGCTGAGGGGGGGACACAGGGGGGAGACAAGGTGAGAGCTGAGGGGGGACACAGGGGGGAGGCAAGGTGAGAGCTGAGGGGGGACACAGGGGGGAGACAAGGTGAGAGCTGAGGGGGGACACAGGGGGGAGACAAGGTGAGAGCTGAGGGGGGACACAGGGGGGAGACAAGGTGAGAGCTGAGGGGGGACACAGGGGGGAGACAAGGTGAGAGCTGAGGGGGGACACAGGGGGGAGACAAGGTGAGAGCTGAGGGGGGACACAGGGGGGAGGCAAGGTGAGAGCTGAGGGGGGACACAGGGGGGAGACAAGGTGAGAGCTGAGGGGGGACACAGGGGGGAGACAAGGTGAGAGCTGAGGGGGGACACAGGGGGGAAAAAGGTCAGATCTGAGGGGGACACGTGAGAGCTGAGGGGGGTGGACAGGTGAGAGCTGAGGGGAGACGGGGGGCAGGTGAGAGCTGAGGGGAGACACAGGGGGGAGACAAGGTGAGAGCTGAGGGGGGACACAGGGGGGAGACAAGGTGAGAGCTGAGGGGGGACACAGGGGGGAGACAAGGTGAGAGCTGAGGGGGGACACAGGGGGGAAAAAGGTCAGATCTGAGGGGGACACGTGAGAGCTGAGGGGGGTGGACAGGTGAGAGCTGAGGGGAGACGGGGGGCAGGTGAGAGCTTAGGGGGGACACGGGGGGGACAGGTGAGAGCTGAGGGGGGGACAGGTGAGAGCTGAGGGGGGGACACGGGGGGGGCAGGTGAGAGCTGGGGGGGGGACAGGTGAGAGCTGAGGGGGGACACGGGGGAGCTGGGGGGGGGGGACAGGTGAGAGCTGAGGGGAGACACAGGGGGGGGACAGGTGAGAGCTGAGGAGGACACGTGAGAGCTGAGGGGGGTGGACAAGTGAGAGCTGAGGGGAGACGTGGGGGGGCAGGTGAGAGCTGAGGGGAGACGGGGGGCAGGTGAGAGCTGAGGGGAGACGGGGGGCAGGTGAGAGCTGAGGGGAGACGGGGGGCAGGTGAGAGCTGAGGGGAGACACGGGGGGGGGCAGGTGAGAGCTGAGGGGGGGACAGGTGAGGGCTGAGGGGGGGACAGGTGAGGGCTGAGGGGGGGACAGGTGAGGGCTGAGGGGGGGGACAGGTGAGATCTGAGGGGGGACAGGTGAGAGCTGAGGGGGGACAGGTGAGAGCTGAGGGGGGACAGGTGAGAGCTGAGGGGGGACAGGTGAGAGCTGAGGGGGGTGGACAGGTGAGAGCTGAGGGGGGTGGACAGGTGAGAGCTGAGGGGGGTGGACAGGTGAGAGCTGAGGGGAGACACAGGGGGGGACAGGTGAGAGCTGAGGGGAGACACATGGGGGGGACAGGTGATAGCTGAGGGGAGACACGGGAGGGACAGGTGATAGCTGAGGGGAGACACGGGGGAGACAGGTGATAGCTGAGGGGAGACACGGGGGTGGACAGGTGGGAGCTGAGGGGGGACACAGGGGGGAAAAAGGTCAGATCTGAGGGGGGACACAGCGGGGGACATGTGAGAGCTGAGGGGAGACACGGGGGAGGCGAGGTGAGATCTGAGGGGGCACACGGGGGGCAGGTGAGATCTGAGGGGGCACACGGGGGCAGGTGAGATCTGAGGGGGCACACGGGGGGCAGGTGAGAGCTGAGGGAGGACATAGGGGGGGACAGGTGAGAGTTGAGGGGGTCACAGGGGGAAGGCAAGGTGATATCTGTGGGGGGACACAGGGGAGGAGGCAAGGGGACAGGGTGACCTCAGAGGGTGACATCTGGGGGGGGGCTGGGGGTAACGGAGAGACATCTGGGGGGGGGGACAAGGAGGGAACAGGAATAGGATGATATCTGGGGAAGGGGAGGGGGGACATCTGGGGGAGACAAGGAAGGGGAATGGGTAACATTGGGGGGAGGCAAGGTGAGAGCTGGGGGGGGACGGGGTGGGGGGGTAATATCTTGGAGACGAGAAGGGGAGTGGGGACAGGGTGACATCTGGGGGGGGACAGGGTGACATCTGGGAGGACTGGTGGTAACAGAGACATCTAGGGGGGGGGGCAAGGAGGGAAGGGGGATAGGATGACATCTGGGGGGTAATATCTGGGGGAGATGAGAAGGGGAGGAGGGACATCTGTGGGGGAGGCAAGGTGAGAGCTGGGGGGGACGGGGTGGGGGGGTAATATCTTGGAGACGAGAAGGGGAGTGGGGACAGGGTGACATCTGGGGGGGGACAGGGTGACATCTGGGGGACTGGTGGTAACAGAGACATCTAGGGGGGGGGCAAGGAGGGAAGGGGGATAGGATGACATCTGGGGGGTAATATCTGGGGGAGATGAGAAGGGGAGGAGGGACATCTGTGGGGGAGGCAAGGTGAGAGCTGGGGGGGACGGGGTGGGGGGGTAATATCTTGGAGACGAGAAGGGGAGTGGGGACAGGGTGACATCTGGGGGGGGACAGGGTGACATCTGGGGGACTGGTGGTAACAGAGACATCTAGGGGGGGGGCAAGGAGGGAAGGGGGATAGGATGACATCTGGGGGGTAATATCTGGGGGAGATGAGAAGGGGAGGAGGGACATCTGTGGGGGAGGCAAGGTGAGAGCTGAGGGGGGAAACAGGGTGACATCGAAGGGAGCAGAATGACATCTGTGGGGGATGTGGGCAACAGGGAGACATCTGGGGGGGGGCGACGACAAGGAGGGGAGGTGGCATAGGATGACACCTGGGGGGTTATATCTGGGGAGGGGGACAGGGTGACATCTGGGGGGGAGGGGGGACAGGGTGGCACCTAAAGAGGGAGGGTGACATCTGGGGGAGGGGGACAGAATGACTTCTGTGGGGGAGGGGGACAGAATGACTTCTGTGGGGGAGGGGGACAGAATGACTTCTGTGGGGGAGGGGTTGTAGGGCACTGAGGTGTACGACTGAGGAGGGGAACAGGTTAATTCAAGGTGGAGGGCAGACATGGGGGGGACTTTAGGGTGGAGATGAGGGGGGGGGGGTGGTGACTTCAGGGTGAATATTTTGGGGGTAGTGGTGCAGGTTTATTCAGGGTGGAGGGCAAAGTGGGGGGGGGGGGTGATGCTGCTCTGACGTAGATCAGGGTGGAGGGGGGAGTTCTGGTATGGGGGAGGGGGTGTAGGTGAAGCCGCTATGACGTTGATATCAGATTGGATGATTCCTGTCATGTGATGTTTCAGGCCGTCTCTTCTGGGAGGATTTTGGTTCCGGTCCGGCCCCTGAGCTGTAGGAGGAGGTAGGTATCCCCCCCCCCCCTCCATAGAACCTCCACAACTCACTTCCCCTCCCCCATCGCTCACCTGTCTCCTCTCCGCAGGTCCGCCACCAGGAAGATCTCCACCACCTCCGCCGACTCCGGATACTCCCTGTGCTCCACCGACTCCGAGGACCAGGTCAGTGCAATCCTAATGCTGATCACGTGACCAGGCCAGAGTGATGATCACGTGACCAGGCCAGAGTGATGATCACGTGACCAGGCCAGAGTGATGATCACGTGACCAGGCCAGAGTGATGATCACGTGACCAGGCCAGAGTGATGATCACGTGACCAGGCCAGAGTGATGATCACGTGACCAGGCCAGAGTGATGATCACGTGACCAGGCCAGAGTGATGATCACGTGACCAGGCCAGAGTGATCCTAATGCTGATCACGTGACCAGGCCAGAGTGATCCTAATGCTGATCACGTGACCAGGCCAGAGTGATCCTAATGCTGATCACGTGACCAGGCCAGAGTGATCCTAATGCTGATCACGTGACCAGGCCAGAGTGCTCTCTCTTCTGATTGGACAATAGTCGGTGCAGATTTCTGGTTTGTCTGATGCTCCGTATTTCTCTCATTGCAGGTTTTGGTCATCAATAAAGGATTGGATCGATGTGCGGCTTTATTACAAGACATCCTGCAGAGCGAGGCACGAGGTACCGACTCCTCCTCCTGCGCACTTCTTTATGTTTCTTCTTTAAGAGGCTGAACAGTCCGATTGTTCTCAGTCTCTATCCCTCTGTTGTAGTGCTGAGGTTCTCAGTCTCTATCCCTCTGTTGTAGTGCTGAGGTTCTCCAGTCTCTATCCCTCTGTAGTGCTGAGGTTCTTGGTCTCTATCCCTCTGCTGTAGTGCTGAGGTTCTCAGTCTCTATCCCTCTGTTGTAGTGCTGAGGTTCTCAGTCTCTATCCCTCTGTTGTAGTGCTGAGGTTCTCAGTCTCTATCCCTCTGTTGTAGTGCTGAGGTTCTCAGTCTCTATCCCTCTGTTGTAGTGCTGAGGTTCTCAGTCTCTATCCCTCTGTTGTAGTGCTGAGGTTCTCAGTCTCTATCCCTCTGTTGTAGTGCTGAGGTTCTTGGTCTCTATCTGCTGTAGTGCTGAGGTTCTCAGTCTCTATCCCTCTGTTGTAGTGCTGAGGTTCTCAGTCTCTATCCCTCTGTTGTAGTGCTGAGGTTCTCAGTCTCTATCCCTCTGTTGTAGTGCTGAGTTCTCCAGTTCTCTGTTGTAGTGCAGGTTCTCCTGTCTCTATCCCTCTGTTGTAGTGCTGAGGTTCTCCAGTCTCTATCCCTCCCTCTGTTGTAGTGCTGAGGTTCTCCAGTCTCTATCCCTCTGTTGTAGTGCTGAGTTCTCCTGTTCTCCTGTTGTAGTCTGAGGTTCTATCTATCTGTTGTAGTGCTGAGGTTCTGTCTCTATCCCTCTGTAGTGCTGAGGTTCTCAGTCTCTATCCCTCTGTTGTAGTGCTGATCCCTCTGGTTCTGAGGTTCCAGTCTCTATCCCTCTGTTGTAGTGCTGAGGTTCTCAGTCTCTATCCCTCTGTTGTAGTGCTGAGGTTCTCAGTCTCTATCCCTCTGTTGTAGTGCTGAGGTTCTCAGTCTCTATCCCTCTGTTGTAGTGCTGAGGTTCTCAGTCTCTATCCCTCTGTTGTAGTGCTGAGGTTCTCAGTCTCTATCCCTCTGTTGTAGTGCTGAGGTTCTCAGTCTCTATCCCTCTGTTGTAGTGCTGAGGTTCTCAGTCTCTATCCCTCTGTTGTAGTGCTGAGGTTCTTGGTCTCTATCCCTCTGTTGTAGTGCTGAGGTTCTCCAGTCTCTATCCCTCTGTTGTAGTGCTGAGGTTCTCAGTCTCTATCCCTCTGTTGTAGTGCTGAGGTTCTCCAGTCTCTATCCCTCTGTTGTAGTGCTGAGGTTCTCAGTCTCTATCCCTCTGTTGTAGTGCTGAGGTTCTCAGTCTCTATCCCTCTGTTGTAGTGCTGAGGTTCTCCAGTCTCTATCCCTCTGTTGTAGTGCTGAGGTTCTCCTGTCTCTATCCCTCTGTTGTAGTGCTGAGGTTCTCCAGTCTCTATCCCTCTGCTGTAGTGCTGAGGTTCTCAGTCTCTATCCCTCTGTTGTAGTGCTGAGGTTCTCAGTCTCTATCCCTCTGTTGTAGTGCTGAGGTTCTCAGTCTCTATCCCTCTGTTGTAGTGCTGAGGTTCTCCAGTCTCTATCCCTCTGTTGTAGTGCTGAGGTTCTCCTGTCTCTATCCCTCTGTTGTAGTGCTGAGGTTCTCCAGTCTCTATCCCTCTGTTGTAGTGCTGAGGTTCTCAGTCTCTATCCCTCTGTTGTAGTGCTGAGGTTCTCCAGTCTCTATCCCTCTGTTTGTAGTGCTGAGGTTCTCCAGTCTCTATCCCTCTCTTGTAGTGCTGAGGTTCTCAGTCTCTATCCCTCTGTTGTAGTGCTGAGGTTCTCTGTTGTAGTGCAGTCTCTATCCCTCTGTTGTAGTGCTGAGGTTCTCCAGTCTCTATCCCTCTGTTGTAGTGCTGAGGTTCTCCAGTCTCTATCCCTCTGTTGTAGTGCTGAGGTTCTCAGTCTCTATCCCTCTGTTGTAGTGCTGAGGTTCTCCAGTCTCTATCCCTCTGTTGTAGTGCTGAGGTTCTCCAGTCTCTATCCCTCTGTTGTAGTGCTGAGGTTCTCAGTCTCTATCCCTCTGTTGTAGTGCTGAGGTTCTCCAGTCTCTATCCCTCTGTTGTAGTGCTGAGGTTCTCCAGTCTCTATCCCTCTCTTGTAGTGCTGAGGTTCTCCAGTCTCTATCCCTCTCTTGTAGTGCTGAGGTTCTCCAGTCTCTATCCCTCTGTTGTAGTGCTGAGGTTCTCCAGTCTCTATCCCTCTGTTGTAGTGCTGAGGTTCTCCAGTCTCTATCCCTCTGTTGTAGTGCTGAGGTTCTCAGTCTCTCTATCCCTCTGTTGTAGTGCTGAGGTTCTCCAGTCTCTATCCCTCTGTTGTAGTGCTGAGGTTCTCCAGTCTCTATCCCTCTGTTGTAGTGCTGAGGTTCTCCAGTCTCTATCCCTCTGTTGTAGTGCTGAGGTTCTCCAGTCTCTATCCCTCTGTTGTAGTGCTGAGGTTCTCTGTTTTTCAGTCTCTATCCCTCTGTTGTAGTGCTGAGGTTCTCCAGTCTCTATCCCTCTGTTGTAGTGCTGAGGTTCTCCAGTCTCTATCCCTCTGTTGTAGTGCTGAGGTTCTCCAGTCTCTATCCCTCTGTTGTAGTGCTGAGGTTCTCCAGTCTCTATCCCTCTGTTGTAGTGCTGAGGTTCTCTGTTTTTCAGTCTCTATCCCTCTGTTGTAGTGCTGAGGTTCTCCAGTCTCTATCCCTCTGTTGTAGTGCTGAGGTTCTCAGTCTCTATCCCTCTGTTGTAGTGCTGAGTCTCTATCCCTCTGTTCTCCAGTCTCTATCCCTCTGTTGTAGTGCTGAGGTTCTCCTGTCTCTATCCCTCTGTTGTAGTGCTGAGGTTCTCTGTTTTTCAGTCTCTATCCCTCTGTTGTAGTGCTGAGGTTCTCCAGTCTCTATCCCTCTGTTGTAGTGCTGAGGTTCTCCAGTCTCTATCCCTCTGTTGTAGTGCTGAGGTTCTCCAGTCTCTATCCCTCTGTTGTAGTGCTGAGGTTCTCCAGTCTCTATCCCTCTGTTGTAGTGCTGAGGTTCTCAGTCTGTCTCTATCCCTCTGTTGTAGTGCTGAGGTTCTCAGTCTCTCTATCCCTCTGTTGTAGTGCTGAGGTTCTCAGTCTCTCTATCCCTCTGTTGTAGTGCTGAGGTTCTCCAGTCTCTATCCCTCTGTTGTAGTGCTGAGGTTCTCCAGTCTCTATCCCTCTGTTGTAGTGCTGAGGTTCTCCAGTCTCTATCCCTCTGTTGTAGTGCTGAGGTTCTCCTGTCTCTATCCCTCTGTTGTAGTGCTGAGGTTCTCAGTCTCTATCCCTCTGTTGTAGTGCTGAGGTTCTCAGTCTCTATCCCTCTGTTGTAGTGCTGAGGTTCTCAGTCTCTCTATCCCTCTGTTGTAGTGCTGAGGTTCTCCAGTCTCTATCCCTCTGTTGTAGTGCTGAGGTTCTCCAGTCTCTATCCCTCTCTTGTAGTGCTGAGGTTCTCAGTCTCTCTATCCCTCTCTATCCCTCTCTGTTGTAGTGCTGAGGTTCTCAGTCTCTCTATCCCTCTGTTGTAGTGCTGAGGTTCTCAGTCTCTCTATCCCTCTGTTGTAGTGCTGAGGTTCTCAGTCTCTATTCCTCTGTTGTAGTGCTGAGGTTCTCAGTCTCTCTATCCCTCTGTCTCTATCCCTCTCTTGTAGTGCTGAGGTTCTCCAGTCTCTATCCCTCTGTTGTAGTGCTGAGGTTCTCCAGTCTCTATCCCTCTCTGTTGTAGTGCTGAGGTTCTCCAGTCTCTATCCCTCTGTTGTAGTGCTGAGTCTCTATCCCTCTCTTGTTCTCCAGTCTCTATCCTTCTCTTGTAGTGCTGAGGTTCTCCAGTCTCTATCCCTCTCTTGTAGTGCTGAGGTTCTCAGTCTCTATCCCTCTGTTGTAGTGCTGAGGTTCTCCAGTCTCTATCCCTCTGTTGTAGTGCTGAGGTTCTCCTGTCTCTATCCCTCTGTTGTAGTGCTGAGGTTCTCAGTCTCTATCCCTCTGTTGTAGTGCTGAGGTTCTCCAGTCTTTATCCCTCTGTTGTAGTGCTGAGGTTCTCCAGTCTCTATCCTTCTGTTGTAGTGCTGAGGTTCTCCAGTCTCTATCCCTCTGTTGTAGTGCTGAGGTTCTCCAGTCTCTATCCCTCTCTTGTAGTGCTGAGGTTCTCAGTCTCTATCCCTCTCTTGTAGTGCTGAGGTTCTCAGTCTCTCTATCCCTCTGTTGTAGTGCTGAGGTTCTCAGTCTCTATTCCTCTGTTGTAGTGCTGAGGTTCTCAGTCTCTCTATCCCTCTGTTGTAGTGCTGAGGTTCTCCAGTCTCTATCCCTCTGTTGTAGTGCTGAGGTTCTCCAGTCTCTATCCCTCTCTTGTAGTGCTGAGGTTCTCAGTCTCTATCCCTCTGTTGTAGTGCTGAGGTTCTCCAGTCTCTATCCCTCTGTTGTAGTGCTGAGGTTCTCCAGTCTTTATCCCTCTGTTGTAGTGCTGAGGTTCTCCAGTCTCTATCCTTCTGTTGTAGTGCTGAGGTTCTCCAGTCTCTATCCCTCTGTTGTAGTGCTGAGGTTCTCCAGTCTCTATCCCTCTCTTGTAGTGCTGAGGTTCTCAGTCTCTATCCCTCTCTTGTAGTGCTGAGGTTCTCAGTCTCTCTATCCCTCTGTTGTAGTGCTGAGGTTCTCAGTCTCTCTATCCCTCTGTTGTAGTGCTGAGGTTCTCAGTCTCTCTATCCCTCTGTTGTAGTGCTGAGGTTCTCAGTCTCTATTCCTCTGTTGTAGTGCTGAGGTTCTCAGTCTCTCTATCCCTCTGTTGTAGTGCTGAGGTTCTCCAGTCTCTATCCCTCTGTTGTAGTGCTGAGGTTCTCCAGTCTCTATCCCTCTGTTGTAGTGCTGAGGTTCTCAGTCTCTATCCCTCTGTTGTAGTGCTGAGGTTCTCCAGTCTCTATCCCTCTCTTGTAGTGCTGAGGTTCTCCAGTCTCTATCCCTCTCTTGTAGTGCTGAGGTTCTCAGTCTCTATCCCTCTGTTGTAGTGCTGAGGTTCTCAGTCTCTATCCCTCTGTTGTAGTGCTGAGGTTCTCAGTCTCTATCCCTCTGTTGTAGTGCTGAGGTTCTCAGTCTCTATCCTCTGTTGTAGTGCTGAGGTTCTCAGTCTCTATCCCTCTGTTGTTGTGCTGAGGTTCTCAGTCTCTATCCCTCTCTTGTAGTGCTGAGGTTCTCCAGTCTCTATCCCTCTCTTGTAGTGCTGAGGTTCTCCAGTCTCTATCCCTCTCTTGTAGTGCTGAGGTTCTCAGTCTCTATCCCTCTGTTGTAGTGCTGAGGTTCTCTGTTTTTCAGTCTCTATCCCTCTGTTGTAGTGCTGAGGTTCTCCAGTCTCTATCCCTCTGTTGTAGTGCTGAGGTTCTCCAGTCTCTATCCCTCTGTTGTAGTGCTGAGGTTCTCCAGTCTCTATCCCTCTGTTGTAGTGCTGAGGTTCTCCAGTCTCTATCCCTCTGTTGTAGTGCTGAGGTTCTCTGTTTTTCAGTCTCTATCCCTCTGTTGTAGTGCTGAGGTTCTCAGTCTCTCTATCCCTCTGTTGTAGTGCTGAGGTTCTCAGTCTCTATCCCTCTGTTGTAGTGCTGAGGTTCTCCAGTCTCTATCCCTCTGTTGTAGTGCTGAGGTTCTCCTGTCTCTATCCCTCTGTTGTAGTGCTGAGGTTCTCCAGTCTCTATCCCTCTGTTGTAGTGCCGAGGTTCTCCAGTCTCTATCCCTCTGTTGTAGTGCCGAGGTTCTCAGTCTCTATCCCTCTGTTGTAGTGCTGAGGTTCTCAGTCTCTATCCCTCTGTAGTGCTGAGGTTCTCAGTCTCTCTATCCCTCTGTTGTAGTGCTGAGGTTCTCAGTCTCTCTATCCCTCTGTTGTAGTGCTGAGGTTCTCCAGTCTCTATCCCTCTGTTGTAGTGCTGAGGTTCTCCAGTCTCTATCCCTCTGTTGTAGTGCTGAGGTTCTCCAGTCTCTATCCCTCTGTTGTAGTGCTGAGGTTCTCAGTCTCTATCCCTCTGTTGTAGTGCTGAGGTTCTCAGTCTCTATCCCTCTGTTGTAGTGCTGAGGTTCTCAGTCTCTATCCCTCTGTTGTAGTGCTGAGGTTCTCAGTCTCTATCCCTCTGTAGTGCTGAGGTTCTCAGTCTCTCTATCCCTCTGTTGTAGTGCTGAGGTTCTCAGTCTCTCTATCCCTCTGTTGTAGTGCTGAGGTTCTCCAGTCTCTATCCCTCTGTTGTAGTGCTGAGGTTCTCCAGTCTCTATCCCTCTCTTGTAGTGCTGAGGTTCTCAGTCTCTATCCCTCTGTTGTAGTGCTGAGGTTCTCCAGTCTCTATCCCTCTCTTGTAGTGCTGAGGTTCTCCAGTCTCTATCCCTCTCTTGTAGTGCTGAGGTTCTCAGTCTCTATCCCTCTGTTGTAGTGCTGAGGTTCTCAGTCTCTATCCCTCTGTTGTAGTGCTGAGGTTCTCAGTCTCTATCCCTCTGTTGTAGTGCTGAGGTTCTCAGTCTCTATCCCTCTGTTGTAGTGCTGAGGTTCTCAGTCTCTATCCCTCTGTTGTTGTGCTGAGGTTCTCAGTCTCTATCCCTCTGTTGTAGTGCTGAGGTTCTCCAGTCTCTATCCCTCTGTTGTAGTGCTGAGGTTCTCTATTTTTCAGTCTCTATCCCTCCTGTTTCCCTGAATACAGACAAGGCAACAAAAGCACCCAAAGTGACCTTTCCGAGAGCCCACTGTAAATCGTCTGTAAAAGTGAAGAAGAACACAGTGAAGAAGCCGTCCACCGCGTCACATGTGCACAGAGAGAAAGGTAAGTGGGTGGGGTCTCTGCTGTCCAATCACTGAGCTCATCCTATGATGCTGCTGCTGCTGTAGAGGGGGAGTGTCAGGTCTCTGCTGCCCAATCGCTGAGCTCATCCTGTGATGCCATGGCAGAGGAGGTTGGGGGAGGAGTTTGAGGTCTCTGCTGCCGAATAACCAAGCTCCTCCTTTTTTATGTGATGGGGGAGTGTCAGGCCTCTGTTGTCCCAATCACTGTGCTCATCTTATGATTACATCGTTGAGGAGGGTAGAGGGGAAGTCCCTCCTCTGTGCTGTCCAATCACTGAGTTCATACGGTTATGCCATAGCAGAGTTTGGTAGAGGGGAAGTTCCTGGTCTGTGCTGTCCAATCGCTGAGCTCATCCTATGATGCTGTGGAGGAGGTGGGGATGGGCGTTAGATCTCTGCTGTCCAATCACTGAGCTCATCCTATTATGTTACGGCGGAGAAGATGGGGGAGGAGTGTCAGGTCTGCTACCCAATCACTGAGCTCATCCTATGATGCAGTGGCGGAGGAGTTTCAGGTCTGTGCTGTCCAATCACTGAGCTCATCCCATAATGAGGCAGAAGAGAGTGGGGAGGAGTGTTGGATCTCTGCTGTCCAATCACTGAGCTCATCCTATGATGCTAAAGGGGGGGGGGGAGGGAGTGTCAGGTCTCTGCTGTCCAATCACTGAGCTCATCGTATGATGCTAAGGGGGGGGAGGAGTGTCAGGTTTCTGCTGTCCAATCACTGAGCTCATCGTATGATGCTAAGGGGGGGGAGGAGTGTCAGGTCTCTGCTGTCCAATCACTGAGCTCATCGTATGATGCTAAGGGGGGGGAGGAGTGTCAGGTCTCTGCTGTCCAATCACTGAGCTCATCGTATGATGCTAAGGGGGGGAGGAGTGTCAGGTTTCTGCTGTCCAATCACTGAGCTCATCGTATGATGCTATGGGGGGGGGGGGGGGGGGGGGGGGAGGAGTGTCAGGTCTCTGCTGTCCAATCACTGAGCTCATCCTATGATGCTTCGGCAGAGAAGGGTGGGGGGGGGGGGGGGGGGGTGTCGGGTCTGCTACCCAATCACTGAGCTCCTCCTATGATGCGGCGGAGAAGATGTGGGAGGAGTGTCAGGTCTGTGCTGTCCAATCACTGAACTCATCCTATAATGAGGCGGAAGAGAGTGGGGAGGAGTGTTGGACAGCAGAGATCCAATCACTGAGCTCCCCCACCTAGTAGGTAGGGGAGGAGTGTCGGGTCTCTGCTGTCCAATCACTGAGCTCATCCTATGATGCTGCAATGGTGGGAAGTGTCAGGTCTGTTCTGTCCAATCACTGGGCTCATCTTATGATGCCATGGCATAGAAGGGGAGTCCCTCCTCTGTGCTGTCCAATCACTGAGTTCATGCGGTGATGCCATGGCAGAGGAGGGTAGAGGGAAGTTCCTGGTCTGTGCTGTCCAATCACTGAGCTCATCCTATGATGAGGGGGAGTCCCTGGTCTATGCTGTATGATATCCTGGCACATGGCAGTTCCTGTGCTGTCCAATCACTGAGCTCACCCTAAGATGTAATGGCAGAGGGGAGTTCCTGGCCTCTGATGTCCAATCACTGAGCTTATCCTATGATGTCATGGCAGAGGGGAGTTCCTGAGCTGTGCTGTCCAATCACTGAGCTCATCCTGTGATGTCATGGCAGAGGGGGATTTCCTGGTCTGTGCTGTCCAATCACTGAGCTTATCCTATGATGTCATGGCAGAGGCGAGTTCCTGAGCTGTGCTGTCCAATCACTGAGCTCATCCTATGATGTCATGGCAGAGGGGACTTCCTGGTCTGTGCTGTCCAATCACTGAGCTCATCCTGTGATGTCTTGGCAGAGGGGAATTCCTGTGCTGCCCAATCACTGATCTCCTCCTATGATGTCATAGCAGAGGACGGTGGAGGGGGTGTTCCTGGGCTGTGCTGCCCTATCACTGATCTCCTCCTATGATGTCATAGCAGAGGACGGTGGAGGGGGTGTTCCTGGGCTGTGCTGCCCTATCACTGATCTCCTCCTATGATGTCATAGCAGAGGACGGTGGAGGGGGTGTTCCTGGGCTGTGTGGTCCTCATTAGACTCTCTGTGATTTACATTCACCATGTTGTAGACCCCATAATACAAAATCGTCTTCTTTCCTCTTTCACAGTTGTTGTCAGGAAGTTGGCCCCCTCGGGGGGTTGTAATAACGTGAAGGGGGAGGGGCCCCCTGTGACCGCCTCCTCTCCAGCACTGCCCGTCGCCAACTGTGACCGCATACAGACCCAGATGCAGCTTCTGAACCGAGCCGCCTGCAGCGCTGCGCCTGCACCAGGTATACACGACTCTCTTTATTTCTTGTTTCAATTTGTGGATTTTTATTTTTTTAATGAATCCGTTTTAAGGGCACGCGGCGGATTCCAGCGGCAGGACTCGGCGGATTCCTACGGCTGGGATCACTCGGCCCGTACAAAGAAATGATCGCATGACTCCGCCCCCCATCCTGCGGTTACCTGTAGTTAGGGACAGACCAGCAAACCAGGTTGGACATCCATCCCTAACCGCAGGTACCTGCTGTGTAGAGGAGGCTTTAATACATGACAAAGGATTCCCAAAGCACTGTGTCACCTAAAGAGAGATGACAGAATCTCCATGCCTGTAGGCCGGCTTTGTCTGATTGAAACCTTTTGTTGGAGCCGCCCATTTATTAGGCAAATATGAAATTGCCTTGATGGGGGGGTGTCAGTCTGGGGTAGTGGGCGGTCCTAGACAGGCTGCATTTGCATAGGTAACGCCCACATGTGATGCTGATCCTCCATGATCCAATCCAATGATTGACGTTCGGTGTCTGCATTCCCGCCATCTGTTTTTTTTGGTGATCTTTCCCTTTATATATTTGTAGCCATTTCTTTGTAAATTTGAATTATTATGACGTTTAATTTCTTAGTCACATTTCATTTACAGCTCCTGAATCCGCTGTGATGTTCAACTACCGCCTGCCGACATCGACCCCGACCCTCCTGTCACCGCAACAACAGCCGGCAAACCCTCCGGTGAGAAATGTCGTCAGGGCGGGCCTACGTGGATCTATGGAGGAGGGGGGTGATCACACCACTTGCATACAAGGATCTATGTAGGAGGGGGGGGTGATCCTACCACTCATTTACAGGGATCTATGGGGGAGGGGGTGATCACACCACTCGCATAAATGGATCTATGAAGGAGGGGCTTATCCTACCACTCGCATACATAGATCTATGGAGGAGGGGGGATTCCCTACCACTCGCATACATGGGTCTGTGGAGGAGGGGGTGCTCACTCAACTCGCATACATGGATCTAATTAGGAGGGGGTTACCGTACCGCTCATTTACAAGGATCTATGGGGGAGGGGGTGATCACACCACTCACATACATGGATCTATGGAGGAGGGGGATACCCTACCATTCGCATACATGGATCTATGGAGGAGAGGGTGATCACACAACTCGCATACATGGATCTATGGAGGAGGGGGTGAACATACCACTCACATATATGGATCTATGGAGGAGGGGCTTATCCTACCACTCACAGACATGGATCTATGGAGGACGGGGTGATCACACCACTCGCATACAAGGATCTATGGAGGAGGGGGTTACCCTACCGCTCATTAACAAAGATTTATGGGGGAGGGGGGGGGACACGCCACTCACATACATGGATCTATGGAGGAGGGGTTTACCCTACCACTCGCATACGTGGATCTATGGAGGAGGGGGTGATCGCAGCACTCACATACATGGATCTATGGAGAAGGGGGGGTTAATCTTCGGTATGCTCTGGGACTGATGAGGATTCTGTTTGTTTTGCAGGATGCCGGCTATGGCGTGTATTACCAGTCTCTGCCACTGGGGGGAGCCGCTCACCTTCCATCGGTTAGTTCAGCAGCCCTGTCACACTCTGTGCCGCCCGCAGCCTGTAATGTACAAGCACCTGCGCAGCAAACCTCCAGCGCTTCCTCCTATCAGCCGCCCCGCCCCGCTGACATATTCTCGCAGTCCAGTGATTATATGAACCAGATCCGGGACTCGGACCTCCTGCAGTGTGTGGCCGCACATTTGGCACAGCTGCGCAGTCAGGAAGCAACAAACGCACCTGAGCCGGAAAAAGAGAGACTTCTGAGCGAGACCGAGGAGGTGTCCAGTGATGAGGAGGAGGAGGAGGAGGAGGTGAGGGACAAGGCCATGGCAAGAGACATCAGCTGTCAGACGAGCTTCAGCAACCAGAAGAAGAGCAGCCCCGAAAAAACCGAGCGGAAGATCAGAACTGTCAAATATCTCCTGGGAGAGATAAAGACTCTGGTGGCCGATCAAGGTATCGATCACTTCTCTGTACTAATAATTAATGATAGCCGTCCCGCTCTTCCTTCTCTGTACTAATGATAGTCGCCCCGCTCTTCCTTCTCAGTACTAATGATAGTGGCCCCGCTCTTCCTTCTCAGTACTGATGATAGTCGCCCCGCTCTTCCTTCTCTGTACTAATGATAGTCGCCCCGCTCTTCCTTCTCAGGACTGATGATAGTCGCCCCGCTCTTCCTTCTCAGTACTAATGATAGTCGCCCCGCTCTTGTTTCTCAGTACTGATGATAGTGGCCCCGCTCTTCCTTCTCAGTACTGATCATAGTGGCCCCGCTCTTCCTTCTCAGTACTGATCATAGTGCCCCGCTCTTCCTTCTCTGTACTAATGATAGTCGCCCCGCTCTTCCTTCTCTGTACTAATGATAGTCGCCCCGCTCTTCCTTCTCAGTACTAATGATAGTCGCCCCGCTCTTGTTTCTCAGTACTGATGATAGTGGCCCCGCTCTTCCTTCTCAGTACTGATCATAGTGGCCCCGCTCTTCCTTCTCAGTACTGATCATAGTGGCCCGCTCTTCCTTCTCAGTACTAATGATAGCCGTCCCGCTCTTCCTTCTCAGTACTAATGATAGTCGCCCGCTCTTCCTTCTCAGTACTGATGATAGTCGCTGGCTCTTGTTTCTCAGTACTGATGATAGTCGCCCCGCTCTTCCTTCTCAGTACTGATGATAGTGGCCCGCTCTTCCTTCTCAGTACTGATGATAGTGGCCCCGCTCTTCCTTCTCAGTACTGATGATAGTGGCCCCGCTCTTCCTTCTCAGTAATGATGATAGTGGCCCCGCTCTTCCTTCTCAGTACTAATGATAGTCGCCCGCTCTTCCTTCTCAGTACTGATGATAGTCGCCCGCTCTTCCTTCTCAGTAATGATGATAGTGGCCCCGCTCTTCCTTCTCAGTACTAATGATAGTCGCCCGCTCTTCCTTCTCAGTACTGATGATAGCCGTCCCGCTCTTCCTTCTCAGTAATGATGATAGTCGCCCGATCTTCCTTCTCAGTACTAATGATAGTTGCCCCGCTCTTCCTTCTCAGTACTAATGATAGTGGCCCCGCTCTTCCTTCTCAGTACTGATGATAGTCGCCGGCTCTTGTTTCTCAGTACTGATGATAGCCGTCCCGCTCTTCCTTCTCAGTACTGATGATAGTCGCCCCGCTCTTCCTTCTCAGTACTGATGATAGTCGTCCTGCTCTTGTTTCTCAGTACTGATGATAGTCGTCCTGCTCTTCCTTCGGGTATGAGATCCAGTGGTCCCATTAGAATTTTTTTGTGTGTCCCCTCTACCTGTGCACCTAACCCTTCCCTTATTACTATATACATTGCTGATGGATGTCTGGATGATCCTGCCATTTCCCTGGACTTCCTTTTATTGAGAAAATCAAAATAAGGAAATTTTTTAATTTTTAAAAAAAATAAAAAATCGCAAAATTTGGATTTTTGAATTTCCTAATTTCCCAAAAAGTGCAAAAAAACAACAAATGTAACGAAAAACAAGCGTAACTTTCGGCAGTGCACGTGTCTAGTATTTTATAACGTTGATCTGACTTGTGTTTGCAGATGACGGGGAGGCTCTGCGTCTGGTTACAGAGCTGGAGCACAACGTGTCTCTTCTGCCGGCGGTGGTGGGGGGTACGAATGTTCATGCGGAGATCGCTCTGGCCCTGCAGCCCCTGAGGAGCGATAACACCCAGCTGAGGAGGTGAGTGATGGCAGGATGTCACAACTGAGTTCTTCCTCTTGGATGTCTCTGGATAGAGTGCAAATAATGTTATTTATGTACATTGGAGAAAATAAATACCATATTTGATTCCCTGCAGATTGTGTAAGTTTGAGTTATGACAGATGGTAGTACAGTGGGTGGGGGGATAATGAATGTCTCCCCTGCAAATTGTTACATAGGAATGAAGGGTCTATCATTTTTCTCATAGGTGTATTGTATGATAGAGACAGAAGATCAACAAAAAATCCAGAGAGATCACATGATACGAATGTTATAAATGGAAGAAAATAAGTATTTGACCCCCTTAGTAGTCGGCGGAGGTTCCTTAGTAGTCGGCGGAGGTTCCTTAGTAGTCGGCGGAGGTTCCTTAGTAGTCGGCGGAGGTTCCTTAGTAGTCGGCGGAGGTTCCTTAGTAGTCGGCGGAGGTTCCTTAGTAGTCGGCGGAGGTTCCTTAGTAGTCGGCGGAGGTTCCTTAGTAGTCGGCGGAGGTTCCTTAGTAGTCGGCGGAGGTTCCTTAGTAGTCGGCGGAGGTTCCTTAGTAGTTGGGGGAGGTCCCTTAGTAGTCGGCTGAGGTTCCTTAGTAGTCGGCGGAGGTTCCTTAGTAGTCGGGGGAGGTCCCTTAGTAGTTGGGGGAGGTCCCTTAGTAGTTGGGGGAGGTCCCTTAGTAGTTGGCGGAGGTTCCTTAGTGGTTGGCGGAGGTTCCTTAGTGGTTGGCGGAGGTTCCTTAGTGGTTGGCGGAGGTCCCTTAGTGGTTGACGGAGGTCCCTTAGTGGTTGGCGGAGGTCCCTTAGTGGTTGGCGGAGGTCCCTTAGTGGTTGGCGGAGGTCCCTTAGTGGTTGGCGGAGGTCCCTTAGTGGTTGGCGGGAGGTTCCTTAGTGGTTGGCGGGAGGTTCCTTAGTGGTTGGCGGGAGGTTCCTTAGTGGTTGGCGGGAGGTTCCTTAGTGGTTGGCGGGAGGTTCCTTAGTGGTTGGCGGGAGGTTCCTTAGTGGTTGGGGGGAGGTTCCTTAGTGGTTGGGGGGAGGTTCCTTAGTGGTTGGGGGGAGGTTCCTTAGTGGTTGGGGGGAGGTTCCTTAGTGGTTGGGGGGAGGTTCCTTAGTGGTTGGGGGGAGGTTCCTTAGTGGTTGGGGGGAGGTTCCTTAGTGGTTGGGGGGAGGTTCCTTAGTGGTTGGGGGGAGGTTCCTTAGTGGTTGGGGGGAGGTTCCTTAGTGGTTGGGGGGAGGTTCCTTAGTGGTTGGGGGAGGTTCCTTTAGTAGTTGGGGGAGGTTCCTTTAGTAGTTGGGGGAGGTTCCTTTAGTAGTTGGGGGAGGTTCCTTTAGTAGTTAGGGGAGGTCCCTTGTTGGGAAGCACAGAGGTCAGACGTTTCTTGTAGTCGGTGATCAGGTCTCCACACATCTCAGGAGGGATTTTCTCTTCTTTACAGATCTTCTCTGAATCCTCTATAGGGGTTGTGAAGGCAGAAGGTGCATTCTATGCATTAAGCTAAAAACCTTCTGTGTGTAGCGGCCCCCCCCCCCCCCCCCCAATACCTGAGCCCCATGTCTCTCCAGCAATGTATGTGAGTGCCTCGACCGTCCAGGATTCTCGCTCCTGAGACACAGCAGTGGAACCATTGGCTTTTGCTGCTGTCAATCAAGTCGGTTAGCCAATCAGGAGAGAGAGGGGACAAGGCTGAACCTTGGCTCTGTGTCTAAATGGAGACACAGAGCTTCGGCTCATGTGGCCCCATAGCAAGCTGCTTGCTGTGGGGGGCACTCGACAGGAGGGAGGGGCCAGAAGTGCCGAAGAGGGACCTGAGAAGAGGATGGGTGCTGCCCTTGCTGACTACGTTGGGTGGTCAGCAAGTGGTTAATCCCAAACTATTTGCCCCCCCCTTGAGGGTTAAAGCTGAACACTTTCTGTAGAAGATGGTAGAGCTTAGTTACATCTCACATATTATAATGGCTCTTCATCGGCAGCTTCCGTTATTTATGACATCTAATCTTTACTATTTCCAGGAGACTGCGAATCCTGAACCAGCAGCTGAGAGATCGGGAGAGAACGGCGCGATCGGACGAGCAAAGCTATGAAGGTGAGCCACTCCCCAGAACTCGGAAGCAGCCATATCTCCCCCCCCCCCCCTTTTATTTTTATTTTTTTACCATAAAGTAGAGATTGCATTAAAGTAAAAAAAGGGAATAATAATAAAAAATAAAAATTCTATACTTGCCTCCTCTGTGCAATGAACTAGAGCAAGCACAGAGTGACCCGGAACCTCCTCTTCTCTGGTCTGCTGCCCGCCCTCCTGACCCCTCCCCCTGCTGAGTTCCCCCCCAGAGCAAGCTGCTCGCTATAGGGGCACATGTGTGTGTGCTTCCTCCTGAGCCGCCTCTGTGTTTCCACAGAGCACAACTCGGCCCTCCCCCCCCTCTCTCCTCACTGGCTGTGATTGGCAGGAGCCAGTGCTTCCTGCTACTGCCTCTCCTATCCAATGAGGAGAAAGACAGTGCTCTTGTGCATGTGTGTTTGTGCACGTGTGTGTTTGTGTTTGTGTGTGTTTGTGTGTGTGTGTGTGTTTGTGTGTGTGTGTGTGTTTGTGTGTGTGTGTTTGTGTGTGTGTGTTTGTGTGTGTGTGTTTGTGTGTGTGTTTGTGTGTGTGTGTTTGTGTGTGTTTGTGTGTGTGTTTGTGTGTGTGTGTGTGTGTGTATTTGTTTTTTAATGCATAGAATGCATTAAAGGAGAAGTCCAGCTAAATATTATTTGTTTGGTGGCACTCTTCCCATGGATCACAGGAGTGCAATTCGTTTTGTAACCTGTTTTCAGCAGAGAGCGGACTGAAATTTTATTTTTGGAAATCTGCTTTAATAATACATTTTAAAATAATATTTGTAGTCCCAGAATAATCCATACATTTTGGCCTATACTTTGTGTGTCTGGATGCAGCACGACGCGTGATTTGCACATTTTTAAAGGAGAAATACAGGGAAAGCTTGGCTGTAGTTCTGTAGATCGTAGTTCGTTCTGCACTCCTGTGAACAGTTTTTAGCAGACAGCGGGCTGAAGTCTGCTGTCGGCTGACGTAACAGACGGTCCAGGCTCGGGCAAGATCGCGACCATGGAGTCGGGGTGCCCCCACATGTCTGGACCGGCGCACAGCGAGCCACTGAGATCCTGAGCTGGCCGCCCAGCACTCCAGTGAGCATGGGGGGGCAGAGCAGAGAGCTGCTGACTAACAGTCCTCATCTCTTTGCTCGTGGAGCCCTGAGAACCGAGCAATCGGTGGTGTTTGATTGCTCGGTTTTCAGTCTTAGAGCCAGCACGGGCTGCATCCACCTAGGTAAGTATGATTCAAGAAGAGAACAGGTTTCACATACTTCTTTTTAATAGTACCCCAACACGTAAGTGCACCTGATCCTCATCACAATATAGGAGTTGCCTTCTGGAGGGGGGGGGGTTTATTCGAGGTCCATGAACCAAGCATTAATCCTCAACACAGGTCCGTGTGAAGCCAGCAGCCATGTCGGGGCTTGTCCTGATCCTGAAGGAGGAACTCCAGTTTGTTGCCGATCATTTTTATAATTGTTACGTTGTTCTAATTGTCTCCCCAGTGACGTCCCTCCAGTCTATGAACGAGACGTTAGAGCAGCAGCTGGCGGAGTCTCAGAAAAGCTTGGAGTCCCAGCAGAATAAGAACGAGGAGCTTCTGAAGGTGGTGGAGTCCCAGAAGGAGGAGAACAAAACCCTCTCCCAGGTCATCCAAGAGAAGGAACGGGAAATCCTTCAGATTCTGCAGCAGAAGGACGTCGCATCCTCCAGGCTGAAGACCGGTGAGTGTTCTTCTTCTCCGGGGAACTTTCACCTTCATCACCTGACCGCCGCACATCATTGACTCGTATAAAGCGAAACGAAACCCATCGATTTCACAGTTTAACCACTTCAGCCCCAGAAGGATTTTTTTCCCCTTAACCACTTAAGGACCCCTTCACGCCGATATACGTCGGCAGAATGGCACGGCTGGGCACATCAACGTACCTGTACGTTGCCCTTTAAGCCGCGGGGTCGCGCGCGCCGCCGGAGCGTGCACGCGACCCGGTCCGAAGCTCCGCGGACCCGATCGCCGCTGGAGTCCCGCGATCGGTCCCCGGAGGTGAGTGTAAACACAGATTCCCCAGTCTTCACTGTGGCAGCGTCATCGATCGCGTGTTCCCTGGTATAGGGAAACACAATCCATGACGTCACTCCTACAGCCACGCCCCCCCTACAGTTAGAAACAGAGATGAGGTCACACTTAACCCCTTCAGCGCCCCCTGGTGGTTAACTCCCAAACTGCAATTGTCATTTTCACAGCAATAGGTGCATTTTTAATGCACTTTTTGATGTGAAAATGACAATGGTCCCAAAAATGTGTCAAAATTGTCCGAAGTGTCCGCCATAATGTCGCAGTCACGGAAAAAAACGCTGATCGCCGCCATTTGTAGTAAAAAATAAAAATGCATTAAAACTATGCCCTATTTTATAAACGCTAAAATTTTTGCGCAAACCAATCAATAAACGCTTATTGCGATTTTTATTTCTTACCAAAAATATGTAGAAGAATACGCATCGGCCTAAACAGAGGAAAAAAAAGATTTTTTATAAATTTTGTGAGATATTTATTTTAAAGTAAAAAATATTGCATTTTTTTTTCAAAATTGTCGCTCTATTTTTTGTTCATAGCGCAAAAAATAAAAACCGCAGAGGTGATCAAATACCACCAAAAGAAAGCTCTATTTGTGGGGAAAAAAGGACGCCAATTTTGTTTGGGAGTCACGTCGCACGACTGCGCAATTGTCAGTGACGCAGTGCCGAATCGCAAAAACCTGCCCGGGGTCCTTTTAGCTGCCTAACGGTCCGGGGATTAAGTGGTTAATGACCCGGCAATTTTTTGTGATTCGGCACTGTGTTGCTTTAACTGACAGTTGCGCGACGTTGTTCCCAAACAAAATTGATGTCCTTTTTTACCAACAAATAGAGCTTTTTTTTTGGTGGTATTTGATCACGTCTGCGGGGTTTTTTTTTTTTTTTGCACTGTAAATAAAAATAAAAGAATACCAACCATTTTGGAAATTTTATTTTTTACTTTCTACTATAAAACATATCCCCCCAAAAATATATATATATATATATATATATATATATATATATATATATATATATATATATATATATATATATATATATATATATATATATATATATATATATATACATACATACATACATACATACATACATACATACATACATACATACATACATACATATATATGTATGTATAACATTTTGGGCAAAAAATCCCAATTAGCGTATATTGATTGGTTTACGCAAAAGTTATCGCGGGATAGATTTAGGGACTTATATATATATATATATATATATATATTTTTTTTTTACTAGTAATGGTGGCGATCTGCGATTTATTTTTATTTTTTTATTTTAATTTTTTGTGGTGGACAAATCTGACCCCAAATGACACGTATTTGGGGACCAGTGACATTATTACACTGGTCAGTGTTATAAAAATTACACTGGCAGGGAAGGGGTTAAGTGTGTTCCCTTGTTGTGTTCTAAGTTTAGGGGGGATGGGCTCACTGGGACATGCCAGAGATCACTGTTCCCCGATCACTGGCATGTCATTGGGCAGAATGGATAATCGCCTTGTTTACAGAGGCAGTTCCCCCATTCTGCCTCTGTACACAGCGATTGCGGGTCACCGGCAGACATCGTGTCCGCGGGACCCGCGACAGTCGCGCCTGCTATCCTCCTTTGATTGGTAGGTCAGTCCGCACAGGAAAGCCGACCGGCCGCAGTAAGACCCCATACGCACTATTAGATTTTGGTCTTCAGATTTACCAAAACCATGTAGTGCCCTCAGCCTTTCACACTGGGAGGGTATGAGAGGCGGTTTCGGGCGCTTTACAGGTGCTAAGTGGTAAAAAAAAAAAACTTTTAAGTAATAATGATCCTCCAGAGGATTGGTTTTCATGTATGGGGGGTAATAACGAGACGAAGGTCTTTGTGTTTCAGAGTCGGAAGACGCGGTGGGGAACATGAGGAGCCTCCAGTTCAGGTTGGAGTCGGCGGAGAAGGAGAATCAGATTCTGGGGATAACGCTGCGGCAGAGAGACGTGGAAGTGGCCAGACTGAGAGAACTCGCCAGGTACGGAAATCTTCACAATTCATAGCGATTTATCTCCAACTAATCCCATCCTTCCAGCCCTGGGTGTAATGTGTGAGTACTGCGAGCCCAGCCTCTGTGTGATGGTAAACGACAGGCTGGGCATACAGGACATGGGCAGGATGACGCAAGTGTCTGCCATTTTAAAGTAGCGGCCCCAATCTTTTTTTTTTTTTAGCACCAGGGAGCGCTTTTGAGTAGCCAATTTTTCCAGGGGGGGGGGGGGGGGGGGGGGCGGGGGAGCGGTTAATGGAGTTTCTAAAAAAACAAAAACAAAAAAAAAACACTGCACTGTAAAGAAGCACTGTGATTGATTTACAATGCATTCCCCTTTTATCGCAGTCCTCCCTGCAGTCATGGCCCCCCATCGCAGTCCTCCCTGCAGTCATGGCCCCCCCATCGCAGTCCTCCCTGCAGTCATGGCCCCCCCATCGCAGTCCTCCCTGCAGTCATGGCCCCCCCATCGCAGTCCTCCCTGCAGTCATGGCCCCCCCATCGCAGTCCTCCCTGCAGTCATGGCCCCCCCATCGCAGTCCTCCCTGCAGTCATGGCCCCCCATCGCAGTCCTCCCTGCAGTCATGGCCCCCCCATCGCAGTCCTCCCTGCAGTCATGGCCCCCCCATCGCAGTCCTCCCTGCAGTCATGGCCCCCCCCATCGCAGTCCTCCCTGCAGTCATGGCCCCCCCATCGCAGTCCTCCCTGCAGTCATGGCCCCCCCCATCGCAGTCCTCCCTGCAGTCATGGCCCCCCCATCGCAGTCCTCCCTGCAGTCATGGCCCCCCCATCGCAGTCCTCCCTGCAGTCATGGCCCCCCCATCGCAGTCCTCCCTGCAGTCATGGCCCCCCCATCGCAGTCCTCCCTGCAGTCATGGCCCCCCCATCGCAGTCCTCCCTGCAGTCATGGCCCCCCCATCGCAGTCCTCCCTGCAGTCATGACCCCCCATCGCAGTCCTCCCTGCAGTCATGTGGCCCCTCTCCCATCGCAGTCCTCCCTGCAGTCATGTGGCCCCTCTCCCATCGCAGTCCTCCCTGCAGTCATGTGGCCCCTCTCCCATCGCAGTCCTCCCTGCAGTCATGTGGCCCCTCTCCCATCGCAGTCCTCCCTGCAGTCATGTGGCCCCTCTCCCAGTCCTCCCTGCAGTCATGTGGCCCCTCTCCCAGTCCTCCCTGCAGTCATGGCCCCCCATCGCAGTCCTCCCTGCAGTCATGGCCCCCCATCGCAGTCCTCCCTGCAGTCATGGCCCCCCATCGCAGTCCTCCCTGCAGTCATGTGGCCCCTCTCCCATCGCAGTCCTCCCTGCAGTCCACCCTGCAGTCATGTGGCCCCTCTCCCATCACAGTCCTCCCTGCAGTCATGCCCCCCCCTTCTCTTTAAAAGCACAGTCCCCCTTACAATCTCTGCCTCCCCTGCAGTGTCTAAATGCCCATACACACAATACGAAAATCTGAAGAAGTGTTTTGATTTTTGGATCGTTGGTCTGCTGCTTTCGAAAGTTTATTCCGATATAAAAATGTTGTCGTATGGGAAGCCTGCATCCGATTTTTCGTTTTGATTATTACAGTTTTCGTACATAAGCGGGGAAAACTACGCATGCTTGGAAACAAACAAATACATACAAAACTAGTCAACGCATGACGTCACGTCTGAAGTTAAATTCTGTCGTATGAGAATTTTCGTACAGCGAATAACCTCTTCACTTTCGACATGAGACTAGCGTGCAACAAAAACAGACGTTCGGTCTTCCGAAAATCTGATGGTGTGTACGGCTTTTACTTTCTGCAGGACAGAGGTATTTAACAGCCTGTGTCTGTTCTCATGGGCCGCCAAAGTCCTCCTATTAGCAAGGCAGGGGGCGGAGAAAATACTTTTTAAGGTACTTCAGGCGTTTTACATAAAGAGAAAAAAACGTGACTAACTGGAATAAAAATAAACCGCGTCTGGGCGCCATTAGATGTTCTCAGTGTTTTGGGTTTGGGGACACAATGTGAGTTCGGGGGGGGGGGGGGCGTCCCCTCCGCTCCATGTCCTGGAAGGGTAATTAGGCAGTAATTTTGGCTCTGCTTTCTGCAAATGACATCTGGAATGGGGTAAGTATAAGAAAAGGATAATATCCATGGGGGGGGGAGGGGGTGCAGAACGCAGTCGGTGAACTCCTAATGCTGTCCAGGAAGATAAGATGGATAAATTGACCTGCGAATATAAAATGAGAAAAAGACGCACAAGGTTCCTGCAGGAGAAGACATACTGTATACACTCTATACACTCTCTATATACCGTATATACTCTATACACTCTCTATATACCGTATACACTCTCTATATACCGTATATACTCTATACACTCTCTATATACCGTATACACTCTCTATATACCGTATATACTCTATACACTCTCTCTATATACCGTATACACTCTCTATATACCGTATACACTCTCTATATACCGTATACACTCTCTATATACCGTATATACTCTATACACTCTCTATATACTGTATACACTCTCTATTTACCGTATATACTCTATACACCCTCTATATACCGTATATACTCTATACACCCTCTATATACCGTATACACTCTCTATATACCGTATACACTCTATACACTCTCTATATACCGTATACACTCTCTATATACCGTATACACTCTATACACTCTCTATATACCGTATACACTCTATACACTCTCTATATACCGTATATACTCTATACACTCTCTCTATATACCGTATACACTCTCTATATACCGTATACACTCTCTATATACCGTATACACTCTCTATATACCGTATATACTCTATACACTCTCTATATACTGTATACACTCTCTATTTACCGTATATACTCTATACACCCTCTATATACCGTATATACTCTATACACCCTCTATATACCGTATACACTCTCTATATACCGTATACACTCTATACACTCTCTATATACCGTATACACTCTCTATATACCGTATACACTCTATACACTCTCTATATACCGTATACACTCTATACACTCTCTATATACCGTATATACTCTATACACTCTCTCTATATACCGTATACACTCTCTATATACCGTATACACTCTCTATATACCGTATACACTCTCTATATACCGTATACACTCTCTATATACCGTATATACTCTATACACTCTCTATATACCGTATACACTCTCTATATACTCTATACACTCTCTATTTACCGTATATACTCTATACACTCTCTATATACCGTATATACTCTATACACTCTCTCTATATACTGTATACACTCTCTATATACCGTATACACTCTATACACTCTCTATATACCGTATACACTCTATACACTCTCTCTATACCGTATACACTCTCTATATACCGTATATACTCTATACACTCTCTCTATATACCGTATACACTCTCTATATACCGTATATACTCTATACACTCTCTATATACCGTATACACTCTCTATATACTCTATACACTCTCTCTATATACCGTATACACTCTCTATATACCGTATACACTCTCTATATACCGTATACACTCTCTATATACCGTATATACTCTATACACTCTCTCTATATACTGTATACACTCTCTATATACCGTATACACTCTATACACTCTCTCTATACCGTATACACTCTATACACTCTCTCTATACCGTATACACTCTCTATATACCGTATATACTCTATACACTCTCTCTATATACTGTATACACTCTCTATATACCGTATACACTCTATACACTCTCTATATACCGTATATACTCTATAACTCTCTCTATATACCGTATACACTCTCTATATACCGTATATACTCTATACACTCTCTATATACCGTATACACTCTCTATATACCGTATACACTCTCTATATACCGTATATACTCTATACACTATATACCGTATACACTCTCTATATACTCTATACACTCTCTATATACCGTATATACTCTATACACCCTCTATATACCGTATATACTCTATACACTCTCTCTATATATTGTATACACTCTCTATATGCCGTATATACTCTCTATATACCGTATACACTCTCTATATACCGTATATACTGTATACACTCTCTTTATATACCGTATACACTCTATATACCGTATACACTCTATATACCGTATACACTCTATATACCGTATACACTCTATATACCGTATACACTCTCTATATACCGTATATACTCTATACACTCTATATACCGTATACACTCTATATACCGTATACACTCTATATACCGTATACACTCTCTATACCGTATACACTCTCTATATACCGTATATACTCTATACACTCTCTCTATATACTGTATACACTCTATATACCGTATACACTCTCTATATACCGTATATACTCTATACACTCTCTCTATATACCGTATATACTTGAGTATAAGCCAAGTTTTTGAGCACAATTTTTTGTGCTGAAAATGCCCCCCTCGGCTTATACTCGAGTCACCTTTTTGCGCCTGATCTCCCGGAGTTTGGGGACCCGATGCCGGCCGGTCGTAGGTCCCCTGGTCCCCAAACTTAGCACACATGTAGCCCCACGCTTCCTCTACAAGAGTGCAAAGTTTGTTGTCTGGGGGACCTACAGCTGGGGAGCACTGATTTTTCAAACACGGGCATCCCTTCTATATACTCCCATGTTAACCGGTAATTTCTCCGGTGAGTACCTGGTACCGGCTGGTCGTAGGTAGAGGTCGACCGATATGGGTTTTTCTCTGGCCGATGCCGATATTTAGAAATCGGGGCGGCCGATATGTGGCTGTTTTTTGCGGCCGATATTTTAGGCCGATATTTTTTTTTTTTTTTTCTTCATCTCAGCAAATCTAGGGTGGAGAGGTGGGGAGGAGGTTATCGTTTAGGGTGGAGAGGTGGTGTGCAGCCTATTAGTGTCCATCAGTGCAGCCTGTCGGTGCCACATCCGTGCCCACCGGTGCAGCCTATCAGTATCCATTAGTGCCCACCAGTGCAATCTATCAGTGTCCATTAGTGCCCACCAGTGGATCTCACTAATGCCCACCAGTACAGAGCTCCTCAGTGCCCACAGTATAGCGTCCTTGTTGCCCACAGTATAGCCCCCCTTGGTGCCGACAGTATAGCCCCCCTTGGTGCCGACAGTATAGCCCCCCTTGGTGCCGACAGTATAGCCCCCCATGGTGCCGACAGTATAGCCCCCCCTTGGTGCCGACAGTATAGCCCCCCCTTGGTGCCGACAGTATAGCCCCCCCTTGGTGCCGACAGTATAGCCCCCCCTTGGTGCCGACAGTATAGCCCCCCCTTGGTGCCGACAGTATAGCCCCCCCTTGGTGCCGACAGTATAGCCCCCCCTTGGTGCCGACAGTATAGCCCCCCCCCCTGGTGCCCACAGTATAGCCCCCCCCCTGCCCACAGTATAGCCCCCCCCCTTGGTGCCCACAGTATAGCCCCCCCCCCCCTTGGTGCCCACAGTATAGCCCCCCCCCCCCCCCCCCTTGGTGCCCACAGTATAGCCCCCCCTTGGTGCCCACAGTATAGCCCCCCCCCCTTGGTGCCCACAGTATAGCCCCCCCCCTTGGTGCCCACAGTATAGCCCCCCCCCCCCGGTGCCCACAGTATAGCCCCCCCCCCTTGGTGCCCACAGTATAGCAGCTCAGTAATGTAATTAATAATGTCAGTGCCCACAAGCAGAGCGCTTGGCTCTGTTCCGTCCCCTCGCCTGGCCAAGGAGAGATCGATCTGTCCCCTGACGTGCTGCGCGCCCCGCCTCCACACTACAAACCCCAGAATGCAGTGCGGCCAGTAACGGCCAATCGGCGGCCGCAGCTGCACAGTTGGGGAGAAAAAAAAAAAAACAGCAAACAACGGCCGTTTAGAATAGACGGTGGGCGGCCAGGGGGAGGATTTACACGCAGCACGCCCCTGCTTCTGATCCCTAACAATCGGTCTGTTTTCACGCAATAATCGTCCGATGACGATTTCTATAAAAAAAAGCGAAATATCGGCCGACCCCCTAGTCGTTGGTCCCCTGAACCGGGAAACTTGGCACACATGTAGCCCCCTTTCTCCTCTACAAGTGTAAAACGTTTGTAGTCTGGGGGACCTATGGCCGGGGAGAACCGGGCATCCCTTCCATAGACTCCCATGTTAAACGGTAATTTTCTCCTGTGAGTTTGGGGACCTGCTACCCGGCCGGTCATAGCCTAGGTCCCCTGGACCTGGAACTTGGCACACATGTAGCCCCCTTTCTCCTCTACAAGTGTTGTCTGGGGGACCTACGGCTGGGGAACACCTTTTTTTTTTTTTTTTTTTCAAATCCGGGCACGCCTTCCATAGACTCCCATGTCAACCGTCAGTCTAGTCATGGGCACAGTGAGGCATGCAGATGGGCACAGTGAGGCATGCAGATGGGCACAGTGAGGCATGCAGATGGGCACAGTGAGGCATGCAGATGGGCACAGTGAGGCATGCAGATGAGCACAGTGAGGCATGCAGATGGGCACAGTGAGGCATGCAGATGGGCACAGTGAGGCATGCAGATGGGCACAGTGAGGCATGCAGATGGGCACAGTGAGGCATACAGATGGACACCCTAGGCTTGTACACGAGTCAATACATTTTCCCTTTTTTTTTTTTTTTGGTAAAATGAGGTGCCTCGGTTTATATTCGGGTCGGCTTATACTCGAGTACACACGGGTAGTTACATAGTTAGGTTGAAAAGACACACATCAGACCCTTCATACTTCCCTCTCCACGTCCCCTGGACTGGTCTCTGCGCTATTTCTAAGCAAAACGGCCTCCAGTGGTCCATGGCTGTCCCATAGGAAGGACGGGAACAAATAGGACCATGGCACACAAAGAGGAGGACTTGATGGGAATGTTCTTTTTTAGAAGAAAGGCTCTGCAGTTAAGATGTAGGATGTGGAGGAAGGTGAGTATTTTAAAGTGTTTGTTAACCCCATAAAAATAAAATAAAAAAATACAGATCTTGGTCCCTTAAAGCAGAATAAACAGCGCAGTGTAATCTGCCCCCCCCCCCCCCCACCCCCTCTAAACTGTAAAAGAAAAAACTCCCTGTACCTGCCTCTTCCTGTATCCCCTCTGTGTTCTGACCACAATACAGTAAAACCTTGGTTTGAGAGCGTTTTGCAAGACAAGCAAAATGTTTCAATAAATGTTGCCTTGATATACAAGCGATGTCTTGATATAAGAGTAGCGTCGTGTCACAGCTGAGTGTAAAAGAGAAGAGCGGCGCCTCTAAGTGTAGCAATATGGTTACATGTAATGAAGGGACAACATTTAGCAACGTATTGCTACACTTAGAGGCGCCGCTCTTCTCTTTTATACCCTGTAAAAAAAAAAATGCTTTGATATACAAGTGCTTTGGATTACAAGCACGTTTCTGGAACAAATTATCCTCGCAATCCGAGGTTTTACTGTATTGCAGGGATATGCAATTAGCGGACCTCCAGATGTTGAAAAACTACAAGTCCCATCATGCCTCTGGGTGTCATGCTTGTGGCTGATAGAAATCATGGGGCCACCCCTGGTCCCTCCTGCAGCCCCAACCTGGCTCCGCCCATGGCCCCTCCCCAGATGCCATATTGTGCTGCAGACAGTGCCACCCATTCCATGCCGCCTGCCAATGCCATGTTGTGCTGCAGACTGTGCCGCCAATGCCGTAATCTGCTGCAGACACTGCCACCCATGGCATAATTCTATTGGCAGCATGGGTGCCACTGTCTCTGCAGGCAGCACATGCGTTATGGCATTAGCGTAATGTGTGGCACTGTCTGCAGCACATTGCGGCATGGGAATCAGTGCCACCCATGCCGTAATGTGCAGAGGAAGTGCCACCCATGCTGCCAGTAGATTTATGCCATTGGCGGCATGGGTGGCACTGTCAGCAGGTAGCACATGCGTTATGGCATTAGCATCATGGGTGGCACTGTCTGCAGCACATTGCAGCATGGGAATCAGTGCCACCCATGCCGCCAATGTGCTGCAGACGGTGCCACCCATGGCGCTAATATCATGTCTGCAGCACATTGGCGGCATGGGTGGCACTGATTCCCATGCCGCAATGTGCTGCAGACAGTGCCACACATTACGCTAATGCCATAACGCATGTGCTACCTGCTGACAGTGCCACCCATGGCATAAATCTACTGGCAGCATGGGTGGCACTTCCTCTGCAGGCAGCACATGCGTTATGACATTAGCGGCATGGCAGGCACTGCCTGCAGAACATTACGGCATTTGCGGCATGGGTGGGACTGATTCCCATGCCGCAATGTGCTGCAGACAGTGCCACACATTACGCTAATGCCATAACGCATGTGCTACCTGCTGACGGTGCCACCAATGCCATATTGTGCTGCAGACACTGCCACCCATGCCGTCAATGGCATAATTCTACTGGCAGCATGGGTGGCACTGTCTCCCATGCCGCAATGTTCTGCAGACAGTGCCACACATTACGCTAATGCCATAACGCATGTGCTACCTGCTGACGGTGCCACCCATGCAGCCAATGCCATATTGTGTGGCATGGGTGGCACTGTCTCTGCTGGCAGCACATGCGTTATGACTTTAGCGGCATGGGTGGCACTGCCTGCAGAACATTGCGGCATGGGTGGCACTGTCTCCCATGCCGCAATGTTCTGCAGACAGTGCCACCAATGACGCTAATGTCATAATGCATGTGCTACCTGCTGACGGTGCCACCCATATAGCCAATGCCATATTGTGTGGCACTGTCTCTGCAAGCAGCACATGCGTTATGGCATTGGGGGTCAGGGGTGGCACTGTCTGCAGAACATTACGGCATGGGTGGCACTGTCTCTGCAGGCAGCATGTGTTGTGGGCAGACAAAGGCACCCATGCCACAATGTATAGGTGCCATTACCAGAAACAATGCAAAAGTCTTGCTATGCCTCATGGGACTTGTAGTTCAGCAACAGCTGGAGGTCCACTGATTGCATATCCCTGCGAGTATCTCTACATTGTCCTCATGAATGAGCCACCTGACCCTGTTACGGCCCGGTGTGGATACGGCCATCATTCTGCGTCGGTAATGAAGGTGGTCACACTTTTTTTTTTTTTTTAATAGGACTCTGCAGGCCAGCATGGCCAAACTGCTGTGTGACCTGGGCAAGGACACCACCAAAGCCAGGCCTGGGGTTCCGCTGACGCAGGCCGCACTGGACAGCTATGAGAAGCAGCTCCGAACTGACCAATGTCCGGCCAGCAGCTCCATCCTCAGCTACCTCAAAAGACTGGAGATGGATCAAGTGATCCCGGGTAGCAGCGATCAGCCGGATCCCGCTGCTTCCACCTACCAGAAGGAACCGACCTCCGACCCCAGCGATGACTTCATCATGAATTATCCGAGACCGGAGCCCACCATCTCCTCCATCCCCTCCCACAGCCCCCAAAAGCTCCGCCCAGAAGGGAACAGCCGGTCCTGTTCCCTGATCGGTGACGAGTACAAGCCGGATGAGACCACCTATTTACCGCTGGCCAGTAGCCCCCGCAAAGCCAACTTTGCACCCGCCGCTCGGGTGATGTGCACCCCACCGAGAGACGTCGGGGAGAAGATGAAGGTCTTTGGTGTTTCCGAGGGCAACCGCCCCATTCAGAGGAGTTTATTCGATGTCCCGGACACGGCGGGGAGGCCCTCCCGAGATTTAGACGTGCCAAAACCTAAAGAGCCCCCCGGGGGTCACCCGCCCCTCCTCCATCATCTGAGCAACCTGAGAATTACTGACGGCCGCCTAAACGAGCGCCCGGCGTTCGATGTCATGTCTGCGACATCCGATTGGTCCATTGCCTCTTTCGCCACCTTCACCTCACACGACGAGCAGGATTTCCGGAACGGTCTGGCATCTCTGGATGCCAACATCGCCAAATTACAGAGGACTTTACAGGGCGCCACCAACAAGTAACATCGCCAAATTACAGAGGACTTTACAGGGCGCCACCAACAAGTAACATCGCCAAATTACAGAGGACTTTACAGGGCGCCACCAACAAGTAACATCGCCAAATTACAGAGGACTTTACAGGGCGCCACCAACAAGTAACATCGCCAAATTACAGAGGACTTTACAGAGCGCCACCAACAAGTAACATCGCCAAATTACAGAGGACTTTACAGAGCGCCACCAACAAGTAACATCGCCAAATTACAGAGGACTTTACAGGGCGCCACCAACAAGTAACATCGCCAAATTACAGAGGACTTTACAGGGCGCCACCAACAAGTAACATCGCCAAATTACAGAGGACTTTACAGAGCGCCACCAACAAGTAACATCGCCAAATTACAGAGGACTTTACAGGGCGCCCCCAACAAGTAACATCGCCAAATTACAGAGGACTTTACAGGGCGCCCCCAACAAGTAACATCGCCAAATTACAGAGGACTTTACAGAGCGCCACCAACAAGTAACATCGCCAAATTACAGAGGACTTTACAGGGCGCCACCAACAAGTAACATCGCCAAATTACAGAGGACTTTACAGGGCGCCACCAACAAGTAACATCGCCAAATTACAGAGGACTTTACAGGGCGCCACCAACAAGTAACATCGCCAAATTACAGAGGACTTTACAGGGCGCCACCAACAAGTAACATCGCCAAATTACAGAGGACTTTACAGGGCGCCACCAACAAGTAACATCACCAAATTACAGAGGACTTTACAGGGCGCCACCAACAAGTAACATCGCCAAATTACAGAGGACTTTACAGGGCGCCACCAACAAGTAACGCGGATATTTGTTCCCGCAAATTATGTTTACATTTTATTTTTCTAATGAAATATTTAATAATAAAATTTGGTTTGGAAGTGTGACGTGTTCTTGGATCAGTCTGGTTGGTGGACAATGCCTGTGTAGAGGCGGGACTTGCTTGGAACAGTCTGGTTGGTGGACAGAGCCTGTGTAGAGGTGTGACTTGCTTGGAACAGTCTGGTTGGTGGACAGAGCCTGTGTAGAGGCGGGACTTGCTTGGAATAGTCTGGTGGACAGAGCCTGTGTAGAGGCGGGACTTGCTTGGATCAGTCTGGTTGGTGGACAGAGCCTGTGTAGAGGTGGGACTTGCTTGGAATAGTCTGGTGGACAGAGCCTGTGTAGAGGCGGGACTTGCTTGGATCAGTCTGGTTGGTGGACAGAGCCTGTGTAGAGGTGGGACTTGCTTGGATCAGTCTGGTTGGTGAAGAGAGCCTGTGTAGAAGCGGGACTTGCTTGGATCAGTCTGGTTGGTGGACAGAGCCTGTGTAGAGGCGGGACTTGCTTGGAACAGTCTGGTTGGTGGACAGAGCCTGTGTAGAGACGGGACTTGCTTGGATCAGTCTGGTTGGTGGACAGAGCCTGTGTAGAGGCGGGACTTGCTTGGATCAGTCTGGTTGGTGGACAAAATATGTGTAGAGGCGGGACTTGCTTGGATCAGTCTGGTTGGTGGACAGAGCCTGTGTAGAAGCGGGACTTGCTTGGATCAGTCTGGTTGGTGGACAGAGTATGTGTAGAGGCGGGACTTGCTTGGATCAGTCTGGTTGGTGGACAGAGCCTGTGTAGAGGCGGGACTTGCTTGGATCAGTCTGGTTGGTGGACAGAATATGTGTAGAGGCGGGACTTGCTTGGATCAGTCTGGTTGGTGGACAGAGCCTGTGTAGAAGCGGGACTTGCTTGGATCAGTCTGGTTGGTGGACAGAGTATGTGTAGAGGCGGGACTTGCTTGGATCAGTCTGGTTGGTGGACAGAGCCTGTGTAGAGGCGGGACTTGCTTGGATCAGTCTGGTTGGTGGACAGAGCCTGTGTAGAGGCGGGACTTGGTACAGTATGTGTAGAGGCGGTGCTTGCTTGGAATGGTATGATTGGTGGACAAAGCATGTGTGGAGGCGGGGCTTGCTTGGAACAGTCTGGTGGACAGTATGTGTAGAGGCGGGACTTGCTCTGTCCACCAACCAGACTGTTCCAAGCAAGGCCCACCTCTACACATGCTCTGTCCACCAATCATACTATTCCAAGCAAGTGTAGAGGCAAGTGTGGACAGGGCGTGTGTAGAGGCGGGGCTTGCTTGGTGGACAGAGTATGTGTAGAAGCGGGGCTGGCTTGGAACAATCTGGTTGGTGGACAAAGTATGTGTAGAGGCGGGGCTTGCTTGGAACAGTATGTGTAGAGGCGGGGCTTGTTTGGAACAGTATGATTGGTGTAGAGGTGGGGCTGGCTTGGAACAGTCTGGTTGGTGGACAAAGTATGTGTAGAGGCGGGGCTTGCTTGGAACAGTATGTGTAGAGGCGGGGCTTGCTTGGAACAGTATGTGTAGAGGCGGGGCTTGCTTGGAACAGTATGTGTAGAGGCGGGGCTTGCTTGGAACAGTATGTGTAGAGGCGGGGCTTGCTTGGAACAGTCTAGTAACTCTAGTTGGTGAACAAAGTATGTGTAGAGGCAGGACTTGTTTGGAACAGTATGTGTAGAGGCGGGGCTTGTTTGGAACAGTATGATTGGTGTAGAGGTGGGGCTGGCTTGGAACAGTCTGGTTGGTGGACAAAGTAGGTGTAGAGGCGGGGCTTGCTTGGAACAGTATGTGTAGAGGCGGGGCTTGCTTGGAACAGTATGTGTAGAGGCGGGGGCTTGCTTGGAACAGTATGTGTAGAGGCGGGGCTTGCTTGGAACAGTCTAGTAACTCTAGTTGGTGAACAAAGTATGTGTAGAGGCAGGACTTGTTTGGAACAGTATGTGTAGAGGCGGGGCTTGTTTGGAACAGTATGATTGGTGTAGAGGTGGGGCTGGCTTGGAACAGTCTGGTTGGTGGACAAAGTAGGTGTAGAGGCGGGGCTTGCTTGGAACAGTATGTGTAGAGGCGGGGCTTGCTTGGAACAGTATGTGTAGAGGCGGGGCTTGCTTGGAACAGTATGTGTAGAGGCGGGGCTTGCTTGGAACAGTCTAGTAACTCTAGTTGGTGAACAAAGTATGTGTAGAGGCAGGACTTGTTTGGAACAGTATGTGTAGAGGCGGGGCTTGTTTGGAACAGTATGATTGGTGTAGAGGTGGGGCTGGCTTGGAACAGTCTGGTTGGTGGACAAAGTAGGTGTAGAGGCGGGAATTGTTTGGAACGGTGTGATTGGTGGACAGAGCATGTGTAGAGGTGGGATCAAGCCACCAACGCATTTCACATTAGTCAGGGAGGGAACGTCTGAGCTTTTGTGGCTGCTGAATTGCACGGCCCTCACATAAGGTGGCAAAGAAGTAGAAAGCTTGTACTGCGGTCTGTGGGGGGGGGACACGGTCCGAGATCCTCCTCCATTATACCCTGCCAGTCCCAGAACCCGATCCGTGACACTTTATTCCATGTCTTTGTCATTTAGGGCACAGAGACCCATCCTCTATGCTGAGACTCTTTATCCACCTCAGAGCTACCCACAGCCACCCCAGAGAAGAGCCGGAGCAACTTGTCCTGTGTCTGTAAAGCTGGATCTCCTTCCATTGGATTTCTGAGGTGGATGTAGACTCAGTACCCATCCTGAATGGGGTGGTTATCATGTTGGAATACTACCCTGCGGCCCAGTCTCTGAAGGGAGGGGCTCATGCTCTGCTTCAGTATGTCACAGTACATGTCGGCATTCATGGTCCCCTCAATGATCTGTAGCGCCCCCCCCCCCCATTCCCGGCAGCACTCATACAGCCCCAGACCATGACCCTCCCCCCCACCATGCCTGACTGTAGACAAGACACACTTGTCTTTGTCCTCCTCACCTGGCTCCACCCCCCCCCCCCCCACACACGCCTGACACCAAATACCTTTATCTTGTCTCATCAGACCACGGTTCCAGTAATCCATGTCCTTAGTCTTGTCTTCAGCAAAATGTTTGCAGCTCTTTCTTGTGCCTCATCTTTGGAAGAGACTTCCTTCTGGAGACCAATTTGATGCAGTGTGCAGCGTATGGTCTGAGCACCGACAGGCTGACCCCCTCCCCCACCCCTTCACCCTCTCCAGCAATGCTGGCAGCACTCAGACGTCTATTGGGCCTAGCCAGTCTCCAGACCTTAATCCCATAAAAAAAAAATATCTATGGAGGAGCTGAAACTTCGAGTCCCCAAGAAACCTTCAGGATTTGGAGAAGAGAAAATCCCTCCCGAGATGTGTGGAGACCCAATCACCAACTACAAGAAACGTCTGACCTCTGTGCTTCCCAACAAGGACCCGCCCCCCCAACTACAAAGGGGCCTCAGCCCCCCCAACTACAAAGGGTCCTCGCCCCCCCCAACTACAAAGGGGCCTCGCCCCCCCCCAACTACAAAGGGGCCTCGCCCCCCCCAACTACAAAGGGGCCTCGCCCCCCCCAACTACAAAGGGGCCTCGCCCCCCCCAACTACAAAGGGGCCTCAGTCCCCAACTACAAAGGGGCCTCAGTCCCCAACTACAAAGGGGCCTCAGCCCCCAAGTACTAAGGGGGTCAAATACTTATTTTCCTCCATTTATATCATGTGATTTTTGGTTGATATTCTGTCTCCATCACATAAAATACATCTATGAGAAAAATTATAGACCTTCATGTCTATGTAACAAACAATCTACAGGGGACACGATCGTTATTTCCCCCCCGTATCACCTTCTGTCATAACCTTTCACACCCCCCTCCTGTCCAGTGGTGTATTTAGGTTTTGTGTTGCCCCTAAACCTGACTCAACTTGTGCGTCCCAATTTAAATATGACCCACCCCCCTTCCTGTAAAGGACACACCCCTTAAGACTGAAAGTGTAGCGCAAGGCAGTGGGGCCGTTTGTGTGGGCTTTTTCAATGTGTGGGCTTTTTCAATGCCCCCCCCCCCCTTCCAAAGTGCCGCCCTGGGCCAGTGAACCTTGGCACCCATGTTTTGGAATTTAATTTCCCATGATTCTCAGATATGGGTTTTTCTCGATATTTTAGGCCGATTTATTTAAATTTTTTCCCTTCATCTCAGCAAATCTAGGGTGGGGAGGAGGTTATTGTTTAGGGTAGAGAGGTGGTGTGCAGCCCATCAGTGCAGCCCATCAGTGCAGCCTAGTGCCACCTCATTAGTACCCACCAGTGCCACCTCGGTGCCCACCAGTGCAGCCCAGTGCCACCTCGGTGCCCACCAGTGCCACCTCGGTGCCACCTCATCAGTACAGCTCAAGAATGCCATTGCCCACCAGCAGAGCGCTTGGCTCTGTTCCACCCCCCCCAGCACGCCCCTGCTTCGGATCCCTCACAATCGGCCGATGCCGATTTCTTTAAAAAGAGCGAAATATCAGCCAACCTCTAAAGCTCAGGCACTCTACAGTGTAGTTGAGGATCATGGGAAATGTAGTTCTAACACATCTGGGGTGCCGAGGTTCCCCATCACTGGCCTAGGCGTTGCTCCTGCCCTATAAAAGACACTACTACAGCACGGTTTATTCCATACCCAACCTAGCCCCCCCCCCCCCTCTCCCTCCCTCTGGAAATGAACACCCTTTACTCGTATTGATTGGGGTTCTGGACTCGTCTGCTGTACTTTGGCGCCTTCATAGGGCCACATCTGGTGTTTAGGTAAATTTAATCAAATATTTAGTTCTGACCCCCCCAATGACATCACTGAACACACAAGTGTGATAAATCGTTTAATCGCCGATCTCTCATCACCTCCTGCCAGAGGAGGACATCTGTACACAGAATATTTACAGGACAGACAAGTGATATTAATGAGCCGACACCGGTCACATGACTCCGCCTTCCCACGCCGGTCACACCAACACGTAGTTTTCCTGCAGAAGCCTTACAAGGAGACAGGCGAAGGCGATGCCGAGGATCTGCGGAGAGAAGACCAGGACAGGTCACACACGGGGGGGGGGGGGACAGGTCACACACGAGGGGGGGGGGGGGGGACAGGTCACACACACACGGGGGGGGGGGGGGACAGGTCACACACGGGGGGGGGGGGGGGGGGGACAGGTCACACACGGGGGGGACAGGTCACACGAGAATCCGGGACGGAAGATAATTAGAAAATATATGCAACTTCAGCTTCAATAAAAACAGGTCCGTGTGTGTCCACAGAGACCCCAAATGTAGACCCCCCCATGTGTGTGTCCACAGAGACCCCAAATGTAGACCCCGTGTGTGTGTCCACAGAGACCCCAAATGTCAACCCCCCCGTGTGTGTGTCCACAGAGACCCCAAATGTAGACCCCGTGTGTGTGTCCACAGAGACCCCAAATGTCAACCCCCCCGTGTGTGTGTCCACAGAGACCCCAAATGTAGACTCCCCCAGTGTGTGTCCACAGAGACCCCAAATGTAGACCCCGTGTGTGTGTCCACAGAGACCCCAAATGTCAACCCCTCCGTGTGTGTGTCCACAGAGACCCCAAATGTAGACCCCCCTGTGTGTGTGTCCACAGAGACCCCAAATGTAGCCCCCGTGTGTGTGTCCACAGAGACCTCAAATGTAGACCCCGTGTGTGTGTGTCCACAGAGACCCCAAATGTAGACTCCCCCAGTGTGTGTCCACAGAGACCCCAAATGTAGACTCCCCCAGTGTGTGTCCACAGAGACCCCAAATGTAGACCCCGTGTGTGTGTCCACAGAGACCCCAAATGTCAACCCCTCCGTGTGTGTGTCCACAGAGACCCCAAATGTAGACCCCCCTGTGTGTGTGTCCACAGAGACCCCAAATGTAGCCCCCGTGTGTGTGTCCACAGAGACCTCAAATGTAGACCCCGTGTGTGTGTGTCCACAGAGACCCCAAATGTAGACTCCCCCAGTGTGTGTCCACAGAGACCCCAAATGTAGACCCCGTGTGTGTGTCCACAGAGACCCCAAATGTAGACCCCGTGTGTGTGTCCACAGAGACCCCAAATGTAGACCCCCCGTGTGTGTGTCCACAGAGACCCCAAATGTAGCCCCCGTGTGTGTGTCCACAGAGACCCCAAATGTAGACCCCGTGTGTGTGTCTCCACAGAGACCCCAAATGTAGACTCCCCCAGTGTGTGTCCACAGAGACCCCAAATGTCAACCCCCCCCGTGTGTGTGTCCACAGAGACCCCAAATGTAGACCCCCCATGTGTGTCCACAGAGACCCCAAATGTAGACCCCTCCCGTGTGTGTCCACAGAGACCCCAAATGTAGACCCCCCTGTGTGTCCACAGAGACCCCAAATGTAGACCCCCCCCCCCCCCGTGTGTGTCCACAGAAACCCCAAATGTAGACCCCCCCCCATGTGTCCACAGAGACCCCAAATGTAGACACCATGTGTGTCCACAGAGACCCCAAATGTAGACACCATGTGTGTCCACAGAGACCCCAAATGTAGACCCCCTTCTCTCTACAGTTATACCCCAGCACATTACCTGCGAGAATCCGAGGCCGACTCCCACCGCGCCGATCACTTCAACGTGTTTCGATATCCACATGTGCATCTTCATCACACAGCCCTGCAAGAGAAGCCCAAATTCCAGCTAAAAGTTTTACTTTCGACAGAACAAGGAACATTGTACCTGCCCCCCGCAGGGGAATTTCCACTCGGTCCTGAGACACTAGAACAAATGAGGTGGTACCGTGTCACTGGGGCAGGAAATGGGTGCAAAATCTCAGCCACACATTATATGGCAAGTGCACCTTCCGTGCAAGTGATGAGGTGGATCACTACCACCAGAGTTATTCTTGCCACCATCACACCATAAACACACTGCCTACATAGCCCCTTATGTGGGGGGTTGGTCTAGCCCCAAAGACCCCTCTCCCTACACTGGCGGTTGGTCTAGGCCCCCCCGACCTCCCACTACACTGGCGGTTGGTCTAGGCCCCCCCGATCTCCCACTACACTGGCGGTGGGTCTAGGCCCCCCCGACCTCCCACTACACTGGCGGTTAGTCTAGGCCCCCCCGACCTCCCACTACACTGGCGGTTAGTCTAGGCCCCCCCCGACCTCCCACTACACTGGCGGTTAGTCTAGGCCCCCCCGACCTCCCACTACACTGGCGGTTAGTCTAGGCCCCCCCGACCTCCCACTACACTGGCGGTTAGTCTAGGCCCCCCCCGACCTCCCACTACACTGGCGGTTAGTCTAGGCCCCCCCGACCTCCCACTACACTGGCGGTTAGTCTAGGCCCCCCCGACCTCCCACTACACTGGCGGTTAGTCTAGGCCCCCCCGACCTCCCACTACACTGGCGGTTAGTCTAGGCCCCCCCGACCTCCCACTACACTGGCGGTTAGTCTAGGCCCCCCCGACCTCCCACTACACTGGCGGTTGGTCTAGGCCCCCCCGACCTCCCACTACACTGGCGGTTGGTCTAGGCCCCCCCGACCTCCCACTACACTGGCGGTTGGTCTAGGCCCCCCCGACCTCCCACTACACTGGCGGTTGGTCTAGGCCCCCCCGACCTCCCACTACACTGGCGGTTGGTCTAGGCCCCCCCGACCTCCCACTACACTGGCGGTTGGTCTAGGCCCCCCCGACCTCCCACTACACTGGCGGTTGGTCTAGGCCCCCCCGACCTCCCACTACACTGGCGGTTGGTCTAGGCCCCCCCGACCTCCCACTACACTGGCGGTTGGTCTAGGCCCCCCCGACCTCCCACTACACTGGCGGTTGGTCTAGGCCCCCCCGACCTCCCACTACACTGGCGGTTGGTCTAGGCCCCCCCGACCTCCCACTACACTGGCGGTTGGTCTAGGCCCCCCCGACCTCCCACTACACTGGCGGTTGGTCTAGGCCCCCCCCGACCTCCCACTACACTGGCGGTTGGTCTAGGCCCCCCCGACCTCCCCCTACACTGGCGGTTAGTCTAGGCCCCCCCGACCTCCCCCTACACTGGCGGTTAGTCTAGGCCCCCGAACTTCTTACGTTGGCGTAGATATGGCCTTGCAGTGCATTAATGACCCATTAAAAAAGTTCCGTCTGTAAGTTAGGCCCCCATGAAGTCATCCAGATTCCCAGCATTTCACCACACCAGGCAATGGATTCCTCCACTCTGCCCCGCCCTCCCACCTACCTGTGTATAGATGCGGTCGCTGCGCTCCCCGGCGTTCTCACCACACTTCAGCTGTACGGTCTTGCAGCAGCTGGAGGGCACCGAGCCGGAGGACACCCCAGAACTGGTGGCGTTGACTTTGAACCAATCCGTGAAATTCCTGGCTCCACAGCATTGGAACTGAAGACAAGAAGAAGAGGAAGATCAGGGAGGCTTCCAGGACTGGAAGAATAAGAGAAAGAGGACCCCCCTCGCCCCCCAACCCCCACTCCCAAAAAGGCCCCTGGGTGCTCAACCTGTGGCCCTCCAGCTGTTGCAAAAACTACAATTCCCATCATGCCTCTGCCCTTGGAAGTCACGCTTGTAACTGTCAGCCTTGCAATGCCTCATGGGACTTGTAGTTCTGCAACAGCTGGAGGGCCGCACGTTGGGTACCCCATGCTCCAACAGCTGGAGGGCCGCAATTTGGGCACCCCATGCTCCAACAGCTGGAGGGCCGCAATTTGGGCACCCCATGCTCTAACCTGACCTGGAAATATGACTTCTTGAGTCCCTAAAGGGTCCATTTACAGGAAGCCGTTTCAGTCCAGGAGAGGAGTCCAATTGAGGTGCAAGACTGAAGGGAAGGTCAGAGGTCAGCTTTTAAAAACCCAACAAGGGCCGATCCTCATTCCCAGGGCCCCCTTTTCCTTCCTCGATATAAAACAGATTTATTGAGTAATTATCATGCAATACATTTTGTTGTGTTTAAACTCCATCCAGCCTGCCAATCTGCCGATCCCTAATTGCTTCTCTTTGTAAAGTAGTTCTGGGCAGGAAGCGCCCGGCCTCATTATGACTTGGCACAGAGTGCGGTTGTCACCGCCGCAGAACGACAACCAAAACCATCAATTACCCCCGGGAACTTCCCGCCTTTCTCACCGACAGAGAGGAGATCCCATTGTGTGCCGGGGGGGGGGGGGGGGTATATATTGTTCTCTGCAGATTTCACACCGCCAACAGACCAGCACTCCCCGCCCCCCCCCCCCCCTCTGGTGATCAAAGTTCTGTACAGTATAGATATGGCCCTTGTGACCCAGATTTTATTCTATTTATGGGCTTTTATGTCATGATTATTAAACTTATTTCATTCAGGTCCTTACCTCAATTAAAATGATATTAGAATTATTATTACAATCATATTATAATTATTTAAATTATTATTAAATCATTAGAATGATTTAATTATTTTTAAATTATTTTTTTGGATTTAAAAACATTTTTTTAGGTTATATTAATTAAGTTAGAATTACTTAAATTATTAGTATTCATTATATTGTTAGATTAGAATTGTTATTAAATTATAATTAAATTATTATAATTATATCATTACATTTTTTTAAATTATAAGAATTATAAATAAAGACTTTTTATTGAAATTAGATGTAAACTTTAGATGTAAACTTTAGATGTAAACTTTAGATGTAAACTTTAGATGTAAACTTTAGATGTAAACTTTAGATGTAAACTTTAGATGTAAACTTTAGATGTAAACTTTAGATGTAAACTTTAGATGTAAACTTTAGATGTAAACTTTAGATGTAAACTTTAGATGTAAACTTTAGATGTAAACTTTAGATGTAAACTTTAGATGTAAACTTTAGATGTAAACTTTAGATGTAAACTTTAGATTTAGATGTAAAATTTAGATGAAATTTTGATGTGAAATTAGATGTAAAATTTTGATGTGAAATTAGATGTAAAATTTTGATGTGAAATTAGATGTAAAATTTTGATGTGAAATTAGATGTATAATTTTGATGTGAAATTAGATGTAAAATTTTGATGTGAAATTAGATGTAAAATTTTGATGTGAAATTAGATGTAAAATTTTGATGTGAAATTGGATGTAAAATTTTGATGAAATTGGATGTAAAATTTTGATGTGAAATTAGATGTAAAATTTTGATGAAATTGGATGTAAAATTTTGATGTGAAATTAGATGTAAAATTTTGATGAAATTGGATGTAAAATTTTGATGTGAAATTAGATGTAAAATTTTGATGTGAAATTAGATGTAAAATTTTGATGTGAAATTAGATGTAAAATTTTGATGTGAAATTAGATGTAAAATTTTGATGTGAAATTAGATGTAAAATTTTGATGTGAAATTAGATGTAAAATTTTGATGTGAAATTAGATGTAAAATTTTAATGAAATTGGATGTAAAATTTTGATGTGAAATTAGATGTAAAATTTTGATGAAATTGGATGTAAAATTTTGATGAAATTGGATGTAAAATTTTGATGAAATTGGATGTAAAATTTTGATGAAATTGGATGTAAAATTTTGATGAAATTGGATGTAAAATTTTGATGAAATTGGATGTAAAATTTTGATGAAATTAGATGTAAAATTTAGATGAAATTATTCGAATATTTAACTTATTAAAGCATTAGAATGATTTAAAATATTAGAATTATTTTAATTTAGATTATATTAAACATTTTTTTAATAGATTACATTTAGATTTAAATTTAAATTAGAATTATACATTTTTAAAATTGTTGTTAAATTAGATTTATTTTAATTAGAATTATATTAGGATTAGTAAAATTAGAATGGTTAAATTAGATTTAGATTAAAATTATATTATAATTTAATAAAAAAAAAAATGTAATTTAATTTTTTTTTTATTAGATTTAAATTAAATTAGAATTATAAATTTTTAAATTATTAAAATTGTTATTAAATTAGATGTATTATTTAAATTAGAATTATATTAGATTATTAAATTAGATTTAGAATTATTAAAATTACATTATAATTTAATAAAAAAATAAATTTAATAATTCTATTAAATGATTATATTTAAATTTAGATTAAATTAGAATTGTTTAAATCAGGGGTGCCCAACCAATGGCCCCGGGGCCACATGTGGCCCGCGGAGCACTCTGATGTGGCCCGCGACCCCCTTCTCTGGGACAAAATAAAATAGAATACCATTATTAACCACTTGACCACTGGGCACTTAAACCCCCTTAATAACCAGACCAATTTTCAGCTTTCGGTGCTCTCACAGTTTGAATGACAATAACTCAGTCATACAACACTCTAACCAAATTAAATTTTTGTCCTTTTTTTCCCACAAATAGAGCTTTCTTTTGGTGGTATTTGATCACCTCTGCGGTTTTTATTTTTTTCGCTATAAATGAAAAAAGAACGTAAATTTTGTAAAAAAATGAATTTTTCTTCATTTCTATTATAAAATTTTGCAAAAAAGTAATTTTTCTTCATAAATTTGGCCTAAAATGTATACTGCTACATATCTTTGGTAACAAAAAAAAAAAAAAATTGGATAATATTTAGTCTGGGTGAAAGTTATGGGGTCTACAAGCTATGGTACCAATTACTGAAAATTGATCAATTTGATCACATCTGATGTACTGACAGCCTCTCTCATTTCTTGAGACCCTAACATGCCAGAAAAGTACAAATACCCCCCAAATGACCCCTTTTTGGAAAGAAGACATTCCAAGGTATTCAGAAAGAGGCATCGTGAGTTTTTTGAAGTTGTCATTTTTTCCCCACAATTCTTTGCAAAATCAAGATTTTTTTATTTTAATTTTTTTTCCACAAAATGTTCATATTATTAGGTTATTTCTCACACACAGCATATGCATACCACAAATTACACCCCAAAACACATTCTGCTATTCCTCCCGAGTATGGCGATACCCCATGTGTGAGACTTTTACACAGCGTGGCCACATACAGAGGCCCAACATGCAGGGAGCGCCATCAGGCGTTCTGGAACACCCAGACCAATTCTGACATTTCTCTCCTACATGGAAAAATCATCATTTATTTGCTAGAAAATTACATAGAACCCCAAAACATTATATATGCTTTTTTAGCAAAGACCCTAGAGAATACAATGGCGGCCGTTACAACTTTTTATCTCGCATTGTATTTGCACAGCAATTTTTTGAACGCGTTTTTTTTTGGAAACAAAACAGTTTTGTGCTTAAAAAAAAAAAAAACAGTAAAGTTAGCCCAATGTTTTTGCATAATATGAAAGATGAAGTTACGCCGAGTAAATAGATACCCAACATGTCACCCTTCAATATTGCACACGCTTGTGGAATGGCGCCAAACTACGCGACTTAAAAATCCCCATAGGCGTCGCTTTAAATGTTTTTCCTGGTTACATCTTTTTAGTTGGAGAGGAGGTCTAGGGCCAAAATTATTGCTCTCGCTCTAACGTTCGCAGCGATACCTCACATGTGTGGTTTGAACACCGTTTTCATATGTGGGCGGGACTTACGTGTGCGGTCGCGTCTGTATACGAGCACACGGGTACAGGGGCGCTGTAATTTATTTTTTATTTTTTTATTGTTCATTTTACTTTATTTATTTTAGTTTGACACCTTTTTCCCCAAAAATAAATGTTTTGGTTACTTTTATTCCTTAACAAGGAATGTAAACATCCCTTGTAATAGGAATATAGCATGACAGGTCCTCTTTACAGTGAGATATGGGGTCAATAAGACCCCACATCTCCCCTCTAGGCTGGGAAGCCTAAAAAAAAAACGATTGCAGAGTATTGCGCGGGGGAGTATTGCGCGGGGGAGTATTGCGCGGGGGAGTATTGCGCGGGGGAGTATTGCGCGGGGGTACTGCAGAGTATTGTGCGGGAGTATTGTGCGGGAGTATTGTGCGGGGTACTGCGGAGTATTGCGGAGTATTGCGGAGTATTGCGGAGTATTGCGGAGTATTGCAGAGTATTGCGGGGTACTGCGGGGTACTGCGGAGTATTGCGGGGTACTGCGGAGTATTGCGGGGTACTGCAGAGTATTGCGGGGTACTGCAGAGTATTGCGGGGTACTGCAGAGTATTGCGGGGTACTGCAGAGTATTGCGGGGTACTGCAGAGTATTGCGGGGTACTGCAGAGTATTGCGGGGTACTGCAGAGTATTGCGGGGTACTGCAGAGTATTGCGGGGTACTGCAGAGTATTGCGGGGTACTGCAGAGTATTGCGGGGTACTGCAGAGTATTGCGGGGTACTGCAGAGTATTGCGGGGTACTGCGAGAGTATAGTTGCGGGGTACTGCGGAGTATTGCGGGGTATTGCGGAGTATTGCGGAGTATTGCGGAGTATTGAGGAGTATTGGGGGTATGCAGAGTATTGAGGAGTATTGGGGGTATGCAGAGTATTGGGGGGGGTATGCAGAGTATTGGGGGGGTATGCAGAGTATTGGGGGGGTATGCAGAGTATTGGGGGGGTATGCAGAGTATTGGGGGGGTATGCAGAGTATTGGGGGGGTATGCAGAGTATTGGGGGGGTATGCAGAGTATTGGGGGGGTATGCAGAGTATTGGGGGGGTATGCAGAGTATTGGGGGGGGTATGCAGAGTATTGGGGGGGGTATGCAGAGTATTGGGGGGGGTTATGCAGAGTATTGGGGGGGGGTATGCAGAGTATTGTGGGGGGTATGCAGAGTTTTGCGCAGGGAAGGAAGGAGTTAATGCAGGGATGGCTGAGCAGGGATGGATGGATCTGTGACTGCAATAGTCACAGATCCATCCCACACTGCTGCAGCCATCCGCGCTCTCCTCTCACGCTGTACCGATCGGTACAGCGAGAGGAGGGAAGAACCGGCGTCAGCAAGTGACGCGGTTTGTTTACATGTGATCACGCCGTCATTGGACGGCGCGATCACGTGGTAAGGAGCCGCCACCATTGGCTCCTTACCGAGATCACTGACGCTGCGGGTCCCGTGGACCCGCCGAGCGCCGTGACCGCGTGTGCGCGCCCGCTCGGGCGCGCGGATCTGACGCACGTCAGATTTGTTTACACACGTGGTCGCGCCGTCATTGGACGGCGCGATCACGTGGTAAGGAGCCGCCGCCATTGGCTCCTTACCGCGATCATCGGTGCTGCGGGTCCCGTGGACCCGGTGAGCACCGGTGATCGCGTGTGCGCGCCCGGTTGGGCGCGCACACCTGACTCTAACGGAGGACGTCCATGGACGTCCTGTTAGAGTACAGGAACCGCCCTATAGCCGTATTTCGGCTATAGGGCGGTGATTAAGTGGTTAAAGGTAAGTTTAATACTAAAATGACAGTGTATAAATGGGCATATCTGTTCCGCAGTGGTTACTGGCTGCTTTCAAACTGATCCGCAGGTGAAGAGAAGAGCACCTGTGGGTTACCTGCAATGAGCCTTAGGCCGCGTACACACGAGGAGATTTCCTCGCGGTTTCCGCAGACATGTCCGATCGTGTGTACGCGGCCTAACGGACAGGTTTCCAGCGGACAAAAGTCTCTAAGCATGCTTAGAAACTTGTCCGCTGGAAACCTATCCGTCGGACATGTCCTCTGGTTAGTACGACTAACCAGCGGACCGAAATCCGAATTGATTCGACGAATGCGTTGAAGCATTTTAACTTCCTGGTTTTGAGGGCGTCGGTGGCTTCTACGTCACCGCGTTCTCTGTCCGCGGGGATTTTGGTCTGATCGTGTGTACACACATCAGACCAAAAGATCCCCGGAGACATGTCCGATGAAAAAGGGTCCGCGGACCGTTTTCATCGGACATGTCTCCTTGTGTGTACAGGGTCTTCGACTTCCATTACCTGTGAGTTTGGTGTTCTGAGAGTAGAGTGTGCTCTATAGAGCCAAGGGGGCAACCATCCATCTGCTTCGCTCATTGTGGCCCCCGACCGGTTACCAAGTCACTTAAATGGCCCTTGCTCTTCAAAAGGTTGGGCACCCCTGGTTTAAATTATTAGTATTAATTATATTATTAAATCAAATTTTTAGGATTGTTATTATATTATAATTTAAATAATAAAATTATTTAGATTAAAATTTAGTATTAAAATTATATTATAAATAGAATTGTTGAAATTATTAGAATTATATTAAAAAATTGTTATTTAAATTATTATATTTAGGGAAAAAAAAAAAATGGGCACTGCCACAACTGTCCTGCGGTGGAGCCAATGTGCTCGAACCATCATGGCCACTTATCTATTCTTCTTTCCCATAATTCCTGGTTACGGAACTCGTGGCGCCATTTAGTCACATGATTATCCTGCAGTATCGTTTCCTTTCCATGCAGAAAAAAAAAAAAGCTTGTCCCAATCAGCCTTTCCCGATTGCTGGGGGTCCCATGAGAAGAGAGAAGTAGCAGATTTACTTTACACTGACCGCCAATCGAAAAGGTTCTCTTCTACACCAACCACAGATCTAGAAGTTGACCTCTACAAAGACCACCATTTACAAATAACATTTACACCGACTGCCAATCTCAGGAGGTCACCTCTCAACCACCCGTCCATCTAAAAAATGGTCGCCTCTCCGGCGACTGTCAATCCAAGTGAAGAGGGGCCACCTCTAAAATGGACAATCTGAAAGGGTCACTTCTACACGGACCACCAAGCTAAGGGGGTCACTTCTACACGGACCACCAATCTAAGGGGGTCACTTCTACACGGACCACCAATCTAAGGGGGTCACTTCTACACGGACCACCAATCTAAGGGGGTCACTTCTACACGGACCACCAAGCTAAGGGGGTCACTTCTACACGGACCACCAATCTAAGGGGGTCACCTCCACACGGACCACCAATCTAAGGGGGTCACCTCCACACGGACCACCAATCTAAGGGGGTCACCTCCACACGGACCACCAATCTAAGGGGGTCACCTCCACACGGACCACCAATCTAAGGGGGTCACCTCCACACGGACCACCAATCTAAGGGGGTCACCTCCACACGGACCACCAATCTAAGGGGGTCACCTCCACACGGACCACCAATCTAAGGGGGTCACCTCCACACGGACCACCAATCTAAGGGGGTCACCTCCAAAATGACAGCCAATCTAAGGGGGTCACCTCCAAAATGACAGCCAATCTAAGGGGGTCACCTCCAAAATGACAGCCAATCTAAGGGGGTCACCTCCAAAATGACAGCCAATCTAAGGGGTCATCTCAATCTAAGGGGGTCACCTCTATAACCTTCACTGTTATGTTTCTGGTCCTTCTTCATTTAATTTTGTGATTATTCTTTTAGTTATTCTTCTCTACATCTTGCCAATCCTAAGAATTTGGGGTGTCTGAAGACCTAAAACCATTTCCAAGGCCCCCCCCCCCATTATAAGAAGGGTAGTCTTACATTCCAGCACCATCCATGTACAATAATGATGAACGATATCTCAGATGAAAGCCGTCATTGGTGGTCGCTCACCTGTTGCTGGACGCCGTCCACCCCTCGGGTCACTGGCCGCTCTTTTCCATATCTATCCAACAGCTTCATAAACCTCTGGAGTACATCACGCTGCAGCTGCAGAAATGAGACTGACATTACTACAGAACATTGTGATCGGGGGGGGGGGGGGGGGACGGACAACGATTGGGCACCGTCCCCGCTTTCGGAAATTGTCCCTGGAATGCGAGACATCTCGTATACTCAGATGACAAATACAAAAAAAAATTAACAATTCTGTAAAAATAATGAAAGTGTGCGAGATATAACAGAGGAATATCAAATTGTATCAAAATCATTTGTCTTTTCTTCCCCATCACCGGAATCCACAACTATGAGAATTCCTAAAAAGATGAGATAGGATATCGGGATCCAGAAAATGTGTCAGTTTTAGGAGGTCCAAAATTTTCTCCCCACCCTTGCCAAATTGGTCACATTCAGTGGCGTTGCTAGGGGTGGCTTTTGGGACTATAGCCCCAAGTCTCAGAGACAGTCGTGGGGCCGCGTGTGCGGAGGGCAGTACTAGAGAGCAGGCGGGTGGGAGAGCAGAGCGATGAAATCTTACACTGCTCAACCTCTCTCTGGGGACCCCGATCCAAGTGTGGGGAGGCTCTCTTGGGCACCCCCCAATCCAAGTGTGGGGAGGCTCTCTTGGGCACCCCCCAATCCAAGTGTGGGGAGGCTCTCTTGGGCACCCCCCAATCCTAGTGTGGGGAGGCTCTCTTGGGCACCCCCCAATCCTAGTGTGGGGAGGCTCTCTTGGGCACCCCCCAATCCTAGTGTGGGGAGGCTCTCTTGGGCACCCCCCAATCCTAGTGTGGGGAGGCTCTCTTGGGCACCCCCCAATCCTAGTGTGGGGAGGCTCTCTGGGGACCCAGATGCATGCGCGCACACACACACACGTATGCCAGCCCAAGCTTACGACCCTTCGCCACTATGGGCTCTAGCCCCAGATCTTTTGTAGACCCAGCAACGCCCCCCCGGCCACATTTCTCAGCGAGTTTCATTTTATGGAGAAATGCTACGAGTGACGTCACAGCTCCTATTCTCAGTACTTGTGTAAAGGGAGCTCCTGCGCTGTCGGAGACTGCCAAATAGGGGGCACTGCGTGCAAAGCACCCGGTGGTCTGTCCTAGACCAGAATAATAAAGAAATATATCTATAAGGGTGGTGGTGCCTGCGCTATGAAACAATAAAGTGAGTACACAAACCAGGGGGGGGGGGGGGGTCCTAAATCTAAACAAGAGATGAGGTGCAAAACAACATGTGAATAAATGAAGATGCTCAGACAAGCAAATATGAACTAAACTCAAAAAAGCATATAAACATACAAAAGTGACAGGTGACATCACAAGGTGGGTGCCACATATGTGACTAAAGACACTGCAGTGAAAACACCAAAAAAAGTCCATATGGTGATGACTTGGAGGAGCAAAGGAAAACTCCAAGAAGGTGGTGCTAAAGGCACGAACTTTGGTGCAGACACCCCTGGTGCTCCCTAACCACTCACCTTGCGGCTGCAGCAAATGATGACTGAAGATCTCAATGGCAGATAGACGAGCAGGGCCGCCATCAGGAATTTTGGGGCCTCTTACACAGCTTCAGGCATGGGCCCCCTGGGAGCAGAGAACCGGGGGGGGGGGGGGGGGCTGCTGCCACGTATTGAGAAGCGGGGGGGGGGGGGCCTTTACAAAAAGAAGAAATAAAGAACCATGTATATAAAAAAGGGGGGTAGCCATCCGGGGCCCTGGGGACCTCTGTGCCCTTTAATAAAAAGAAAAAAAGAGAGAAAATATATATATATTATACATTTATATATATTTTTTCTTAAAAAGGGTGGTTGCCAACTGGGGCCCCGGGGACCTTATTTTTTTTATTTATAAAAGGAAATTACAAAAAAAGGGGGCTTTCCATTCGGGACCTCTGGGCCCTTTAATAAAAAGAAACCTCTGGGCCCTTTAAAAAATATATATATATAAAAAAGAAATAAACATATATATATATATATATATATATATATATAAACAAGGGGGTTGCCTTCCAGGGCCCTGGGGACCTCTGGGCCCTTTAATAAAAAAAAAAAAATATATAAACAAAAATAAAAAATACAATTATAAAAAAAGGGGGTTTGACACATGGGGCCCTGGGGACCTCTGAGCCCTTTAATAAAAATACATCCATATATTAAAAAAAAATATATATATAAAAAAAAGTAAAAAAAAAATATAAAAAAGGAGGATTGTCATCCTAAAATAAAAGAAATTAAAAAAAAATATAAAAAATATATTTTTTTTTATAAAAAAAAGGGGGGTTGTCATCTGGGGCCCTGGGGATCTCCAGGTCTCTGTGGACCTCCGGACGTCAAAAAAAAATAAAAGAAAAAAAATTGTCCCTTTAATAAAAAAATAAAAGAAAAATATATTAAAAAAAATATATTTTTTTATAAAAAAAATATATTTTTTTTTATAAAAAAATAAATAAAAAAGGAGGGGGTTGCCATCTAGGGCCCTGGTGGCCTACGGGCCCCTAGACCCCTAAAAAAATGGCCCTTTAATAAAAAAATAAAATAAAAATATATTAAAAAATATATATATTTTTTTATAGAAAATAAATAAAAAAAGGGGGGATGCCATCCGGTGCCCTGGGGGCCTCCGGACCTCAAAAAAAAAAAATAAAAGAAAAAAATTGTCCCTTTAATAAAAAATAAAATAAAAATATATTAAAAAATATATTTTTTTTATAAAAAAATATATTTATTTTTAAAAAATAAAAAAAAGGGCTTGCCATCTTCGGACCCCTAAAAAAGGGTGGTTCCCATCCGGGTCCCTGGGGACCCCCGGGCCCCTTACAGGTATAATGCCTGTACCCCCCTGATGGCGGCCCTGTAGACATGTAAAAGACATGAGAGAAAAGACATGGCATAATACTGTGGGAGCAATAGGGAAGAAATGATAAATCACACAGACAGGCACTCACATGGAGGTCATGAGTGGTGGGCCTATTCTATCTCCAACGAACACCGACTTCGTACAGGTCCTGTGTGGATTCCTAAGGGTCCCATTTCTCTCATCTCCAACTCCAGGTGGTCACAGCACCACCTTCTTGGAGTTTTCCTTTGCTCCTCCAAGTCATCACCATATAAACTTTTTTTGTGTTTTCACTGCAGTGTCTTTAGTCGCATATGTGGCACCCACCTTGTGATGTCACCTGTCACTTTTGTATGTTTATATGCTTTTTTGAGTTTAGTTCATATTTGCTTGTCTGAACATCTTCATTTATTCACGTTTTGCACCTCATCTCTTGTTTAGATTTAGGACACCCCTCACCCCCCCCCCCCTGGTTTGTGTACTCACCTGTGAGTTCCTCACTTTATTTTTTCACAGCGCAGGCACCACCACCACCTACACACACATACATATACATATACATATACATATACATATACATATACATATACATATACATATATATATATATATATATATATATTCTCAGTACTTGTTCCAGAACTTGGACTCGAAGTATTGAAGTCGGAGGATTAGCATGATGGCAAGCAGCTCACATGGAAAGAGGGGTCAGCAACAGCAATGACACATTTCTCTCTGTACAAGGTCATCATCTATGTAACTACAGATCATTCTGGGGCCACATTTGTCACTTATTAAAGAAAAAAAAAAAAAAAGCTGAAGGATAGATGGATGGTGCCGGCCAATATGCAGGCAGAGCAAATAACCATAGAAATGACAAAATACATAAAAAAAAAAAAAATGAAAAAGTGTATACCCAAAAGGCTACCTTCATACAATAATCATAAGGGGGGGAAAAGAAAAAACAAAAAAAAGAAGGGGGGGGGGGGTAAGAGCACAGACCATGTACCGAACACTTCCCAGTTCTATCCCTCCCAGAAAACCCTACGAACCCCACCAATTCCTTCACCCCCTAGACCTATGAACTGTCTTATCCCTCCCCATCTCCATACCAGAAAACCCTACAACCCCCACCAATTCCTTCACCCCCTAGACCTATGAACTGTCCTATCCCTCCCCACCAGAAAACCCTACAACCCCCACCAATTCCTTCACCCCCTAGACCTATGAACTGTCCTATCCCTCCACATCTCCATACCAGAAAACCCTACAACCCCCACCAATTTCTTCACCTCCTAGACCTATGAACTGTCCTATCCCTCCCCACCAGAAAACCCTACAACCCCCACCAATTCCTTCACCCCCTAGACCTATGAACTGTCCTATCCCTCCCCATCTCCATACCAGAAAACCCTACAACCCCCACCAATTCCTTCACCTTCTAGATCTATGAACTGTCCTATCCCTCCCCACCAGAAAACCCTACAACCCCCACCAATTTCTTCACCTCCTAGACCTATGAACTGTCCTATCCCTCCCCACCAGAAAACCCTACAACCCCCACCAATTCCTTCACCCCCTAGACCTATGAACTGTCCTATCCCTCCCCATCTCCATACCAGAAAACCCTACAACCCCCACCAATTCCTTCACCTTCTAGATCTATGAACTGTCCTATCCCTCCCCACCAGAAAACCCTACAACCCCCACCAATTCCTTCACCTCCTAGACCTATGAACTGTCCTATGCCTCCCCACCTCCCTCCCAGAAAACCCTACAACCCCCACCAATTCCTTCACCTCCTAGACCTATGAACTGTCCTATCCCTTCCCCACCAGAAAACCCTACAACCCCCACCAATTCCTTCACCTCCTAGACCTATGAACTGTCCTATGCCTCCCCACCTCCCTCCCAGAAAACCCTACTAAACCCACCAATTTTCACCCAATAGACCTATAAACTGTCCCATCCCTCCCACCTCCCTGCCAGAAAACCCTACAACCCCCACCAATTCCTTTACCCCCTAGACCTATGAACTGTCCTATCCCTCCCCACCAGAAAACATGACGAACCCCACCAACTCCCTTTCCAGAAAACCCTACAAACCCCCACCAATTCCCTCACCCCTTAAACCTATGAACCGAGCCAGTTCATAGGTCTAGAGCAGTGATGGCGAACCTTGGGCACCACAGATGTTTCGGGAACTACATTTCCCATGATGCTCATGCACTCTGTAGTATAGTTGAGCATCATGGGAAATGTAGTTCCAAAACATCAGGAGTGCCAAGGTTCACCATCACTGGTCTAAGGGGTGAGGGAATTGGTGGGGGCGAGGCAATTGGTGGGTTTAGTAGGGTTTTCTGGGAGGGATAGGACTGGGAAGTGTTGGGTACATGGTCTGTTTTTTTTTATACACTATTTTTGCATACGATTAATAAATGTGAGGAGGTAACCATTTGTCACTTACCTTGTCCTTGTAGGCATACGCCGATATCCCCACTATGATCTCTACGGCAAACACCACAAGCATGATCCCTGTGAACTGAGAGAGCAGAAGTCGGGTCTATGGTGTACATAATACATAATATACCCATAAGAACCCATTTTCCTTACGACTACAATACAAATAAAATTGTCCTCTCGATGGTTTACTGGACTTGCAAGAGTTAAACCCCCCCCCCATATGGTCAATTATATATAGAGTTGCCCTCTCCCCTCCATGGCCATTAAAATGGAGTTGCCCTCCCCCTCTACATGCCGACCCCCAACATTTCTCCCAAGCTGACAGCCAACTGATACTTATAAAGGACTTTACGTACGATTTTGAGCAAGGTGGCGTTTTCTTTGATCACGGCCACGGCGCCAAATCCAGACAGGAAGAAGATGACCATTCCCACAATCGTTAGGACCAGAGGGGCTCCAGAGGAGGCCTCGGTGATGACCACAGAGATATCCGACAACTTCATCTGTACCGAGGCGCCCAGACAAATCAGAGCCACGCCACTCGCCTGCCACAGAGAGGGGGAGGTCAGAGTTGGGGAAAAAAGAAACGGAAACAGAAACAGAAAAAAAGAAAGAAACAAAAAAAAAAGAAAAAAAAAAAAGAAAAACAAACAAAAAAAAGAAAAGAGAAACAAACAAAAAAAGAAAAAAAAAGAAATAAGAAACAAACAAAAAAAAAAAGAGAAACAAACAAACAAAAAAAGAAAAGAGAAACAAACAAAAAAAGAAAAGAGAAACAAACAAAAAAAGAAAAGAAAAGAAAAGAGAAACAAAAAAAAGAAAAAAAGAAAAGAGAAACAAACAAAAAAAAGAAAAAAAAAAAGAAACTTCTACTAAATGTTCACCTTAATCTGAGCTCAGCGCCATTCAATGCACCCAGATTCCACACAGCACCTCACTGGGTCACTACATGGAATCTTAGTTCTGTGCCACTCTCTGTAGCCATATTCCAGAGGTAACCAGGGCCGTCCTTAATATTGATTGGACCCTGAACAAAAATTTTCTTGCCCCCCCCCATGCAATTTTGCTCTCCACCTGCTCTGAGACATACAATAAATATCAGCTAGACTTAAAATCTGATCACTGTATGAGATCAGGCAGTGATTGTGATTGGTTGCCAGAGGTTACAGCATGTCATTACCATGTACTGACTGGTTGCTAGAGGTTACAGCACAAAATACGGCTCACTGATTAGTTGCTAGAGGTTACAGCACATGATTTCTTCCTGTTGATTGGTTGCTAGAGATTACTGTGCAGCAATACTGCTCCCTGATTGGTTGCTAGAGGTTACAGCACATCTCTTCACTGCAGAGGGGCATGATATACATATGAATTCCGCCGGCCTCATCTATTTACATATGAATCCCACCGTTTACATGTAAACACAGGGTCTGCAGGTGATTCATCTGTACACAACAATAGGGCAGCGCTGGGCAGCATTGGTTACAGCACTTCACACTGAGATATCGGGATACAGCACAGGACAAACTTCAAGAGACAAGGGAATTTAAACGGGGATAGTTGGCAAGTATGAGGCAGCTGCTTTGGGCCCCACAACAATGACAGGGTCCAGGGCAGCTGCCCCTTTTGCCCTGCCTTAAAGACGGAGGTAATTTCACAGGGCCACCATCTGACCATCTGTAACATAATTATGTGTTTTATTCTGCAGAAATATACAACAACATACTGGGGGGGGGGGCACTTACATTCAAGATGTTGGTGAAACCTCTATATAAAAACAATAACAATTTAAAATATGTACACACATTATATATATAAAGTTTCACCACTATTGCGCTTCACAGCTCTGCAATATTTCTTACCTTTTGCAGAAAGGGCGACACCATCACTGCTATATTCTAATACATGGGATGATTTGCATCTACTGTCCGTTATTGTATGTAGGGGGTGGTTGAACATTCAAGCTCTGCAATTTGTCAAATATTTTTGCAGAGGGGGGGGGGGGGGGGGGGAGGGTTGACGCCATCATCACTACTATATTGCAAAAAAACTTTGTTTTGCACTGGATATTGTTTTCTAGATTTTATCATTGCACTTATAAGTACCATAGGCGTGCTCAAGGGGTGTGCTTGGGTACACCCTAACAACCCTGTGTAGTGCAAATTCCCCCTGCTGATGTTTCACCAAAGATAGATAGTTGTAAAAATATACAAATTAAAAAAAATAAAATTATATCAGAATATATCATTTTTTTTTTTAAATATATATATTATTATATATATATATATATATATATATATAATATATTATATTATATTATATTATATTATATTATATATATAATAAAAAAAGTTGTAAAAAATAATACAAACTGTCCACTGCCCTACTGACACCATCCACTATCCTACTACATTTTAAAATGGATTACATTTATTTAGAGAGAGAGTGTTTGCGCTTTGGGGTACACACCCTAATGCAATAGGCTGCGTACACCTACGATAAGTCCATTTGTAGAATTGTATAAAAGGAAGTGTAGGGTTGTGCAGCATTGGTTTTATTTATTTTTTAAAAGTATACAGAGGCCGGGACATACTGATCACCATTGTACGCCACGAAAACCTCCACTTGCTGGTCACACCCACACACACAGGTAGCACACCCTATCCCTCCCACAATGTTTTTTCTCTAGTTTATCGTCTTAACATTTGGTAGTCATATCCCCAAAAATCCTAGGAAGTATCAATTATATAATCTTTTTTTTCTCATTGACACAATGTGGGAAATAACACATATTTTATCATGTTAAATTATATATATATATATATATATATATATATATATATATATATATATATATATAATTTTATTATAAAATGTGTTATTTCCCACATTTTGTCAATGAGATAATTATAATAAAAAAAAAAAAAAAAAAAAAAAAAATGTACCATTTGCCAATAATAATAATTAAAAAAAAAGTTCCCCAGATTTTATTTATAAAAATCAGGTCGCCTTCCCATTGGTGGGTTGAACTTTCCCTCTGGAGCCAATAATACAAAAACACATCCCAATAATAATAATAATCCTGAGAAATTCCCTCACCCAGAAGAAGAGGATGACAAGGAAGAATCCGGCCTTAATACAGACCAGGCTGTCCTGAGATTTTTGTTTTTTCATGGTGTGTTCAGATGGAATTAAAGTGGAACTGGAGGAACCTTTCCTTGTCATGGCAGCTAGCCCTCTATCCGGGCCACACCTGACAATATGGGAGGGTGGCCGCACACAGACTCAGAACTAATGATTGGGGTAATGAGACTTCATCCAATCAGGTGATGATTAACCCCTGCAGTGCCGGTCTATGGCTGGAGGATCTGTAGGAAAGTCTGGTGACCACAGACATACAGATCATCATACAATCACACAGATCTGATTGACTCTCAATATTCCTTCCGGAATAAAGGTGAATAGAAGAGGAAGAGATGCTGGAAATGTTTGTTGGTTGGGGTTACATGAAATAAACATTTTCTTTTCTTTCTTTCAGAAAGCAGAACATTTATTTAATGGAAATATGAAGTGCCTAGATGAGGAAGGGACGTGACCCTAGGCGGGGGGTGACCCTAGGTGAGGGGTGTGACCCTAGGTGAGGGATGTGACCCTAGGTGAGGGGTGTGACCCTAGGGGGGGTGACCCTAGGTGAGGGATGTGACCCTAGGTGAGGGGTGTGACCCTAGGTGAGGGATGTGACCCTAGGTGAGGGGTGTGACCCTAGGGGGGGTGACCCTAGGTGAGGGATGTGACCCTAGGTGAGGGATGTGACCCTAGGGGGGGGGAGTGACCCTAGGTGAGGGGTGTGACCCTAGGTGAGGGATGTGACCCTAGGTGAGGGGTGTGACCCTAGGTGAGGGGTGTGGCTCTAGGTGAGGGGTGTGACCCTAGGTGAGGGGTGTGACCCTAGGTAAGGGATGTGACCCTAGGGGGGGAGTGACCCTAGGTGAGGGGTGTGACCCTAGGTGAGGGATGTGACCCTAGGTGAGGGGTGTGACCCTAGGTGAGGGGTGTGGCTCTAGGTGAGGGGTGTGACCCTAGGTGAGGGATGTGACCCTAGGTGAGGGGTGTGACCCTAGGTGAGGGATGTGACCCTAGGTGAGGGGTGTGACCCTAGGTAAGGGATGTGACCCTAGGGGGGGGGTGACCCTAGGTGAGGGGTGTGACCCTAGGTGAGGGATGTGACCCTAGGTGAGGGATGTGACCCTAGGTGAGAGGTGTGACCCTAGGTGAGGGGTGTGACCCTAGGTGAGGGATGTGACCCTAGGTGAGGAGGGTGACCCCAGGTGAGGGATGTGACCCTAGGTGAGAGGTGTGACCCTAGGTGAGGGGTGTGACCCTAGGTGAGGGATGTGACCCTAGATGAGGAGGGTGACCCCAGGTGAGGGGTGTGACCCTAGGTGAGAGGTGTGACCCTAGGTGAGGGAGGGGTGTGACCCCAGGTCAGGAAGGTGACCCCAGGTGACGAAGGCGACCCTAGGTGAGAAGTGTGCACTAGGTGAGGGGTGTGACCCTAGGTGAGGGGTGTTACCCTAGGTGAGGGAGGGGTGTGATCCTAGGTGAGGGAGGGGTGTGATCCTAGGTGAGGGGTGTTACCCTAGGTGAGGGAGGGGTGTGACCTAGGTGAGAAGTGTGACCCTAGGTGAGGGAGGGGTGTGACCCTAGGTGAGGGAGGGGTGTGATCCTAGGTGAGGGAGGGGTGTGACCCTAGGTGAGGGAGGGGTGTGACCCTAGGTGAGGGAGATGGCCCTAGGAATAGTAGGGTGACCCTAGCTGAGGGAGTTGACCCTAGGTGAGGGTGTGACCCTAGGTGAGGGATGTGACCCTAGATGAGGAGGGTGACCCCAGGTGAGGGGTGTGACCCTAGGTAAGAGGTGTGACCCTAGGTGAGGGAGGGGTGTGACCCCAGGTCAGGAAGGTGACCCCAGGTGACGAAGGCGACCCTAGGTGAGAAGTGTGCACTAGGTGAGGGGTGTGACCCTAGGTGAGGGGTGTTACCCTAGGTGAGGGAGGGGTGTGATCCTAGGTGAGGGAGGGGTGTGATCCTAGGTGAGGGGTGTTACCCTAGGTGAGGGAGGGGTGTGACCTAGGTGAGGGAGGGGTGTGATCCTAGGTGAGAAGTGTGACCCTAGGTGAGGGAGGGGTGTGATCCTAGGTGAGGGAGGAATGTGACCCTAGGTGAGGGAGGGGTGTGATCCTAGGTGAGGGAGGGGTGTGATCCTAGGTGAGAAGTGTGACCCTAGGTGAGGGAGGGGTGTGACCTAGGTGAGGGAGGGGTGTGATCCTAGGTGAGAAGTGTGACCCTAGGTGAGGGAGGGGTGTGACCTAGGTGAGGGAGGGGTGTGATCCTAGGTGAGAAGTGTGACCCTAGGTGAGGGAGGGGTGTGACCTAGGTGAGGGAGGGGTGTGATCCTAGGTGAGAAGTGTGACCCTAGGTGAGGAAGGGGTGTGATCCTAGGTGAGGGAGGAATGTGACCCTAGGTGAGGGAGGGGTGTGATCCTAGGTGAGAAGTGTGACCCTAGATGAGGAGGGTGACCCCAGGTGAGGGGTGTGACCCTAGGTAAGAGGTGTGACCCTAGGTGAGGGAGGGGTGTGACCCCAGGTCAGGAAGGTGACCCCAGGTGACGAAGGCGACCCTAGGTGAGAAGTGTGCACTAGGTGAGGGGTGTGACCCTAGGTGAGGGGTGTTACCCTAGGTGAGGGAGGGGTGTGATCCTAGGTGAGGGAGGGGTGTGATCCTAGGTGAGGGGTGTTACCCTAGGTGAGGGAGGGGTGTGACCTAGGTGAGGGAGGGGTGTGATCCTAGGTGAGAAGTGTGACCCTAGGTGAGGGAGGGGTGTGATCCTAGGTGAGGGAGGAATGTGACCCTAGGTGAGGGAGGGGTTTGACCCTAGGTGAGGGAGGGGTTTGACCCTAGGTGAGGGAGGGGTGTGACCCTAGGTGAGGGAGATGGCCCTAGCCATAGTAGGGTGACCCTAGCTGAGGGAGTTGACCCTAGGTGAGGGATGTGACCAGGGGCGGACTGACAACTCATGGGGCCCCCGGGCAATAGAAGATTATGGGGCCCCTGGGCTTACAGATGGCCACCACGCCAGGAGGCAGTACAGAGGTGGGGCAGCTAAAATCTCAGGATTTTCACATCAAAAGCATGTCAGTTTTGGACATATCAGGGACAGATGTAAAAAAAACACTGATTTTGACATACTGTCCCTGTTTTACTGAACCTGGCAACCCTGATGGGGCCCCATAGTGGCATGGGGCCCTCGGGCAGTGCCCGAGTGACTCAATGGTCAGTCCGCCCCTGGATGTGACCCTAGGTGAGGGATGTGACCCTAGATGAGGAGGGTGACCCCAGGTGAGGGGTGTGACCCTAGGTGAGAGGTGTGACCCTAGGTGAGGGAGGGGTGTGACCCCAGGTCAGGAAGGTGACCCCAGGTGACGAAGGCGACCCTAGGTGAGAAGTGTGCACTAGGTGAGGGGTGTTACCCTAGGTGAGGGAGGGGTGTGATCCTAGGTGAGGGAGGGGTGTGATCCTAGGTGAGGGGTGTTACCCTAGGTGAGGGAGGGGTGTGACCCTAGGTGAGGGAGGGGTGTGATCCTAGGTGAGGGGGAAATGGCCCTAGGAATAGTAGGGTGACCCTAGGTGAGGGAGGGGTGTGACCCTAGGTGAGGGAGGGGTGTGACCCTAGGTGAGGGAGGGGTGTGATCCTAGGTGAGGGGGAAATGGCCCTAGGAATAGTAGGGTGACCCTAGGTGAGGGAGGGGTGTGACCCTAGGTGAGGGAGATGGCCCTAGGAATAGTAGGGTGACCCTAGCTGAGGGAGTTGGCCATAGGTGAGGGAGGGGTGTGACCCTAGGTGAGGGAGGGGTGTGACCCTAGGTGAGGGAGGGGTGTGATCCTAGGTGAGGGAGGGGTGTGACCCTAGGTGAGGGAGGGGTGTGACCCTAGGTGAGGGAGGGGTGTGATCCTAGGTGAGGGAGGGGTGTGACCCTAGGTGAGGGAGGGGTGTGACCCTAGGTGAGGGAGGGGTGTGATCCTAGGTGAGGGAGGGGTGTGATCCTAGGTGAGGGAGGGGTGTGACCCTAGGTGAGGGAGGGGTGTGATCCTAGGTGAGAGAGGGGTGTGACCCTAGGTGAGGGAGGGGTGTGACCCTAGGTGAGGGAGGGGTGTGACCCTAGGTGAGGGAGATGGCCCTAGGAATAGTAGGGTGACCCTAGGTGAGGGAGTTGGCCATAGGTGAAGGTGTGGCATTACGTGATTGAGTGACCCTGAGGAAGGAAGATGTGGCCCTAGGGGAGGAAGGTGACCATAGGTGAGAAGATTTCCTCAATATATGACATCAGCATACAATCCTCTGTTTGATTGGATGCCATTTTCCTCAGGCTCCTCCCACTGGTGAAGTGACATCAGAACCTGACTGCTGAGGACTGTCAGGTATAAGGTGAGTACACAGACCCGTCATGCTCCAGTCCCGCGGGGGGGGGGGGGGTACATCTCGTTTTGGGTGGAGGCCTTTTCTATAAATTCCCTCCACATTCTGCCAAACGATCTCCAGACGTAGACGGATCGGGAATATTCCGACACGACCCGCTGCACTCGGAACGCCGCGATCCGCACCCCGGCCCCGCCCCCAAATGGAAAACAGATTTTGTGTGTTTGGATTCCGCCCAGAATTCTGCTATAAACCAGACCGGGGGAGGGGGGGGGGGCAGATTCTAGGATTTTACTCCCCCCCCCTCCCCCGCTCCTCGTCAGCCGATCCTGCTGATTGATTCCGAGTTTATTTTATATTTTTTACGGCTTTTAAAGTGGAACAAAAAATAAATCCCGACATGTCCCAATATACAGCAACAGGATCGTTGTTCAGAAAAGCTCCGCCCTTTATCATTGGAGCCGCCCCCGAGCTACAGTCCAGTGACAGTGCCTAGGCTGAGATGATGTCATCAGTCTGCTGCAGGCAGGAGGCGGCATTTCCTCAGTCTCCCCTCCCCCAGTGATTGTACATTGTAACTTTGTAGAAGTAGGAGGCGGCATTTCCTCAGTCTCCCCTCCCCCCAGTGATCGGACTGTACATTGTAACTTTGTAGAAGGAGGAGGAGTCATTTCCTCAGTCTCCCCTCCCCCAGTGATCAGACTGTACATTGTAACTTTGTAGAAGGAGGAGGAGTCATTTCCTCAGTCTCCCCTCCCCCAGTGATCAGACTATACATTGTAACTTTGTAGAAGGAGGAGGAGTCATTTCCTCAGTCTCCCCTCCCCCAGTTATCAGACTGTACATTGTAACTTTGTAGAAGGAGGAGGAGGCATTTCCTCAGTCTCCCCTCCCCCAGTGATCAGACTGTACATTGTAACTTTGTAGAAGGAGGAGGAGACATTTCCTCAGTCTCCCCTCCCCCCAGTGATCAGACTGTACATTGTAACTTTGTAGAAGTAGGAGGAGGAGGCATTTCCTCAGTCTCCCCTCCCCCCCCAGGGATCAGACTGTACATTGTAACTTTATAGAAGGAGGAGGAGGCATTTCCTCAGTCTCCCCTCCCCCCAGTGATCAGGCTGTACATTGTAACTTTGTAGCAAGTCACAAGGATAGAGGCTGCAGCAAGGGGCTGATCTGTGTCAGACATTTGTGAACACAGCCAAGAACTGCCCAGGGATCAGGAGCTGCACCATCATCTCCGTCCAGGAAATAGTGGGTGACGTCCTGCATGATGACTGAACAAAGATGGCGCCGTCCTTCTGGAGAGAAAAGCAGATGAAGGCATTGCAATAATTAGCATGCTACAAGTAATGTGAACATGGATCTGATGACAGGTCCACTTCAGATAAATCTCTTTATATAAAAATATTTCACTTTCTCACTAAAAATAGAATAAAGGAAGAGGAATTCCTGGCTGCAGTTTGGCTGCATCTTGTACACTGGGATTGTACAGTGTATGGGCCATCTGGATTGGGGGGGGGGGTTTGGGCAGCTGCTGAGGAGCTACAAGTCCCAGCATGCTCTGCTGTCTGCCAGGTACAGCGAGGGGCCCCTCAGCGTCTCCTTATTTGGGTTAAATATGAAAATATCTGCCATTCCTCATCTAATAGGAAACAGGTGGAGCCCCCGACTCTTCCCCCGTCCCGAGACCTGGAGAAGAAACGTCTGGTGAACGCGTTCCGTACGCCAAGAATATCTCCGGAAAGACGTTCTCCTCACCCTGCCGGATCGATGGATTCATTGGATGAAGCAGATCTGAAGGTTACCTCATTTCACCCCTGACCTCTGACCCTTAGATGCCCTCAGGGGCGTGTACACAATTCTGTGCAGGAAATGGTTCTTCCATGAACATGGCAGATCCCTCAGGGGCGTGTACACAGTTCTGTGAATGGGGGGTTCTTCCTTCAATATAATGGGTTCCTCAGGTGCGTGCACACAGTTCTGTGCGGGGCTGTATCTTCCATGAGCATGGTGGATCCCTCAGGGGCGTGTACACAGTTCTGTGAATGGGGGGTTCTTCCTTCAATATATTGGGTTCCTCGGGTGCGTGCACACAGTTCTGTGCGGGGCTGTATCTTCCATGAGCATGGTGGATCCCTCAGGGGCGTGTACACAGTTCTGTGTGAGGCTGTATCTTCCATGAGCATGGTGGATCCCTCAGGGGCGTGTACACAGTTCTGTGTGAGGCTGTATCTTCCATGAGCCTGGTGGATCCTTCAGGGACATTTCTGTGTGGGACGGTTCTCCCCTAAACATGGCAGACACCTTAGGGGCATGTACACAATCCCCTATTTGAGTCTCCATTGAACAGTGTGAATCCCTCAGGGGTGGGTACACAGTTTTTTGCAGGACGGTTATTCCCCAAACATGGCAGATCCCTCAAGGGCATGTACAGCACTGTGCACAGTAGTTCTCCTCTGAACATGGCAGATCCCTCAGGGGCATGTACACAGCCCTGTACAGGGTGGTTCTCCTCTGAACATGGCAGATCCCTCAGGGGCGTGTACACAGCACTGTACAGGGTGGTTCTCCTCTGAACATGGCAGATCCCTCAGGGGCGTGTACACAGCACTGGACAGGGTGGTTCTCCGCTGAACATGACAGATCCCTCAGGGGCGTGTACACAGCTCTGTACACTGTAGTTCTCCTCTGAACATGGCAGATCCCTCAGGGGCGTGTACACAGCTCTGTACCCAGTAGTTCTCCTCTGAACATGGTAGATCCCCCAGGGGCATGTACACAGCACTGTACATGGTGGTTCTTCTCTGAACATGGCAGATCCCTCAGGGGCGTGTACACAGCACTGTACCCAGTAGTTCTCCTCTGAACATGGCAGATCCCTCAGGGGCGTGTACACAGCTCTGTACCCAGTAGTTCTCCTCTGAACATGACAGATCCCCCAGGGGCGTGTACACAGCACTGTACAGGGTGGTTCTTCTCTGAACATGGCAGATCCCCCAGGGGCGTGTACACAGCACTGTACAGGGTGGTTCTTCTCTGAACATGGCAGATCCCTCAGGGGCGTGTACACAGCACTGTACACAGTAGTTCTCCTCTGAACATGGCAGATCCCCTATGGGGCTTGTACACAATCAAGTTCTGTGCTGGGTTGGTTATCCACATGATGGATCCCTCAGGGGCATGTACATTGTTTTGTGCGGGGTGGTTCTTCCTTGAACATTGCAGGTGTTTACACAGTTCTGTGTGGGGTTGTTTATCCCTAAACATGGGTGATTCCTAGGGGGCGTGTTTCTCTCCCCTATGGCTTTGTTGTTTTCCCTTTTTGTTTGAGTTTTGTGCATGTTTTGTTGGGGGCGGTTCTCCCCTAAACATGATGGATCCCTAAGGGGGAGGTAGTACATTTTATGTAACTGGATCAGGAGCCTGCAGGGGGGAGGTAATACATATTATGTATAGGGATCAGGAGCCTGCTGGGGGGAGGTAATAAATATTATGTATAGGGATCAGGAGCCTGCTGGGGGGTAGTAAATATTATGTACCGGGATCAGGAGCCTGCTTGGGGGAGGTAATAAATATTCTGTACTAGGATCAGGAGCCTGCTGGGCAGGGGAGGTAATAAATATTATGTACTGGGATCAGGAGCCTGCTGGGGGAGGTAATAAATATTATGTACTGGGATCAGGAGCCTGCTGGGGGGAGGTAATAAATATTATGTACCAGGATCAGGAGCCTGCTGGGGGAGGTAATAAATATTATGTACCGGGATCAGGAGCCTGCTGGGGGAGGGGCGTGTACACAGTTCTGTGCAGGGAATGGTTCTTCCATGAACATGGTCAATCCCTTGGGGGGATTGTACACAGTTCTGTGAATGGGGGGTTCTTCCTTCAATATAGTGGGTTTCTCAGGTGCGTGTACACAGTTCTGTGTGGGCATCTTTACCGAACATGGTAGAACCCTTGGGAGCGTGTACACAATCCTCTATTTGGGTGAGTCTTCCTTAAACAGGATGAACCCCTCAGGGGTGGGTACACAGTTCTGTGCAGGGCAGTTATTCCCCAAACATGGTAGATCCCTCAGGGGCGTGTACACAGCTCTGTACACAGTAGTTCTCCTTTAAACATGGCAGATCCCCCAGGGGCGTGTACACAGCACTGTACAGGGTGGTTCTCCTCTGAACATGGCAGATCCCTCAGGGGCGTGTACACAGCACTGTACAGGGTGGTTCTCCTCTGAACATGGCAGATCCCTCAGGGGCGTGTACACAGCACTGTACAGGGTGGTTCTCCTCTGAACATGGCAGATCCCTCAGGGGCGTGTACACAGCACTGTACAGGGTGGTTCTCCTCTGAACATGGCAGATCCCTCAGGGGCGTGTACACAGCACTGTACAGGGTGGTTCTCCGCTGAACATGACAGACCCCTCAGGGGCGTGTACACAGCTCTGTACACTGTAGTTCTCCTCTGAACATGGCAGATCCCTCAGGGGCGTGTACACAGCTCTGTACCCAGTAGTTCTCCTCTGAACATGGCAGATCCCTCAGGGGCATGTACACAGCACTGTACAGGGTGGTTCTTCTCTGAACATGGCAGATCCCTCAGGGGCGTGTACACAGCACTGTACACAGTAGTTCTCCTCTTAACATGGCAGATCCCTCAGGGGCGTGTACACAGCACTGTACAGGGTGGTTCCCCTCTTACCTGGGGTCATGTACATAGTTATTTGCAGAGGTGGTTCCTCCCTAAACATGGCAGATCCCCTATGTGGCTTGTACACAATCCAGTTCTGTGCTGGGTTGGTTATCCACATGATGGATCCCTCAGGGGCATGTACATTGTTTTGTGCGGGGTGGTTCTTCCTTGAACATTGCAGATGCCTTAGAGGTGTTTACACAGTTCTGTGTGGGGTTGTTTATCCCCTAAACATGGTTGATTCCTAGGGGGCGTGTACCCAGTTTTGTGCAGGGGCGGTTCTCCCCTAAACATGATGGATCCCTAAGGGAGAGGTAGTACATTTTATGTAACTGGATCAGGAGCCTGCAGGGTGGAGGTAATAAATATTATGTATAGGGATCAGGAGCCTGCTGGGGGGTAGTAAATATTATGTACCGGGATCAGGAGCCTGCTGGGGGAGGTAATAAATAGTATGTACTGGGATCAGGAGCCTGCTGGGGGGAGGTAATAAATATTATATACCGGGATCAGGAGCCTGCTGGGGGAGGTAATAAATATTATGTACTGGGATCAGGAGCCTGCTGGGGGGAGGTAATTAATATTATGTACCGGGATCAGGAGCCTGCTGGGGGAGGTAATAAATATTATGTACTGGAATCAGGAGCCTGCTGGGGGGAGGTAATAAATATTATGTACCGGGATCAGGAGCCTGCTGGGGGAGGTAATTAATATTATGTACCGGGATCAGGAGCCTGCTGAGGGGGGTAATAAATATTATGTACCGGGATCAGGAGCCTGCTGGGGGGAGGTAATAAATATTATGTACCGGGATCAGGAGCCTGCTGAGGGGGGTAATAAATATTTTGTACCGGGATCAGGAGCCTGCTGGAGAGACGTAATAAATATTATATACCAGGATCAGGAGCCTGCTGAGGGGGGTAATAAATATTTTGTACTGGGATCAGGAGCCTGCTGGGGGGAGGTAATTAATATTATGTACCGGGATCAGGAGCCTGCTGGGGGGAGGTAATTAATATTATGTACCGGGATCAGGAGCCTGCTGAGGGGGGTAATAAATATTTTGTACCGGGATCAGGAGCCTGCCTGGGGGAGGAAAAAAAAATGTACACATCAGAGCTCCCCCATCACATCAGAGCTCACCTATCAAATCAGAGCTCTCCTATCACATCAGAACCCCCCCATCACATCAGAGCTCCCCTATGACATCATAACCCCCCATCACATCAGAGCTCCCCTATCACATCAGAGCTCCCCTTTCACATCAGAACTCCCCCATCACATCAGAACTCCCCCCATCACATCAGAACCCCCCCCCACATCAGAGCTCCCCTATCACATCAGAGCTCCCCTATCACATCAGAGCTCCCCTATCACATCAGAGATCCCCTATCACATCAGAGATCCCCTATCACAGGGATATGCAATTAGCGGACCTCCAGCTGTTGCAAAACTACAAGTACCATCATGACTCTGCCTCTGGGTGTCATGCTTGTGGCTGTCAAGAGTCTCGCTATGCCTCATGGGACTTGTAGTTGTGCAACAGCTGGAGGTCCGCTAATTGCATATCCCCGCCCTATCACATCAGAGCTCCCCCATCACATCAGAGCTCCCCTATCACATCAGAATCCCCCCCATCACATCAGAGCCCCCCTATCACATCAGAGCTCCCCTATCACATCAGAACCCCCATCACATCAGAGCCCCTATCACATCAGAGCTCCCCTATCACATCAGAGCCCTCTATCACATCAGAGCCCCCCCATCACATCAGAGCCCCCCTATCATATCAAAACTCCCCATCACATCAGAGCCCCTCATAACATCAGAGCCCCCCCATCACATCAGAGCTCTCCTATCACATCAGAGCCCCCCTATCACATCAGAGCTCCCTTTCACATCAGAGCCCCCCTTTCACATCAGAGCCCCCCATCACATCAGAGCCCCCATCACATCAGAGCCCCCTATCACATCAGAGCTCCCCTATCACATCAGAGCCCCCTATCACATCAGAACCCCCTATCACATCAGAGCCCCCTATCACATCAAAGCCCCCTTATCATATCAGAACTCCCCATCACACCAGAGCCCCCCCATCACATCAGAGCTCCTCTATCAGATCAGAGCCCCCTTTCAAATCCGAACTCCCTCATCACATCAGAGCCCCCCCATCATATCAGAACCCCCCATGATGTTTCGGCGCATTGACATCCCATTATTTTCAATGGTCCGCCTTAATGCAACATAACGCACGCCCTGCAAAAATGGAAATCGTCCCCAACTGTATTATTTATTAATATAAAACATTCAGAATCTGGAAATTCCAACCAGGAAAACTTCCAGCCGAGGGAGAGAAATTTATCAATCTGGGGAAATATGGAACAGCAAACGGGTAAAATATTGTGGAAACGTTGTAGTGTCCCTTTAATTGGCGGAGAACGCGAAATATAAACACATGGAGGATTTTCCGTTCCCGGCGGAGTGTTTATCCAATTAGGAGGAAGTCATTTGTCCTGTCCCGTGGGGGGGGGGGGGGAGGGGGGTTGGGACACGGTGGTCCCGGCTCTGGAAGTGGGGGGCGGGGGGGGGGTAATGGGACGCACATCGCACGCCAGGGACAGGTGTGAACACGTTACAGACAATGGGGAACCCAAACACCACATTCCGCCCTCATCCAATACGTCCCAGTTAACCCCTCGGCCACCGCTTGGCCCCGTTCCAGGCTGGTGGGGGGAGGGGGAAGGTGTGTTGGGCCCCGGGCCCCCGGGCTCCTTATCGCTCTCTGGTCAGACTCGCTTTTTCTTGGCTGCGCTCTTGTTTTGGCTGCCAGTTGCGGTTGTGCAATCTCCGGCGTGTTTATAAATAAGAAGCCGAACACATTCCTGGCTGAAATATGTCGTGTCCCACAAATGGCCATATAAGGGCCGCGCCGTCGTGTGTGTGTGTGTGCGCCGGCCGCCACCTACAACCATCGCGCCGGCGTCTCGCGCCCACTTATTACTCAGTAACTCTTCGGTGGCCGGACAGGCCTGCGTGGTACAGAGCGTATGATGGATTCCGATCGTTCCCTGACCGCCGGCAGATTCCGATCGTTCCCTGACCGCCGGCAGATTCCGATCGTTCCCTGACCGCCGGCAGATTCCGATCGTTCCCTGACTGCCAGCAGATTCCGATCGTTACCTGACCGCCAGAAGATTCCGATCGTTCCCTGACCGCCGGCGGATTCCGATCGTTACCTGACCGCCAGCAGATTCCGATCATTCCCTGACCGCCGGCAGATTCTGATCGTTCCCTGACCGCCAGCAGATTCCGATCATTCCCTGACCGCTGGCGGATTCCGATCGTTCCCTGACCGCCGGCAGATTCTGATCGTTCCCTGACCGCCGGCGGATTACGATCGTTACCTGACCGCCGGCAGATTCTGATCGTTCCCTGACCGCCGGCGGATTACGATCGTTACCTGACCGCCAGCAGATTCCGATCGTTACCTGACCGCCAGCAGATTCCGATCGTTACCTGACCGCCAGCAGATTCCGATCGTTCCCTGACCGCCGGCAGATTCCGATCGTTCCCTGACCGCCGGCGGATCCAGATCGTTCCCTGACTGCCGCCGGATTCCGATCGTTCCCTGACCGCCGGCGGATCCAGATCGTTCCCTGACTGCCGCCGGATTCCGATCGTTCCCTGACCGCCGGCGGATCCAGATTGTTCCCTGACCGCCGGCGGATTCTGATAGTTCCCTAACCGCCGCCGGATTCCGATCTTTTCCTGACCGCACCGAGCAACCTGGCGTTTCTCAACCTTTTTTCAGTGGTGGCACCCCTTAAAAATCTGCAAAATCTGGAGCCCCCCCCCCCATCACATCAGAGCTCCCCTATCATGTCAGAACCCCCCCATCACATCAGAGCTCCCCTATCATGTCAGAACCCCCCCCATCACATCTGAGCTCCCCTATCACCTCAGAACCCCCCATCACTTCAGAGACCCCCCTATCACATCAGAACTCCTACATTACATCAGAGCTCCCCTAACATCAGAACCCCCCTATCACATCAGAGCCCCCCTATCACATGTGGGGTCCCCCATCACATCAGAGGCCCCCTACCACATCAGAACTCCCCTATCACATCAGAGCTCCCCTATCACATCAGAACCCCCCATCACATCAGAGCTCCCCTATCACATCAGAGACCCCTATCACGTCAGAGCTCCCCTATCACCTCAGAACCCCCCCCCCATCACATCAGAGCTCCCCCTATCACATCAGAGCTCCCTATCACCTCAGAACCCCCCCCCATCACATCAGAGCTCCCTATTACATCAGAACCCCCCATCACATCTGAGCTCCCCTATCACATTAGAACCCCCCATCACTTCAGAGCCCCCCTATCACATCAGAACTCCTCCATTACATCAGAGCTCCCCTAACATCAGAACCCCCCTATCACATCAGAGCCCCCCTATCACATGTGGGGTCCCCCATCACATCAGAGGCCCCCTACCACATCAGAACTCCCCTATCACATCAGAGCTCCCCTATCACATCAGAACCCCCCATCACATCAGAGCTCCCCCTATCACATCAGAGACCCCTATCACGTCAGAGCTCCCCTATCACCTCAGAACCCCCCCCCATCACATCAGAGCTCCCCCTATCACATCAGAGCTCCCCTATCACCTCAGAACCCCCCCCCCATCACATCAGAGCTCCCCTATTACATCAGAACCCCCCCATCACATCTGAGCTCCCCTATCACATTAGAACCCCCCATCACTTCAGAGCCCCTATCACATCAGAACTACTCTCCATTACATCAGAGCTCCCCAACATCAGAACCCCCCATCACATCCGAGCCCCCTATCACATGTGGGGTCCCCCATCACATCAGAGGCCCCTATCACATCAGAACTCCTCCATTACCTCAGAGCCCCCCTAACATCTGACCCCCATCACATCAGAGCCCCCCCTATCACATGAGAGGTCCCCCATCACATCAGAGGCCCCCTAATAAATCAGAGCTCCCCCATCACATCAGAGCCCCCTATCACATGAGAGTCCCTATCACATCCGAACTCCTCCATTACATCAGAGCTCCCCTAATCAGAACCCCTCCCCCATCACATCAGAGCCCCCTCCCCCTATCACATGAGAGGTCCCCTATCACATCAGAGGCCCCTATTACATCAGAGCCCCCTATCACATCAAAACTCCCTTATCACATCAGAGCCCCCCTATCACATCAGAGGCCCCCAATCACATCAGAGCCCCTTTTTACATTAGTGCCCTGCCCCCCATCACATCAGATGTCTCACTTTACATCAGAGCCCCCCCCCCAATCACATCAGAGCTCCCACTATCACATCAGGGGTCCCCCAACACATCAGTGCCCCCCCCTTTTAACATCAGAGGCCCCCTTACATCGGGGGTCCCCCAACACATCAGTGCCCCCCTTTTATATCTGAGGCCCCCATCACATCAGAACCTTTACATCAGAGCCCCCCTTTACATCTGAGGCCCCCCCACCACATCAGCGCCAACTTCATTGTGACTTTCCCAACCAGCCTGCCCACCGTTCACACTGCGGGGTTTATTTATAAAAATTCCGCTTCTAAGCATTTGCACAGCCGCCCCAAAAAAGTCCCCGCAATCTTCCGAATTTGTTTATTTCCTATGATCGTCATCTCCATCTAGTGGCCATAATGCGGTATTTCCCTAATACACCACAATCAGGAAAATATTACAATATGGCCACTAGATGGAGCCGATGATCATAGGAAATAAATATATTAGACGCATTACGTTGATTATTGTTGTCGGCTGTTGTGGAAAAAAAAATTGTCGGCTGTTACAAAGGAATTTTTGCACAGCATGGTGCCTGGAGGTGGGTAGGGGGCAAGTTCACCCTGTGCCCGCCTGTGCCCCTGTGCCCTGTCCGGTTTCCGCCCACACTCCAAAGACATGCTGGTGGTTAATAGGGATGGGCGAACGGTTGTCCGAACACCTGAATTTGCAGGGTGTACGCCCCCCCTCCCCCGACGAACACCTTGCAATGCACACAGCGCTGCACAGTGCATTCTGCTCCCTGATTGGGTAAAGCTTTGCCCTATCAGGGCGAAGTGCAGTGGCGGCAAACGAAAAAAAAAAGAAAAAAATTGCAGCCTCACTGTGCCCATCAAACACAGCCACTGTGCCCATCAATTGTCACCACTGTGCCATGCCATCAAACGCAGCCACTGTGCCCATAAATTGCTGCTACTGTGCCCATAAAATGCAGACACTGTGCAACCAATTGTCACCACTGTGCCCATAAAATGCAGACGCTGTGCCATAAAATTGTCGCCACTGTGCCATGCCATCAAACGCAGCCACTGTGCCATCAATTGTCACCACTGTGCCATGCCATTGTAGCCACTGTGCCATCAATTGTCACCTCTGTGCCATGCCATCAAACGCAGCTACTGTGCCATCAATTGTCACCACTGTGCCCATAAAATGCAGACACTGTGCCATAAAATTGTCGCCACTGTGCCATGCCATCAAACGCAGCCACTGTGCCATCAATTGTCACCACTGTGCCATGCCATCAAACACAGCCACTGTGCCCATAAATTGCTGCTACTGTGCCCATAAAATGCAGCCACTGTGCCATAAAATTGTCGCCACTGTGACATGCCATCAAACGCAGCCACTGTGCCCATCAATTGTCGCCACTGTGCCATCAATTGTCGCCACTGTGCCATCAATTGTCGCCACTGTGCCATGCCATTGTAGCCACTGTGCCATCAATTGTCACTACTGTGCCATGCCATCAAACGCAGCCACTGTGCCATGCCATCAAACGCAGCCACTGTGCCCATAAATTGCTGCTACTGTGCCCATAAAATGCAGACACTGTGCAACCAATTGTCACCACTGTGCCCATAAAATGCAGACGCTGTGCCATAAAATTGTCGCCACTGTGCCATGCCATCAAACGCAGCCACTGTGCCCATAAATTGCTGCTACTGTGCCCATAAAATGCAGCCACTGTGCCATAAAATTGTCGCCACTGCGCCATGCCATTAAACGCAGCCACTGTGCCCATCAATTGTCGCCACTGTGCCATGCCATTGTAGCCACTGTGCCATGCCATCAAACGCAGCCACTGTGCCATGCCATTGTAGCCACTGTGCCCATTGTCACCACTGTGCCCATTGATGCCAATGTGCTCTTTGTCGTCACTGTGCCATTGATGTCACTGTGCCCTTTAATTGTTGCCACTGTGCCCATTGTCACCACTGTGCCCACTGATGTCACTGTGCCCATTGTCGACACTGTGCCCTGTAAAATGCCCCTCCCCCTGCCCGGCACTTACCTTTCTCCTTCCACCTTCCACGTCCCTCGATGTCTTCTCCCGCCCTCGATGACACTTCAGCCAATCAGATTACCGCTAACTAGAACCGGTGAACCTGATTGGCTGAGACGGCCGTCAGTCTTATCTAAGGAACGCACCCACTTGTACGTTCCCTGGATAAGTTTCGGGAAGGCTGAGGGCTGTACTCAGAGCCACTGGCCCTGATAGGCACTTCCACACAGCCAACCAGCTGCCGTTATTCAGGTGGAAGGCGCTCACCATCCGGCCATCTGAATAGTCGGCGGCAGCGGCAACAATAACATACATTCATGCAATGCATGAATCAATGTTATTCAGTGGCGGTGCGAGAGCCAGAGGGGGCGGCGCTCCAGCGCCCTCTATAGACGCACCGCCACCGGTGCAGTGTACGCTGGTTTTTAAGGAGCGGGGCTGGAAAGCCGGCTGCGCCATCTTTAAAGTAGAGTTCCGTCCAGATTTCCGCCCTTCGGATTCCCCTCCCCCTCTGGTGTCACATTTGGCACCTTTCAAGGGGGGGATACCTGTCAAATCCAGGTACAGTGGAACCGCGGTTTACGAGTTAGGCTGCATTCGCACCTGAGCGTTTTGTCGCCTGAAGCGCGTCGCTCAAAGATGCTAGAGGGGAAAAATAACATTATTCTCTATGGAGATGGTTCACATCTCCAACGCAAAACGCCGAGCGCCGAAAGAACGCCGAACGCCTGGATTTTAAACAAGTCCCGGACCCTTTTTTGACGCGCGAATCGGGCGGCTTGGGCGTTTTCCATTGGTGCCAATGACCTGTACAAAACCGCGGTAAAAAACGCCGCAATTTGTCGCGGCAAATCGCGGTAAAAAACGCCGCAAATCGCCTACGCTTAGGTGTGAATGCACACCTGAGCGTTTTGTCGCCTGAAGCGCGACGCTCAGAAACGCTAGAGGGGAAGAAATACATTATTCCCTATGGACATTGTTCACATCTGCACGCCAATACGCCAAACGCCGAACGCGTGAAGCTCAAACACGTCCCGGACCCTTTTTTGACGCGCGATTCGGGCGGCTTGGGCGCTATACATTGGTGGCAATGACCTGTACAAAACCGCGGTAAAAAACGCTGCAAGTCGCCTACGCTTAGGCTGCATTCACATCTAGGCGTATATACGCCCGATGCCCGACGCCGCATACGCCGGAGGGGAAATTTAACACTCCCCTCTAAGGAGATGGTTCACATCTCCACGCCGAACGCGGATACGCCGGACGCCTGAAGCTCAAAACAAGTCCCGGAGCTTTTTTTTTTTTTCGGCGGCTTCGGTGTTCAGCATAGGAGATAGTGGACCTCTCCAAAAAGGGGGTTTAAAAACGAGGCGGTTTGTCGCCGCAAATCGCGGTACAAAACGCCTCACATTTGTCGCCGCAAATCGCGGGTCAGGACGCGCGGTGACAGTGTGAATGCAGCCTTACGCGGTTAACAAGCCTTTTGAATAGCGAGCAACTTTTTTTTTTCAATTCTGACCCGGTTTGCGAGTATTGTCCCGCAAAATTAGCAGAATTCAAGCTAATGGGGCGTGCAGTACCGCGTTTGGCCAGAGGTGCGGGGGGGCGCCGGTGACACCCGGGAACGGTTCAGGGCTGGATGGAAATACTTGGAATCCCTCCGAATCCCTCCATTCCCGAACGTTTCTGAGTGTTTCGGGGTTCAGCCGAGGTGTCTCCGAGTATTTCCGAGTCTCTCCAGTTGCCCCCCCCCCCCCCAGCTCTGGCCACATAGAAGTCAATGCAGAACTAATTATTTACGTTTCCATTGACTTCTATGGGGAAACTCGCTTTGATATGGGGGTGCTTCGGATTACAAGCGTTCTCCTGGTCCCGCTGTATGCAGGATCGGATCGGATCGGATGCGCGGATTGCAAGCATGTCTGATGCAGGGGCGATCCGTGCGCAGCGGCGTCGGCGGTCCGGGGAATGGACCGTGGTCCGATGAGGTCGACGTGTAGAGAGCAGGCGGTCATGATGCGTCGAAAGAAACCCTGTGAAAGGGGCCTTATGTGTGAAATCTACTATGATCGTTAGCTCCATCTAGTGGCCGTAATGCAGTATTTTCCTGAAAGACCACAATCCTAGGAAAAAAAATAAAAAATACATATTAGACTCATTATGAAGACTATTTATTGAGACATTCTCACAGTTTTTTTTTTACACAGACCCCTTTTGATCTTTAGTTCGGAGGATCAAAGGCTCCCCCCTCCTCGGGGCTGTTGCTGCACCACAGGCGCGCGCACACGGTGTGCCCGGGCACAACCCTAATCACCCTGTGCAGTGCCAATTTCCCCCTGCTTCCAGTGCTGCCAGCTTCCCTCCTCTCCCGTTGATTCAGGATGGAGAGCAGCAGGGGAAAGGGGCCGGTAAATATTTAGTTCAGGAACCCTTCCTTTTCTGAATGAACACAGTGAGTGATCTGTGCCGGCCGCTCCTGTTTTCATTCTTAACTGAAGCATAGTAAACTGTGAATGAACAGGACAGAGCACGTCCCATTATTTCACTGACCAGTGCAGGAAAAAAAAAATGGGGGAGTTCTGTCCTCAGTCCCTTTCTCTGTCTCAAAAGTGAGACATGAGGGGTCTAGAATGCTTAACCCCTCCCATACCGGGGGGCACTTATACACCTCCCATACCGGGGGGGCACTTATACACCTCCCATACCGGGGGGCACTTATACACCTCCCATACCGGGGGGCACTTATACACCTCCCATACCGGGGGGGCACTTATACACCTCCCATACCGGGGGGCACTTATACACCTCCCATACCGGGGGGCACTTATACACCTTCCATACCGGGCGGCACTTATACACCTCCCATACCGGGGGGCACTTATACACCTCCCATACCGGGGGGCACTTATACACCTTCCATACCGGGGGGCACTTATACACCTCCCATACCGGGCGGCACTTATACACCTCCCATACCGGGGGGGCACTTATACACCTTCCATACCGGGGGGCACTTATACACCTCCCATACCGGGGGGCACTTATACACCTTCCATACCGGGGGGCACTTACAGGGAGTGCAGAATTATTAGGCAAGTTGCATTTTTGAGGATTAATTTTATTACTGAACAACAACCATGTTCTCAATGAACCCAAAAAACTCATTAATATCAAAGCTGAATATTTTTGGAAGTAGTTTTTAGTTTGTTTTTAGTTTTAGCTATTTTAGGGGGATATCTGTGTGTGCAGGTGACTATTACTGTGCATAATTATTAGGCAACTTAACAAAAAACAAATATATACCCATTTCAATTATTTATTTTTACCAGTGAAACCAATATAACATCTCAACATTCACAAATATACATTTCTGACATTGAAAAACAAAACAAAAACAAATCAGTGACCAATATAGCCACCTTTCTTTGCAAGGACACTCTAAAGCCTGCCATCCATGGATTCTGTCAGTGTTTTGATCTGTTCACCATCAACATTGTGTGCAGCAGCAACCACAGCCTCCCAGACACTGTTCAGAGAGGTGTACTGTTTTCCCTCCTTGTAAATCTCACATTTGATGATGGACCACAGGTTCTCAATGGGGTTCAGATCAGGTGAACAAGGAGGCCATGTCATTAGTTTTTCTCTTCTTTTCTACCCTTCTTGCCAGCCACGCTGTGGAGTACTTGGACGCGTGTGATGGAGCATTGTCCTGCATGAAAATCATGTTTTTCTTGAAGGATGCAGACTTCTTCCTGTACCACTGCTTGAAGAAGGTGTCTTCCAGAAACTGGCAGTAGGACTGGGAGTTGAGCTTGACTCCATCCTCAACCCGAAAAGGCCCCACAAGCTCATCTTTGATGATACCAGCCCAAACCAGTACTCCACCTCCCACCTTGCTGGCGTCTGAGTCGGACTGGAGCTCTCTGCCCTTTACCAATCCAGCCACTGGCCCATCCATCTGGCCCATCAAGACTCACTCTCATTTCATCAGTCCATAAAACCTTAGAAAAATCAGTCTTGAGATATTTCTTGGCCCAGTCTTGACGTTTCAGCTTGTGTGTCTTGTTCAGTGGTGGTCGTCTTTCATCCTTTCTTACCTTGGCCATGTCTCTGAGTATTGCACACCTTGTGCTTTTGGGCACTCCAGTGATGTTGCAGCTCTGAAATATGGCCAAACTGGTGGCAAGTGGCATCTTGGCAGCTGCACGCTTGACTTTTCTCAGTTCATGGGCAGTTATTTTGCGCCTTGGTTTTTCCACACGCTTCTTGCGACCCTGTTGACTATTTTGAATCAATTGCTTGATTGTTCGATGATCACGCTTCAGAAGCTTTGCAATTTTAAGAGTGCTGCATCCCTCTGCTAGATACCTCTCTATTTTTGACTTTTCTGAGCCTGTCAAGTCCTTCTTTTGACCCATTTGCCAAAGGAAAGGAAGTTGCCTAATAATTATGCACACCTGATATAGGGTGTTGATGTCATTAGACCACACCCCTTCTCATTACAGAGATGCACATCACCTAATATGCTTAATTGGTAGTAGGCTTTCGAGCCTATACAGCTTGGAGTAAGACAACATGCATAAAGAGGATGATGTGGTCAAAATACTAATTTGCCTAAAAATTCTGCACTCCCTGTATACACCTCCCATACCGGGGGGCACTTATACACCTTCCATACCGGGGGGCACTTATACACCTTCCATACCGTGGGGCACTTATACACCTTCCATACCGGGGGGCACTTATACACCTCCCATACCGGGGGGGGCACTTATACACCTCCCATACCGGGGGGGGCACTTATACACCTCCCATACCGGGGGCACTTATACACCTTCAATACCGGGGGCACTTATACACCTCCCATACCGGGGGGGCACTTATACACCTTCCATACCGGGGGGCACTTATACACCTCCCATACCGGGGGGGCACTTATACACCTCCCATACCGGGGGGGCACTTATACACCTCCCATACCACGCCGGGGGGCACTTATACACCTCCCATACCGGGGGGGGCACTTATACACCTCCCATACCGGGGGCACTTATACACCTCCCATACCGGGGGCACTTATACACCTTCCATACCGGGCGGCACTTATACACCTCCCATACCGGGGGGCACTTATACACCTCCCATACCGGGGGCACTTATACACCTTCCATACCGGGGGGCACTTATACACCTCCCATACCGGGCGGCACTTATACACCTCCCATACCGGGGGGCACTTATACACCTTCCATACCGGGGGCACTTATACACCTCCCATACCGGGGGGCACTTATACACCTTCCATACCGGGGGGCACTTATACACCTCCCATACCGGGGGGCACTTATACACCTTCCATACCGGGGGCACTTATACACCTTCCATACCGTGGGGCACTTATACACCTTCCATACCGGGGGGCACTTATACACCTCCCATACCGGGGGGGGCACTTATACACCTCCCATACCGGGGGGGCACTTATACACCTCCCATACCGGGGGGCACTTATACACCTTCAATACCGGGGGGCACTTATACACCTTACATACCGGGGGGGCACTTATACACCTTCCATACCGGGGGGCACTTATACACCTCCCATACCGGGGGGGGCACTTATACACCTCCCATACCAGGGGGGCACTTATACACCTTCCATACCGGGGAGCACTTATACACCTTCCATACCGGGGGGGCACTTATACACCTCCCATACCGGGGGGGCACTTATACACCTCCCATACCGGGGGGCACTATACACCTTCCACACCGGGGGGCACTTATACACCTCCCATACCGGGGGGGCACTTATACACCTTCCATACTGGGGGCACTTATACACCTCCCATACCGGGGGGCACTTATACACCTACCTCCCATACCGGGGGGCACTTATACACCTCCCATACCGGGGGGCACTTATACACCTCCCATACCGGGGGCACTTATACACCTCCCATACCGGGCGGCACTTATACACCTTCCATACCGGGGGGCACTTATACACCTCCCATACCGGGGGGCACTTATACACCTCCCATACCGGGGGGCACTTATACACCTTCCATACCGGGGGGCACTTATACACCTTCCATACCGGGGGGCACTTATACACCTTCCATACCGGGGGGCACTTATACACCTCCCATACCGGGGGGGCACTTATACACCTCCCATACCGGGCGGCACTTATACACCTTCCATACCGGGGGGCACTTATACACCTCCCATACCGGGGGGGCACTTATACACCTCCCATACCGGGGGGCACTTATACACCTCCCATACCGGGGGGCACTTATACACCTTCCATACCGGGGGGCACTTATACACCTTCCATACCGTGGGGCACTTATACACCTTCCATACCAGGGGGGCACTTATACACCTCCCATACCGGGGGGCACTTATACACCTCCCATACCGGGGGGCACTTATACACCTTCCATACTGGGGGGCACTTATACACCTTCCATACCGGGGGGCACTTATACACCTCCCATACCGGGGGGGCACTTATACACCTTCCATACCGTGGGGCACTTATACACCTTCCATACCGGGGGCACTTATACACCTCCCATACCGGGGGGCACTTATACACCTTCCATACCGGGGGCACTTATACACCTCCCATACCGGGGGGGCACTTATACACCTCCCATACCGGGGGGGCACTTATACACCTCCCATACCGGGGGGCACTTATACACCTTCCATACCGGGGGGCACTTATACACCTCCCATACCAGGGGGGCACTTATACACCTTCCATACCGGGGGGCACTTATACACCTCCCATACCGGGGGGGCACTTATACACCTTCCATACCGGGGAGCACTTATACACCTTCCATACCGGGGGGGGCACTTATACACCTCCCATACCGGGGGGGCACTTATACACCTCCCATACCGGGGGGCACTTATACACCTTCCATACCGGGGGGGGCACTTATACACCTCCCATACCGGGCGGCACTTATACACCTCCCATACCGGGCCGCACTTATACACCTCCCATACCGGGGGGCACTTATACACCTCCCATACCGGGCGGCACTTATACACCTCCCATACCGGGGGGGCACTTATACACCTCCCATACCGGGCGGCACTTATACACCTCCCATACCGGGCGGCACTTATACACCTTCCATACCGGGGGGGCACTTATACACCTCCCATACCGGGGGGGCACTTATACACCTCCCATACCGGGGGGGCACTTATACACCTCCCATACCGGGGGGCACTTATACACCTCCCATACCGGGGGCACTTATACACCTTCCATACCGGGGGCACTTATACACCTTCCATACCGTGGGGCACTTATACACCTCCCATACCGGGGGGGCACTTATACACCTTCCATACCGGGGGGCAATTATACACCTCCCATACCGGGGGGGCACTTATACACCTTCCATACCGGGGGGCAATTATACACCTCCCATACCGGGGGGGCACTTATACACCTTCCATACTGGGGGGCACTTATACACCTTCCATACCGGGGGGCACTTATACACCTCCCATACCGGGGGGGCACTTATACACCTCCCATACCGGGGGGCACTTATACACCTCCCATACCAGGGGGCACTTATACACCTTCCATACCGGGGGGCACTTATACACCTTCCATACCGTGGGGCACTTATACACCTCCCATACCGGGGGGGCACTTATACACCTTCCATACCGGGGGCAATTATACACCTCCCATACCGGGGGGGCACTTATACACCTTCCATACCGGGGGGCAATTATACACCTCCCATACCGGGGGGGCACTTATACACCTTCCATACTGGGGGCACTTATACACCTTCCATACCGGGGGGCACTTATACACCTCCCATACCGGGGGGGCACTTATACACCTCCCATACCGGGGGGCACTTATACACCTCCCATACCAGGGGGCACTTATACACCTTCCATACCGGGGGCACTTATACACCTTCCATACCGTGGGGCACTTATACACCTCCCATACCGGGGGGGCACTTATACACCTTCCATACCGGGGGCAATTATACACCTCCCATACCGGGGGGGCACTTATACACCTTCCATACCGGGGGGCAATTATACACCTCCCATACCGGGGGGCACTTATACACCTTCCATACTGGGGGGCACTTATACACCTTCCATACCGGGGGGCACTTATACACCTTCCATACCGGGGGGCACTTATACACCTTCCATACCGGGGGGCACTTATACACCTCCCATACCGGGCGGCACTTATACACCTCCCATACCGGGGGGCACTTATACACCTCCCATACCGGGGGGGCACTTATACACCTCCCATACCGGGGGGGCACTTATACACCTCCCATACCGGGCGGCACTTATACACCTCCCATACCGGGCGGCACTTATACACCTCCCATACCGGGGGGGCACTTATACACCTCCCATACCGGGGGGCACTTATACACCTCCCATACCGGGGGGGCACTTATACACCTCCCATACCGGGCGGCACTTATACACCTCCCATACCGGGGGGGCACTTATACACCTCCCATACCGTGGGGCACTTATACACCTTCCATACCGGGGGGCACTTATACACCTCCCATACCGGGGGGCAATTATACACCTCCCATACCAGGGGGGCACTTATACACCTCCCATACCGGGGGGGCACTTATACACCTCCCATACCGGGGGGCACTTATACACCTTCCATACCGGGGGGCACTTATACACCTCCCATACCGGGGGGCACTTATACACCTTCCATACCGGGGGGCACTTATACACCTCCCATACCGGGGGGGGCACTTATACACCTCCCATACCGGGGGGGCACTTATACACCTTCCATACCGGGAGCACTTATACACCTTCCATACCGGGGGGGCACTTATACACCTCCCATACCGGGGGGGCACTTATACACCTCCCATACCGGGGGCACTTATACACCTTCCATACCGGGGGGGCACTTATACACCTCCCATACCGGGCGGCACTTATACACCTCCCATACCGGGCCGCACTTATACACCTCCCATACCGGGGGGGCACTTATACACCTTCCATACCGGGGGGGCACTTATACACCTCCCATACCGGGGGGGCACTTATACACCTTCCATACCAGGCGGCACTTATACACCTCCCATACCAGGGGGGCACTTATACACCTTCCATACCGGGGGGCACTTATACACCTCCCATACCGGGCGGCACTTATACACCTCCCATACCGGGCGGCACTTATACACCTCCCATACCGGGGGGGCACTTATACACCTCCCATACCGGGGGGCACTTATACACCTCCCATACCGGGGGGCACTTATACACCTCCCATACCGGGGGGCACTTATACACCTCCCATACCGGGGGGCACTTATACACCTCCCATACCGGGGGGGCACTTATACACCTTCCATACCGTGGGGCACTTATACACCTTCCATACCGGGGGGCACTTATACACCTCCCATACCGGGGGGCACTTATACACCTTCCCGCCCAGACCAATTTTCAGCTTTCAGCGCTGTCGCACTTTGAATGACAATTGCGCGGTCGTGCCGCACTGCATCCTTTTCCCCCCACAAATAGAGCTTTTTTTTGGTGGCATTTGATCACTTTTATTTATTTTTTTGTTTCTATTATAAAACATTGTAAATAAGTACTTTTTATCCTTCACTGATGGGCACTGATGGTACGGCACTGACTGGCACTGATAGGGCAGCACTGATGGGCACTGATGGTACTGCACTGGCGAGCACTGATAGGGCAGCACTGATGGGCACTGATGAGGTGCCACTTATGTGGTGGCATTGATGGGCACTGATAGGTGGCACGCAATGCCTGCCAATCAGTGATGCCCATTGTGGGCACTGATTGGCATCCATTGTGGGCACTGATTGGCATCCATTATTTCTGATTGTCACCCCTGGTGGTCTAGGGTGGCATACCTGTGTTGGGCATCCCTAGTGGTCTAGTGGCATCCCTGGTGGTCCAGTGTGGGCATCCTCGGGGGGGGGGCTGTGCTGATAATCGATCAGCACAAACCCCCCTGTCAGAGGAGCAGCCGATCGGCTCTCCTCTACTCAGGGGCCCAATTTTGAAGAGTGACATGTTGGGTATCAATTTACTCGGCGTAACATTATCTTTCACAATTAGAGTTGAGCGGACACCTGGATGTTCGGGTTCGGGTCCGAACTTTAAAAAAAAAACTCTGAACCCCTATATTGAAGTCAATGGGACACGGACTTTTAAAAAAAAAAATGCGCGGAGGTCCCCGCAAATTCAATAACCAGACCCTTAAAAAATAAAATTATAAAAAAGAAATTGGGCTAACTTTACTGTTGTCTTATTTTTTAAATTAAAAAAAGTGTATTTTTTCCCGAAAAAGTTTACTTGTAAGACCGCTGCGCAAATACGGTGTGACAGAAACCGTTGCAATGACCGCCATTTTATTCTCTAGGTTGTTTGAAAAAAATATATATATATATAGGGCCCGATTCAGGTAGAGTTACTCTGGAGTACTCCAGCCTAACTCTCACTTTGAGCCGGCGTTTCTGTTTTCTGTCCCTATACGAGCGGCGTTATTGTATTTCGCCGTCGTATCGTAACTTCAAGTTTAAAAATGGCGCGCGGGGCGTTCCCGCTGATTAACGCCGAGACTATGTTAATCAGCGGGAATCGGAAATTCACGATCGTATTCGGGCGCGACGCAGTGACTTTCCGACGTTTCCGTAAGAGATACGCGGCGTAAAGATAAAGCAGCCCCCTAGTGGAGTATCCTATGTTAAGTATGGCCGGCGTCATCGCGTCGAAAAAAATATTTTTTGCGTAAAACGTCCGTGAATGGGGATTGACGTCATTGACGTTCCCTGAAAGAATTTGGAGCATGCGCACTGACAGTCGACGCGTGCGCAGTACGTTCGCCGCGGGATCGCGCCTAGTTAACATAATACACGCCCCCCTACCCGCCCAATTTGAATTCCGCCGGCTCATTTTCGCTACGCCGCCGCAACTTTAGGAGCAAGTGCTGTGTGAATAACAGTACTTGCTCCTAAAGTTACGGCGGAGTAACGTAAATGAGAAACGTTACTCCAGATTAAAGATTCGCCCATCTACCTGAATCTGGCCCGTAATGTTCGGGGTTCTAAAAAAAATTAAATAATGTTTTTAACTTGTAAACACCAAATCTCAGAAAGAGGCTCAGCCCTTAAGCGGTTAACCACGTCAGCCCCGGACCATTTGGCTGCCAAAAGACCAGAGCACTTTTTGCGATTCGGCGCCGCGCCGCTTTAAACTGACAATTGCGCGGTCGCGCGACGCGGCTCCCAAACAAAATTGGCGTCCTTTTTTCCCCACAAATAGAGATTTCTTTTGGTGGTATTTGATCGCCTCGGCGGTTTTTATTTTTTTTGCGCTATAAACAAATATAGAGCGACAATTTTGAAAAAAAATAAATTCTATATTTTTTACTTTTTCCCATAATAAATATCCACATTTAAAAAAAAAAAAAAAAAGCGAATCTTTCCTCAGTTTAGGCCGATACTTATTCTTCTACATATTCTTGATAAAAAAAATCGCAATAAGCGTTTATCGATTGGTTTGCGCAGAAGTTATAGCGTCTATAAAACAGGGGATCGTTTTATTGCATGTTTATATATATATATTTTTTTTACTAGTAATGGTGGCGATCAGCGATTTTTATCGTGACTGCGACATTATGGCGGACACATCGGACAATTTTGACGCATTTTTGGGACCATTGTCATTTATATAGTGAAAAGTGCTATAAAAAGTACTGTGAAAATGACACTGGCAGTGAATGGTGGTTAACCACTAGGTGGCACTGATGGGGTTAAGTGTGTCCTAGGGAGTGATTCTAACTGTGGGGGGAGGAGTTACCAGTGACACGTCAGGGAACAATAGATCACTGGCGTGTCACTAGGCAGAACAGGGGAATGCCTTGTTTACAAAGGCACCCCCCTGTTCTGCCTTTGCTGACAGCAATCTCGGGACCCGCGGGCGCACTCACGGGGGCACGCGGTGGCACATTTAAAGTGACGTACAGGTACGCCCATTTGCCTGACCCTGCCATTGTGTCAACGTACATCGTCGTGCGGAGGTCGGCGAGTGGTTAAAAGACATGTCATGCCCCCTCAACCTAAACAGGGCATTCTCATCTATCGCAGAATCTTGTTGGGGGTGTGGAAGAGAGACGGGCACTGCCATGGTGCATAGATGGTGGACATGGCCTCCAGGGCAGGACTTAGGTTGGTAGGGGCCCCCTGGGGCAGAGAAGCGGGACCGATCATAGTTGTTGTTTTGGATCCGCCGACCGACCTATCGAAGTTGTTGAGGGGGGGGCAGTGCGCAGACCGATCATACTTGTTGAGCGGGGGCGGGGGGGATCCGCCGACCAACCAATCAAAGTTGTTGGGGAGCAGGGGGCCGCCGCTGGGCGGCTTTTTACCTCCTCCCAGGGCCACCTACAGTAATTCAGTAATTTTGGGGCCCCTTACACAGCTGCAGTAAAGGGGCCCCCTGGAGCATCAAAGTTGTTGAGCAGGAGTAGTGCCGAGGATTACATCAATCCATTGATCGCGGTGCCGAAAATTGCGGGAGGAGGTTGCCACAGTTGCCGCAAAATTACGGGAGGGGGTTGCAGCGAAATTACGGGAGGGTGTTGCCGTGATTGCCGCGAACGGGGGGTTGCCGCCATTGGGCCCGGGGCCCCCTATTGTGCGGGGCCCATGGGCTTGAGCCCAGTCAAACACATTGGTAAGTCTGGCCCTGATGGCCTCCGATTTCTGTAAGGAGGTGTTAGTACAATTCCCATTGTGGCCACCGGGTGGCACCCTCCCCATAGACAAATAAATTGTGGGTTAGGTTAGAGAGTTATTTTTAGCGGCGCTTTGCGCTATTCAGCCGCTAGCAAGGCGATTTTACCTCCACCAGCGGGCGAGAAAGGGTCAAAAACCACCGCAAAGCGCCTCTGCTCCGCGGCGGGAACTCCTAGAAGTTGGAAAGGATACCTGTCAAAGGTAACCCGTCACCCCTCCCCCTCCCCACCTTGAAAAGTGCCAATTGTGGCACCGGAGGGGGGGGGGGGGAAATAAGATTAGCGGAAGTCTCTTCTAAAGATGAGGCACAAGAAAGAGCCGCAAACAGTTTGCTGAAGACAAGCAGACTAAGGACATGGATTACTGGAACCACGTCATGTGGTCTGATGAGACAAGATAAAGGTATTTGGTGTCAGATGGTGTCAGGCGTGTGGGGGGGGGAGGGGACCAGGTGAGGAGGACAAAGACAAGTGTGTCTTCCCTACAGTCAGGCATGGTGGGGGGAGGGTCATGGTCTGGGGTTGCATGAGTGCTGCCGGCACTATGGGGCTACAGATCATTGAGGGGACCATGAATGCCGACATGTACTGTGACATACTGAAGCAGAGCATGATCCCCTCCCTTCAGAGACTGGACCGCAGGGTAGTATTCCAACATGATAACCACCCCAAACACAACTCCAAGACCACCACTGCCTTGCTAAAGAAGCTGAGGGTGAAGGTGATGGACTGGCCAAGCGTCTCCAGACCTGAACCCTATTGATCATCTGTGGGGGGGAGGGGGAGGAGCGCAAGGTCTCAAACATCCACCAGCTCTGTGATGTCATCATGGGGGAGGGGAAGAGGACCCCAGTGACAACCTGTGAAGCTCTGGTGACCTCCATGCCCAAGAGGGTTAAAAATAATGGCGGCCACACAAAATACTGACACTTTGGGGCCCAATTTGGAGATTTTCACTTAGGGGTGTCGTGACTTTTGTTGCCAGCGGTTTAGACATGAATGGCTGTGTGATGAGTTATTTGTTATACAAGCTGTACACTCACTACACCACATTGGAGATACAAAGACCCCTCCCCCCTGTGTACACCCCTCCCCCCTATGTACACTCACTACACAACATTGGAGATACAAAGACCCCTCCCCCTGTGTACACCCCTCCCCCCTATTTACACTCACTACACAACATTGGAGATACAAAGACCCCTCCCCCTGTGTACACCCCCCCCCCCTATGTACACTCACTACACAACATTGGAGATACAAAGACCCCTCCCCCTGTGTACACCCCTCCCCCCTATTTACACTCACTACACAACATTGGAGATACAAAGACCCCTCCCCCTGTGTACACCCTTCCCCCCTATGTACACTCACTACACAACATTGGAGAGACAAAGACCCCTCCCCCTGTGTACACACCCCTCCCCCCTATGTACACTCACTACACAACATTGGAGAGACAAAGACCCCTCCCCCCTGTGTACACCCCTCCCCCCTATGTACACTCACTACACAACATTGGAGATACAAAGACCCCTCCCCCTGTGTACACCCCTCCCCCCTATGTACACTCACTACACAACATTGGAGATACAAAGACCCCTCCCCCTGTGTACACCCCTCCCCCCTATTTACACTCACTACACAACATTGGAGATACAAAGACCCCTCCCCCTGTGTACACCCTTCCCCCCTATGTACACTCACTACACAACATTGGAGAGACAAAGACCCCTCCCCCTGTGTACACCCCTCCCCCCTATGTACACTCACTACACAACATTGGAGAGACAAAGACCCCTCCCCCCTGTGTACACCCCTCCCCCCTATGTACACTCACTACACAACATTGGAGATACAAAGACCCCTCCCCCTGTGTACACCCCTCCCCCCTATTTACACTCACTACACAACATTGGAGATACAAAGACCCCTCCCCCTGTGTACACCCCTCCCCCTATGTACACTCACTACACAACATTGGAGATACAAAGACCCCTCCCCCTGTGTACACCCCTCCCCCCTATTTACACTCACTACACAACATTGGAGATACAAAGACCCCTCCCCCTGTGTACACCCTCCCCCCTATGTACACTCACTACACAACATTGGAGAGACAAAGACCCCCTCCCCTGTGTACACCCCTCCCCCCTATGTACACTCACTACACAACATTGGAGAGACAAAGACCCCTCCCCCTGTGTACACCCCTCCCCCCTATGTACACTCACTACACAACATTGGAGAGACAAAGACCCCTCCCCCCTGTGTACACTCCTCCCCCCTATGTACACTCACTACACAACATTGGAGATACAAAGACCCCTCCCCCTGTGTACACCCCCCCCCCCATGTACACTCACTACACAACATTGGAGATACAAAGACCCCTCCCCCTGTGTACACCCCTCCCCCTGTACACTCACTACACACACAACATTGGAGAGACAAAGACCCCTCCCCCCTGTGTACACCCCCCCCCCCTATGTACACTCACTACACAACATTGGAGATACAAAGACCCCTCCCCCCCATGTACACTCACTACACAACATTGGAGAGACAAAGACCCCTCCCCCTGTGTACACCCCTCCCCCCTATGTACACTCACTACACAACATTGGAGATACAAAGACCCCTCCCCCCCATGTACACTCACTACACAACATTGGAGAGACAAAGACCCCTCCCCCCTGTGTACACCCCTCCCCCCTATGTACACTCACTACACAACATTGGAGATACAAAGACCCCTCCCCCCTGTGTACACCCCTCCCCATGTACACTCACTACACAACATTGGAGATACAAAGACCCCTCCCCCTGTGTACACCCCTCCCCCTCATGTACACTCACTACACAACATTGGAGATACAAAGACCCCTCCCCCCTGTGTACACTCCTCCCCCCTATGTACACTCACTACACAACATTGGAGATACAAAGACCCCTCCCCCCTGTGTACACCCCTCCCCCCCTGTGTACACCCCTCCCCCCTATGTACACTCACTACACAAAATTGGAGATACAAAGTGTCATTTCTTCAGTGTTGTCACATGAGAAGATACAAGAAAAGATTAAAAAAAAAAATATGAAGGGTGTACTTACTTTTGTCAGATACTGTATACTAAAAATTGCAACCAAATGCTCCTCCACATTACAGATACACGAGAAGATGTGACTTTGGAGTCGGATATGAAATTGCACACAGAGCCAGCACAGGGTGTCACCATTACTGGGGGGGGGGGGGGGAGTGGGGGTATATGAAGTCACAGTGGTCGGGTGGGGGGTGGGGGGTAATGCATTGCATTATGTATGTCCAGCAGAGTGTGTGACACGAGAATGAAGTACAGGCCGGGCCCGCGGCCCCCCCCCCCCGGCCGTTGTCCTTTATCACATGAACTTTGTCCTCCCGGCTACAAAGGAGACCCGACGCTCGGCCAGGTCACTGGAAGGGGAAGGGACACCTCAAGAGAGGTCAGAGGAGAGTCTGGTGACCACCGGGCATTAGAAAGTTCCAGGGACACATTGGCCCACATAGCGGAACCTTCATTGGCGTGCAGCCCAAAACTCAACACACATTTTAAAATGCATGGGCAGAGGATGGCGTCAGTAGAGCAGAGGACGGTGTCAGTAGAGCAGTGGATGGCGTCAGTAGAGCAGTGGACGGTGTCAGTAGGGCAGAGGACGGTGTCAGTAGAGCAGTGGACGTGTCAGTAGAGCAGTGGATGGCGTCAGTAGAGCAGTGGATGGTGTCAGTAGAGCAGTGGATGGTGTCAGTAGAGCAGTGGATGGTGTCAGTAGAGCAGTGGACGGTGTCAGTAGGGCAGAGGACGGTGTCAGTAGAGCAGTGGATGGCGTCAGTAGAGCAGTGGATGGTGTCAGTAGAGCAGTGGATGGTGTCAGTAGAGCAGTGGATGGTGTCAGTAGAGCAGTGGACGGTGTCAGTAGAGCAGTGGATGGTGTCAGTAGAGCAGTGGACGGTGTCAGTAGAGCAGTGGACGGTGTCAGTAGAGCAGTGGATGGTGTCAGTAGAGCAGTGGACGGTGTCAGTAGAGCAGTGGATGGCGTCAGTAGAGCAGTGGGCGGTGTCAGTAGAGCAGAGGACGGTGTCAGTAGAGCAGTGGATGGTGTCAGTAGGGCAGAGGACAGTGTCAGTAGAGCAGTGGACGGTGTCAGTAGAGCAGTGGACGTGTCAGTAGAGCAGTGGATGGCGTCAGTAGAGCAGTGGGCGGTGTCAGTAGGGCAGAGGATGGTGTCAGTAGAGCAGTGGATGGTGTCAGTAGGGCAGAGGACAGTGTCAGTAGAGCAGTGGACGTGTCAGTAGAGCAGTGGGCGGTGTCAGTAGAGCAGTGGACGGTGTCAGTAGAGCAGTGGATGGTGTCAGTAGAGCAGAGGACGGTGTCAGTAGAGCAGAGGACGGTGTCAGTAGAGCAGTGAGAGGTGTCAGTAGAGCAGAGGACGGTGTCAGTAGAGCAGTGGATGGTGTCAGTAGGGCAGAGGACAGTGTCAGTAGAGCAGTGGACTTGTCAGTAGAGCAGTGGATGTGTCAGTGGGCAGAGGACGTGTCAGTAAAGCAGTGGGCGGTGTCAGTAGGGCAGTGGATGGTGTCAGTAAACCAGTGGATGGTGTCAGTAGAGCAGTGGGCGGTGTCAGTAGGGCAGTGGACAGTGTCAGTAGAGCAGAGGACGGTGTCAGTAGGGCAAAGGACGGTGTCAGTAGAGCAGAGGACGGTGTCAGTAGGGCAAAGGATGGTGTCAGTAGAGCAGAGGACGGTGTCAGTAGGGCAGAGGATGGTGTCAGTAGGGCAGAGGATGGTGTCAGTAGAGAAGTGGATGGTGTCAGTAGATCAGAGGACGGTGTCAGTAGGGCAGAGGATGGTGTCAGTAGGGCAGAGGATGGTGTCAGTAGAGAAGTGGATGGTGTCAGTAGATCAGAGGACGGTGTCAATAGAGCAGTGGACAGTGTCAGTAGAGCAGAGGATGGTGTCAGTAGATCAGAGGATGGTGTCAGTAGAGCAGAGGACGGTGTCAGTAGAGCAGTGGACGGTGTCAGTAGAGCAGTGGATGGTGTCAGTAGGGCAGAGGACAGTGTCAGTAGAGCAGTGGACGTGTCAGTAGAGCAGTGGGTGGTGTCAGTAGAGCAGTGGACGGTGTCAGTAGAGCAGTGGATGGTGTCAGTAGAGCAGAGGACGGTGTCAGTAGAGCAGAGGACGGTGTCAGTAGAGCAGTGGACGTGTCAGTAGAGCAGTGGATGGCGTCAGTAGAGCAGTGGATGGTGTCAGTAGAGCAGTGGATGGTGTCAGTAGAGCAGTGGATGGTGTCAGTAGAGCAGTGGACGGTGTCAGTAGGGCAGAGGACGGTGTCAGTAGAGCAGTGGATGGCGTCAGTAGAGCAGTGGATGGTGTCAGTAGAGCAGTGGATGGTGTCAGTAGAGCAGTGGATGGTGTCAGTAGAGCAGTGGACGGTGTCAGTAGAGCAGTGGATGGTGTCAGTAGAGCAGTGGATGGTGTCAGTAGAGCAGTGGACGGTGTCAGTAGAGCAGTGGATGGTGTCAGTAGAGCAGTGGACGGTGTCAGTAGAGCAGTGGATGGCGTCAGTAGAGCAGTGGGCGGTGTCAGTAGAGCAGAGGACGGTGTCAGTAGAGCAGTGGATGGTGTCAGTAGGGCAGAGGACAGTGTCAGTAGAGCAGTGGACGGTGTCAGTAGAGCAGTGGACGTGTCAGTAGAGCAGTGGATGGCGTCAGTAGAGCAGTGGGCGGTGTCAGTAGGGCAGAGGATGGTGTCAGTAGAGCAGTGGATGGTGTCAGTAGGGCAGAGGACAGTGTCAGTAGAGCAGTGGACGTGTCAGTAGAGCAGTGGGCGGTGTCAGTAGAGCAGTGGACGGTGTCAGTAGAGCAGTGGATGGTGTCAGTAGAGCAGAGGACGGTGTCAGTAGAGCAGAGGACGGTGTCAGTAGAGCAGTGAGAGGTGTCAGTAGAGCAGAGGACGGTGTCAGTAGAGCAGTGGATGGTGTCAGTAGGGCAGAGGACAGTGTCAGTAGAGCAGTGGACTTGTCAGTAGAGCAGTGGATGTGTCAGTGGGCAGAGACGTGTCAGTAAAGCAGTGGGCGGGTGTCAGTAGGGCAGTGGATGGTGTCAGTAAACCAGTGGATGGTGTCAGTAGAGCAGTGGGCGGTGTCAGTAGGGCAGTGGACAGTGTCAGTAGAGCAGAGGACGGTGTCAGTAGGGCAAAGGACGGTGTCAGTAGAGCAGAGGACGGTGTCAGTAGGGCAAAGGATGGTGTCAGTAGAGCAGAGGACGGTGTCAGTAGGGCAGAGGATGGTGTCAGTAGGGCAGAGGATGGTGTCAGTAGAGAAGTGGATGGTGTCAGTAGATCAGAGGACGGTGTCAGTAGGGCAGAGGATGGTGTCAGTAGGGCAGAGGATGGTGTCAGTAGAGAAGTGGATGGTGTCAGTAGATCAGAGGACGGTGTCAATAGAGCAGTGGACAGTGTCAGTAGAGCAGAGGATGGTGTCAGTAGATCAGAGGATGGTGTCAGTAGAGCAGAGGACGGTGTCAGTAGAGCAGTGGACGGTGTCAGTAGAGCAGTGGATGGTGTCAGTAGGGCAGAGGACAGTGTCAGTAGAGCAGTGGACGTGTCAGTAGAGCAGTGGGTGGTGTCAGTAGAGCAGTGGATGGTGTCAGTAGAGCAGAGGACGGTGTCAGTAGAGCAGAGGACGGTGTCAGTAGAGCAGAGGATGGTGTCAGTAGAGCAGTGGATGGTGTCAGTAGAGCAGAGGACGGTGTCAGTAGAGCAGAGGACGGTGTCAGTAGAGCAGTGAGAGGTGTCAGTAGAGCAGAGGACGGTGTCAGTAGAGCAGTGGATGGTGTCAGTAGGGCAGAGGACAGTGTCAGTAGAGCAGTGGACGTGTCAGTAGAGCAGTGGATGTGTCAGTGGGCAGAGGACGTGTCAGTAAAGCAGTGGGCGGTGTCAGTAGGGCAGTGGATGGTGTCAGTAAACCAGTGGATGGTGTCAGTAGAGCAGTGGGCGGTGTCAGTAGGGCAGTGGACAGTGTCAGTAGAGCAGAGGACGGTGTCAGTAGGGCAAAGGACGGTGTCAGTAGAGCAGAGGACGGTGTCAGTAGGGCAAAGGATGGTGTCAGTAGAGCAGAGGACGGTGTCAGTAGAGCAGTGGACAGTGTCAGTAGAGCAGAGGATGGTGTCAGTAGATCAGAGGATGGTGTCAGTAGAGCAGAGGATGGTGTCAGTAGAGCAGAGGACAGTGTCAGTAGAGCAGTGGACGTGTCAGTAGAGCAGTGGATGTGTCAGTGGGCAGAGGACGTGTCAGTAAAGCAGTGGGCGGTGTCAGTAGGGCAGTGGATGGTGTCAGTAAACCAGTGGATGGTGTCAGTAGAGCAGTGGGCGGTGTCAGTAGGGCAAAGGACGGTGTCAGTAGAGCAGAGGACGGTGTCAGTAGGGCAAAGGACGGTGTCAGTAGAGCAGAGGACGGTGTCAGTAGGGCAAAGGATGGTGTCAGTAGAGCAGAGGACGGGTCAGTAGGGCAAGAGGAGTGGTTTGTCAGTGGGCAGAGGATGGAGGTCAGTAGAGCAGTGGATGGTTGTCAGTAGAGGTCAGAGGGACGGTGTCAGTAGGGGCAGTGGACGGTGTCAGTAGAGCCTGAGGACGTAGTGTCAGTAGGGCAAGGACAGAGTCTGTTTCTGTCAGTAGGAGAGACGGACGGTGTTTATGTAGTCAGTCGGGCAAAGGATGGTGTCAGTAGAGCAGAGGACGGTGTCAGTAGAGCAGTGGACAGTGTCAGTAGAGCAGAGGATGGTGTCAGTAGATCAGAGGATGGTGTCAGTAGAGCAGAGGATGGTGTCAGTAGAGCAGAAGACGGTGTCAGTAGAGAAGTGGGCGGTGTCAGTACAGCAGAGGACGGTGTCAGTGGGGCAGAGGACGGTGTCAGTAGAGCAGAGGACGGTGTCAGTAGAGCAGAGGATGGGCAGTGGACTTCAGTAGTATTTTTTAACCTCTTGCCGAGCACCCCACGTACATATACCTGCACTGTGATTGGACACAGCGGGAGCCAATCAGTGGGTCTGGGGGAAATGATGTCCGCTGGGACCCGCTGATCGTTCCCCAGAGAGGCAGAATGATGATCTCTGCCAATCTAAACAAGGCAGATCACCATTCTGTGAGAAATCTGCTAAGCAAGAGCACAGATCTCTGTCTTCCCACAGTTAACGCACCCCCCCCCCACCACACACAGTTAGAAAGCACTTCCTAGGGACACATTTAACCCTTTGATGGCTCCTGATGTCAACCCCTTCCCTGCCAGTGTTATTAGTACAGTGACAGTGCATATTATTTAGCACTGATCACTGTATTGGTGTCACTGGTCTCTCCCGTGCCATCGGGGGCCAGGAGAGCGAATGGGCCGGCGCTGGCTGGGAAGCATAGAGATGACTGTCATCTCTATGACCGTCGGAGGCTCGGGCGCGACGTTATGCCGTCACGCCCGGGAATCCGGAAGTAAAAAAAGCCGCAATCGCGGCTGTCAGTGTGAGATTGGTGAATTTTTTTCATGATCTCACGCTTGTAAGCCTGGAGGAGAGATGTGGGGGGAGGGGGAGGTCTTATTGACCCCGCCTCTCTCCATAAAGAGGACCTGTCACAGTGATTCCTATTACATTATTTTTTTTTTTAAAGTGTAAAATAATAATAATTTTTTTTTTTTTAACGCCCCTTTCCCAGTCCCGCCCACATATGTAAATGCCATTCAAACCCCACATGTGAGGTATCGCCAAATGCGTTAGAGCGTGTGCAACAATTCTAGCACTAGACCTCCTCTGTGACTCGAAAAAAGTAACCTGGTAAAAAATTCAAAGCGTCGCCCATGGAGATTTTTAAGTAACGAAGTTTGGCGCCATTCCATGAGTGTGCGCAATTTTAAAGCGTGACGTGTTGGGTATCTATTTACTCGGCGTAACATCATCTTTCATATTATACAAAAAAAATGGGCCAACTTTACTGTTTTGTTATTTTTTAATTCATGAAACCGTTTTTTTCCTTTAAAAAAGGCCTTTGAAAAATGATTGCTCAAATATCGTGCGAGAAAAAAAAAATGCAATGACCGCCAATTTAATTCCCTAGGGTGTCTGCTAAGAAAAAAATATATAATGTTTGGGGGTTCTGATTAATTTTCTAGCAAAAAAGAAAAAATATTTTCACATGAAGGAGAGAAGTGCCGGAATAGGACCGGTGGTTAAAAAAAATAGTTTTTTTTCGTATTTGTTTAACTTTTTTTTTTTTTTTTTTTTTTTAAATTTTTAAAAATTAAAAAAAAAAAAAAAAAATTTTGGCTCAGTTTTATTCCTATTACAAGGAATATCCCTTGAAATAGAAAAAAAGCACGACAGGACCACTTAAATATCAAAAAGACGTCACGTCTCATATTTACACTTAAAAGCAATACAAAAAATAAAAAATAAATACAATGGGCCAGATTCAGAGAGCCGTAACTCCTGTGTAACTGGGTGTTAGACTGGAGTAATTTCGAATTACGCGCGTTTTTTAGCTAGTCGCAAACCTCAAACCATGAAAAGACGGCTGCGGGCTTCAATCCGACTGGATTACGTGTTCGTACGCCTTCGGATCTACGCTGCAATAAAATTGCGGCCACTGGGTGGACTCCCCGTCGTTTTCCGCGTTGGGGTATGCTAATGAGCTTTTGCCGGCGATCCCAGAAATTACGATCTTCAATCGCAATCTCTTACGGCACCTTTTAGTCATCTTTTATTGGCGTAACACTATACCAGCTTTTTGCTGCTCTAATATTAGACAGCCCATGTTAAGTATGGCCGTCGTTCCCGCGTCGAATTTCTACGTTTTCCGACGTCTTTTATTATTTTTTACGCAAGTCGTCCGGGAATAGGAATGTTCGTAAACGACGCTACTCAAACAACGAATGACGTAACGACGTGATTTCGCGCAATGTGCGGCGGGAAATTTCTGAACGGAGCATGCGCAGTTCGATCGCCGCGGGGACGCGCTTAAATGCTTCACGCCCCCCAATCGCGTATTTCGATTACGCGGCGAAAAATAGACTACGCCGCCGTAGCGTACGGGCAAAAATCTACCAGGATTCGATGTAGAGCCTGGGAAAATACGGCAGCGTAGAGTATTTCGATTACGCAGCGCAATATTAAAGAGGAGTTCCACCCTAAATTTTTACTTTTTTTTAATCCCCTCCCCCTTACATGCCACATTTGGCATGTAATTTTTTGGGGGGGGGGGGGAGTGGGGGCTTCAGTAGGAGTGGGACTTCCTGTCCCACTTCCTGCTTCCGCCGAGGGGCTGGTTAGGCGATTAAGCCTTAATCTCCTACACCAGCCCCCTCCCTGTAGGCGATCACATGGGACACTGACAGGTCCCATGCGATCGCCTCTCCAATCAGCGGCGAGCCGCGCCGCGCGCGCATGCGCAGTGCGGCTCGCGCATGCGCAGTGGGTGCCCGGCCGTGAAGCCGAAGGCTGTCACGGCTGGGTGCCCACAGTCGAGATGGAGACGCCGGCTAGGGAGGGGGGGAGAGGAGCGGAGCCCCGGTCGGCGCGTCGCTGGAACGCAGGAGCAGGTAAGTGAATGTTTATTAAAAGCCAGCAGCTACACTTTTTGTAGCTGCTGACTTTTAATAAACACAATTTTGGGCTGGAACACCCCTTCAAGTGTATCTGAATCTGGCCCAAAGTATTTTATTTTATTTATTTGTTTATTATAACCCTTCTACACTCCATCTAAAAAATAAATATTTTTTTAGTCAACTTTTTTTTAGACTTTTTTAATGAATGTATTTTTGCCGGATACACTATTATCAAACACAATTTATCAGATTTCGCTTTTATCAAAATAAATTTTACAAGGTGCATTTTTCATATTTTTTTAACTTTTTATTTTTAATTTTTACACGTTTTTTTTGGGGTCAGTTTTATTACTATTACAAGGAATGTTCCCTGTAATAGAAAAAAAGCATGACAAGACCTGTTAAATGTAAAAAAAAGACCTAACATGTCATATTTACACTTAAAAGCAATACAAAAAAAAAAAAAAGTCTTATTTATTATTATTATTATTATTATTTATTATAACCCTTCTACACTCCATCTAAAAAATAAATATTTTTTTAGTCAACTTTTTTTTAGACTTTTTTAATGAATGTATTTTTGCCGGATACACTATTATCAAACACAATTTATCAGATTGATTTTTACAAGGTGCATTTTTCATATTTTTTTAACTTTTTATTTTTAATTTTTACACGTTTTTTTTTGGGGTCAGTTTTATTACTTTTACAAGAAATGTTCCCTGTAATAGAAAAAAAGCATGACAAGACCTGTTAAATGTCAAAAAAGACCTAACATGTCATATTTACACTTAAAAGCAATACAAAAAAAAAAAGTCTTATTTATTATTATTATTATTATTATTATTATTATTATTTATTATAACCCTTCTACCCTCCATCTAAAAAATAAATATTTTTTTGGTCAACTTTTTTTTTTAGACTTTTTTAGTGAATGTATTTTTGCCGGATACACTATTATCAAACACAATTTATCAGATTGATTTTTACAAGGTGCATTTTTTCATATTTATACTATTATTAGATACAATTTATTTGATACACTTTTGCAAGATACACTATCATTAGATACAATTTTTCAGATATAATAATTGTATCAGATATAATATTTGTATCAGATATAATATTTGTATTAGATATAATATTTGTATCAGATATAATAATTGTATCAGATATAATATTTGTATTAGATATAATATTTGTATCAGATATAATAATTGTATCAGATATAATATTTGTATTAGATATAATATTTGTATCAGATATAATAATTGTATCAGATATAATATTTGTATTAGATATAATATTTGTATCAGATATAATAATTGTATCAGATATAATAATTGTATCAGATATAATATTTGTATCAGATATAATAATTGTATCAGATATAATATTTGTATCAGATATAATAATTGTATCAGATATAATATTTGTATCAGATATAATATTTGTATTAGATATAATATTTGTATCGGATATAATATTTGTATCAGATATAATATTTGTATTAGATATAATATTTGTATCGGATATAATAATTGTATCAGATATAATATTTGTATTAGATATAATATTTGTATTAGATATAATATTTGTATCAGATCTAATAATTGTATCAGATATAATATTTGTATCAGATATAATATTTGTATCAGATATAATAATTGTATTAGATATAATAATTGTATCAGATATAATATTTGTATCAGATATAATAATTGTATCAGATATAATATTTGTATCAGATATAATAATTGTATCAGATATAATATTTGTATCAGATATAATAATTGTATTAGATATAATATTTGTATCAGATATAATAATTGTATCAGATATAATAATTGTATTAGATATAATATTTGTATCAGATATAATAATTGTATCAGATATAATAATTGTATCAGATATAATAATTGTATTAGATATAATAATTGTATCAGATATAATATTTGTATCAGATATAATAATTGTATCAGATATAATAATTGTATCAGATATAATATTTGTATCAGATATAATAATTGTATCAGATATAATAATTGTATTAGATATAATATTTGTATCAGATATAATAATTGTATCAGATATAATATTTGTATCAGATACATTGTTATTCGTGCAGCGGCAGTTCCCTCAGCGGCCAGCAGGTGGCGCGCGAGCACAGCACACACTTTGGAAGGTTTTGGGGCAGATTTCCCTCCTCTCCTCTCCTCCTCTGACATGAACCCTGCAGGGAGGACACAGGGACAGCCCAGGGCAGGGGAACCTCCACCTGCTGCAGCCTGCAGGCAGCCATTGTCCTGCTCACCCTGGAGGTGCAATCCAGGGGGGGGGGGGGGGAAATAAGCTGCAGTTTGTGTTTAAACAAGACAGTTGTGTTTCTGGGACAACCACAGCCCAGCAGCCCTGATACCCCTCCCAGGGGCAGCCTACAGGGGGCGGGGCTAGGCTTGCAGCTGAGAGGTGAGCCAGGAGCTGAACTGGGGCAGAAGGGAGATGGATTGCAAGCTCTTGGTGCAAGGTAGGTTATGCAGCACCCCACCCCAGGGCTGATAGAGTTCTATATTGTATCTTTCTGTGTTCTGTTATAGAGATTGTATGAATTATTGGGGGGTCCCCATACATTGGGGTTCATGTGTTATGGGGTTTGGTTGATGTAGGAAGTCCCCCAGGACTTTTTCTACCCCTCCCAGCTCAGCCAGCCCCCCCCCCCCCCAGTACAGGTGTCTGAGCCCAGAGACAGGACAGGTAGATCAGGTAGGGGCAGACCTGACACTTATTGATCACGTATAATCCAATCCAAATATATATATTTTCTTTTTTCCTATAGATTCAAATAAATCAGATTGTTGATGAATTGCTGTGTGTGTGTCCGCGGTCCGATGGTGTCTCTATTTTCTGACAGATTCAATTTCATAGGTTCAGACAAAATAGCTTTTTTTTAAAAATTGTGATTGGATTGTATAATGTGTGGTATCTATGAGCCCCACCGATCTGTCAGGTGATATTTCAGTGATAGTTGGTGGGGGGGTTTCTTTTAAAAATGAGAAAAAAATCAGATTTGCGGCATTTAGGAAAAATATAAAAAATATTCTGATGAATTCGGATAACGATTGTTCTGTGTGCGGAGATTCTAATAGAATTCATTGTTTACATTTTATATCCTCGCCCATAATTCTGCTGCCTCCTCATGTCACCCCCCCCAAAAAAAAAAAAATTCTCAGCCCCCCGATATTTATATTTTGTCCCAAAATAGAGAAAATATTCCTTCTGTGTGTCGCATTCAGGAGTCTTCTTGTTTTATTTCTATTAATTCTTCTTGTTTTGTAATTTTCACTTTGCAACTTCCCCCCCCCCCCCCAACCCCCCCAATTGTGAGATATTTCTTCTTCTTCTTCTTCTTCTTCTTCCTCTTTCTTTTTTCTTCTTCTTTTTTTGCTAAAATGTAAAAATGTAAATACATGAAACCTGATCTATTGTCATTTCTCATAGATGTGATATCACTTGCTGTAGACGTAATATCATTTATCACTTATATGATGTCATTTCTCATGGATGTGATATAATGTGTCATATATGTGGTGTTTATTATACAGGAGCTGTGCTATCATTTATCGCCCGTGTATCATTTATCACCCGTGTATCATTTATCGCCTGTGTATCATTTATCACCCGTGTATCATTTATCACCCGTGTATCATTTATCACCCGTGTATCATTTCTCATGGGCGTGATGTCATTTAGTGTAGATGTGGTATCCCTTATCACACATGTAGTATCATTTATCACAGACCTGATATCATTTATTATTGTTGTGTTATCATTTATCATAGCTGTATCATTTGTAATGGGCAAGGTATCATTTATCATGATTTCACTATCATTTACCATACATGTGATATGTATAATGGATGTATCATTTATCAGGAGTTCAATGTCATTTATGTGATATCATTTGTCATGCATGTGATATGAGTGATTATAGATATGATATCATTTATCATCAATGTGATGTCATTTCTCATGGATGTGATATTCTTTATTACACATGTAGTATTATTTATCATTTATGGACATGATATCATTTATCATAGATGTATCATTTATCAGGAATTCAATATTATTGGTCATTTATGTGATATCCTTTATTGTGGATGTGGTATCATTTGTCATGCATGTGATATGATTGATTATAGATGTGATATCATTTATCATCAATGTGATGTCATTTCTCATTTACCATAACTGTGATATTTATTATAGATGTGATATCATTTATTCATCATTTATGGACATGATATCCTTTATCATAGATTTATCATTTATCATTAATTCAATATTATTTGTCATTTAGGTGATATCATTTATCATAGATGTGATGTCATTTATTGTAGACGTGGTATCATTTATCACACATGTAGCATCATTTATCATAGATGTATCATTTATCAGGAATTCAATATTATTTGTCAATTATGTGGTATCATTTGTCATGGATGTGATATCATTTATCATCAATGTGATGTCATTTCTCATTTACCATACCTGTGATATTTATTATAGATGTGATATCATTTATCACACATGTAGTATTATTCATCATTTATCACACATATTATAATTTATCATGGACGTGATATCCTTTATTGTGGATGTGGTATCATTTATCATACATGTGACGTCATTCATCATCAAGGTGGCATCATTTGTCATGGATGTGATTATAGATATGATATCATTAATGATCGATGTGATGTCATTTCTCATATTATTATCATTTATCATGAATTTGATATCTTTTTTTATAGATGTGGTATTCTTGTATCACACATGTAGTGTCATTTCTCATGGACGTGATGTCCTTTATTACACATGTAGTATTATTTATCATTTATCATCGACGTCTTATCATTTTTCATGATTTCGATGTGATATCATTTATCATACATGTAGTATCGTTTGTCATCAATGTCGTATTAATGCAATATTATTTATCATATATGTCAGTGGTCTTTAAATTGCGTCCCGGGGGGCCGGATGTGGCCCTTTGCTTGCTTTTATCCGGCCCTCTTTTATTCACTGATGCCAATGACGGGGCACAATTTCTTTCAAGGACACCAACAATGGGGCATGGTTCCTGCCAATGCCACCAAAGATGGGACACAATTCCTTCTAATATCCCCAACAATAGGGCACAATTCCTACCATTGACTCCAACAATGAGGCACAGTTCCTACCAGGGGCGGACTGACAACTCATGGGGCCCCCGGGCAATAGAGGATTATGGGGCCCCCGGGCTTACAGATGGCCACCAAGCCAGGTGGCAGCTAAAATCTCGGGATTCTCACATCAAAAGCATGTCGGTTTTGGACAGATCAGGGACAGATGTAAAGAAAACACAGATTTTTACATACTGTCCCTGGTTTTACTGAGCCTGGCAACCCAGTGGGGCCCCTTATTGGCATGGGGCCTTCGGGCAGTGCCCGAGTTCCTCAATGGTCAGTCCGCCCCTGGTTCCTACCAATGACGCCAATAATGGGGACCCAATACTTTCCAATGACACCAACGATGGGGCCCAATCACAACAATGATGGGGCACAATTCCTCCCAATGACAGCAATGATGGGGCACAATGATAACAATGATGGGGCACAATTCCTCTCAATGACAGCAATGATGGGTCACAATTCCTCTCAATGACACCAACAGTGGGGCCCAATGACACCAGTAATGGGGCCCAATTCCTCTCAATGACACCAACAGTGGGGCCCAATGACACCAGTGATGGGGCCCAATTCCTCTCAATGACAGGGCAAAATCCCTCCCAATGACACCTACAATGGGGCCCAATGACAAGAATGACAGGGCACAATTCCTCCCAATGACACCAACAATGGGGCCCAATTACAACAATGATAGGGGATTATGATGCTGGGACATTTTGTACTCCCGATGGCCACAGTTCGGCCCTCTTAACCACTTAAGGACCGCCTAACGCCGATATACGTCGGCAGAATGGCAGGGCTGGGCACATCCACGTACCTGTACGTCCTCTTTAAGTGCCCAGTTGTGGGGCGGGCGGGGCGCGCACCCGCGACCCGGTCTGAAGCTCCGTGGCCACGAACCCGCGGACCCGATCGCCGCCGGAGTGCCACGATCGGTCACAGGAGCTGAAGAACGGGGAGAGGTGAGTGTAAACACAGCTTCCCCATTCTTCACTGTGGCAGTGTCAGTGATCGTTTGTTCCCTGATATAGGGAACGATGATCACTGACGTCACACGTCCAGCCCCACCCCCTACAGTTAGAAACACATATGAGGTCACACATAACCCCTACAGCACCCCCTAGTGGTAACTCTCAAACTGCAATTGTCAATTTCACAGTAATCAGTGCATTTTTATAGCACTTTTCGCTGTGAAAATGACAACGGTCCCAAAAATGTATCAAATTGTCCGATGTGTCCGCCGTAATGTCGCAGTCTTGGAAAAAAATCGCTGATCGCCGCCATTGCTAGTAAAAAAAAAATATTAATAAAAATGTAATAAAACTATCCCCTATTTTGTAAACCCTATACATTTTGCGCAAACCAATCGATAAACGCTTACGGCGATTTTTTTTATTTATTTTTGCAAAAAATATGTAGAAGAATATCGGCCTAAACTGAGGAAAAACATTTTTTTTTATACATTTTTTGGGGGATATTTTTATTATAGCAAAAAGTAAAAAATATTGTTTTTTTTTTTCAAAATTGTCGCTCTATTTTTTTTTTTTTGTAGCGCAAAAAATTAAAAACCGCCGAGGCGATCAAATACCACCGAAAGAAATCTCTATTTGCGGGGAAAAAAAGGACGTCAGTTTTGTTTGGGAGACGCGTCGCACGACCGCGCAACTGTCAGGTAAAGCGACGCCGAAACGCAAAAAGGGGCCGGGTCCTTCACCTGCATAATGGTCCGGGGGCTTAAAGTGGTTAAAAGTCTGAAAAACAGTAAACTGGCCCTTTGCTTAGAAAGTTTGGAGACCCCCCCCGCCCCCGATATATGTGATGTCATCTATTATAGATGTGGTATCCTTGATCACACATGTTTTATCATTTATCATGGATGTGAATCTGGGGGGGGGGGGGGGGGGGGGGGGGGGGGGGGGGGGGGGGGGGGGGCAGCAGTCGTATTCTGTGAATTCAGTCGTTCTTTAGTGACTTTTTCCTCTCCTGTGATTGGCCGGCCTCCTCTGATTTCGGATCACGCAGGGCTGTATTCATGATAATGGAGGCATTCAGTGTTTCTCCGATGAAGCTTTGATGTCCCCCCCCCCCCCCTTTGTACCTCCATCCCTGTCTGCTCTGGGGGGTGATCAGAAGCTTCCAGCAGCTCAGAGGTTAATCCTCGGACCCCCAGTCTGTGTTGCGGAGAATGGCGTGTGATGAGTTGTCACTTTGATGTCTCTCCTCCCCGCACGCCGCATTGTTGGCTCTGTGCTGAGCGACGCGTATTGGGAAAGACTCATTTATTGTTCCTTTAATAGTCAGAATTCAGAAGATACTGGGGAGTAAAATCCCCAAATAGTTTTCTAGAATTCTTCTGTATTCTACTGGTGAGATCTGTACCCCCCCCGCTGTGCCCCATTATGAGGGGTTCCCACCATCCCTGTGCTGAGTCCTCGGGTCTGTACACCCGCTGTGCCCATTATGAGGGGTTCCCACCATCCCTATGCTGAGTTCCCGGGTCTGTACACCCGCTGTGCCCCATTATGAGGGGTTCCCACCATCCCTGTGCTGAGTTCCCGGGTCTGTACACCCGCTGTGCCCCATTATGAGGGGTTCCCATCCCTGTGCAGTTCCCGGGTCTGTACCCCCCTGTGCATTATGAGGGGTTCCCACCATCCCTTCTGAGTTCCGGGTCTGTACACCCGCTGTGCCCCATTATGAGGGGTTCCCACCATCCCTGTGCTGAGTTCCCGGGTCTGTACCCCCGCTGTGCCCATTATGAGGGGTTCCCACCATCCCTGTGCTGAGTTCCGGGTCGTACACCCGGTGCCCCATTATGAGGGGTCCCACACCCTGTGCTGAGTTCCCGGGTGTACACCCACTGTGCCCATTATGAGGGGTTCCCACCATCCCTGTGCTGAGTTCCGGGTCGTACACACCCGGTGCCCATTATGAGGGGTCCCCACCATCCCTGTGCTGAGTTCCCGGGTCTGTACTCCTGCTGTGCCCCATTATGAGGGGTTCCCACCATCCTGTGCTGTCCGGGCTGACTCCTGTTCCCATTATGAGGGGTTCCCACCATCTGTAGTTCCCGGGTCTGTACCCTGCTGTGCCCCATTATGAGGGGTTCCCACCATCCCTGTGCTGAGTTCCCGGGTCTGTACACCCGGTGCCCCATTATGAGGGGTTCCCACCATCCCTGTGCTGAGTTCCCGGGTCTGTACTCCTGCTGTGCCCCATTATGAGGGGTTCCCACCATCCCTGTGCTGAGTTCCGGGTCTGTACACCCAGCTGTGCCCCATTATGAGGGGTTCCCACCATCCCTGTGCTGAGTTCCCGGGTCTGTGTACACCCGCTGTGCCCATTATGAGGGGTTCCCACCATCCCTGTGCTGAGTTCCCGGGTCTGTCTGTACACCCGCTGTGCCCATTATGAGGGGTTCCCACCATCCCTGTGCTGAGTTCCCGGGTCTGTACACCGCCGCTGTGCCCATTATGAGGGGTCTGGGTTCCACACCAGCTGTGCCCCATTATGAGGGGTTCCCACCATCCCTGTGCTGAGTTCCCGGGTCTGTACACCCGCTGTGCCCATTATGAGGGGTTCCCACCATCCCTGTGCTGAGTTCCCGGGTCTGTACACCCGCTGTGCCCATTATGAGGGGTTCCCACCATCCCTGTGCTGAGTTCCCGGGTCTGTACACCCGCTGTGCCCATTATGAGGGGTTCCCACCATCCCTGTTCTGAGTTCCTGGGTCTGTACACCAGCTGTGCCCCATTATGAGGGGTTCCCACCATCCCTGTGCTGAGTTCCCGGGTCTGTACACCCGCTGTGCCCCATTATGAGGGGTTCCCACCATCCCTGTGCTGAGTTCCCGGGTCTGTACACCCGCTGTGCCCCATTATGAGGGGTTCCCACCATCCCTGTGCTGGGGGTTGTAGTTCCTCCCCATCTCCTTGATTATGCAGTAGATTATTTGGCTGGCCTTGTATCTGTACCCAGGGCCGCCATCAGGAATTTTGGGGCCCCTTACACAGCTTCAGGCATGGGCCCCCTGGTGCAGAGAACCGGGGGGGGGGGGGGGGGTGCTGTCGCATGAAATTGAGAAGCGGGGGGGGGGGCTGCTGCCGCGAATTGAGAAGCGGGGGGGGGCCCTTTACAAAAATAAGAAATAAAGAAAAATATATATAATAAAGGGGGGTAGCCATCCGGGGCCCTGGGTACCTCTGTGCCCTTTAATATAAAGAAAAAAAAGATATATATATATATATATATATATATATATTTTTTTTTTTTAAAAAGGGTGGTTGCCAACTGTGGCCCCGGGGACGTTATTTTTTTTTTATAAAAGGAAATTACAAAAAAAAGGGGGCTTTCCATTCGGGACCTCTGGGCCCTTTAATAAAAAGAAACCTCTGGGCCCTTTAAAAAAAAAAGAAAGAAAGAAAAAAATATATATATAAAAAATAAATAAACATTTATATATAAAAAAAAAGGGGTTGCCTTCCAGGGCCCTGGGGACCTCTGGGCCCTTTAATAAAAAAAAATATATAAAAAAAATATATAAACAAAAATAAAAAATACAATTATAAAAAAAAGGGGTTTGACACATGGGGCCCTGGGGACCTCTGAGCCCTTTAATAAAAATACATCTATATATTAAAAAAAAGAAATAAAATAATATAAAAAAAGTAAAAATAAAAAAAAAAATATAAAAAAGGATAATATAAATATAAAAATAAAAGAAATAAAAAAATATATAAAAAATTATATATTTTTTTTATAAAAAAAGGGGGGTTGTCATCTGGGGCCCTGGGGATCTCCAGGTCCCTGTGGACCTCCGGACCCCTAAAAAAAAAAATAAAAGAAAAAAAATTGGCCCTTTAATAAAAAATAAAAGAAAAATATATTAAAAAAATATATATTTTTATAAAAAAAATATATTAAAAATAAAATAAAAAAAAGAGGAGGTTGCCATCTGGGGCCCTGGTGGCCTACGGGCCCCTAGACCCCTAAAAAAAATGGCCCTTTAATAAAAAAATAAAATAAAAATATATTAAAAAATCTATATATTTTTTAATAGAAAATAAATAAAAAAAAGGGGGGTTGCCATCCGGTGCCCTTGGGGCCTCCGGGCCCCTGTGGACCTCCGGACCTCTAAAAAAAATAAAAGAAAAAAATTGGCCCTTTAAAAAATAAAAAATAAAAGAAAAATATATTAAAAAAATATATTTTTTTATAAAAAAATATATTTTTTTTATAAAAAAAAATAAAGAAAAAAAAGGGCTTGCCATCTGGGGCCCTGGTGGCCTCCGGGCCCCTGGGGACCTCTAAAAAAATAAAAGAAAAAAAATTGTCCCTTTAATAAAAAAAGAATAAAAAAATATATTAAAAAAAAAATTTTTTTTTTATAAAAAAATATATTTTTTTATATAAAAAAAAAAAAAATTTATAAAAAAAAGGGCTTGCCGTCAGGGGCCCTTGGTGGCCTCCGGGCCCCTGGGGATCTTCGGACCCCTAAAAAAAAAAAAAAAAAAAAAAAATTAATTTTTTTTTTTTTTTTTTTTTTTTTTTAGGGTGGTTCCCATCCGGGCCCCTGGGGACCCCCGGGCCCCTTACAGATGTAATGCCTGTACCCCCCTGATGGCGGCCCTGTCTGTACCCCCCCCCCCCCCCCCCCCCCCCCCATGGAGGACTGTGCGGGGGAGTGCCGGGTGATCACAATGACTTCCTGTGTCTGTGTCGGGCTGATAGCAGATATGTGACACGGACTATAAATACAGCGAATTGCTCGCCGTGATAAAAAAGAAGAATTGCTCGCCGGTGAAGACGAAGAATATTCCTCACAACAGCAAACAATAAGAAATTGGGTGATTTTTTTTTTTCTTCGGACGGTATATATGGGTGTGGTGAATACAGTTGTGCTCATAAGTTTGCACACCCCCGGCAGGGTACAATGCTGCTAATTTTGCTGCAACATCGACTAAAAAAGCAGCCGGCTGACAATACGCCAAACGGCACCCAGAGAAGCAACAAATGTATTTATTTGGATAGGAGGCACCAAGGCCTATGAAGAGAAGCAGACCATCCCTACTGTGAAGCATGGTGGTGGACTTCTGCTGTTTTTGGAAGGAATTTAGTAAATATTTTCAGAGAATATTGTAGTCTCTGTGTGACTGCAAGAATGTACACATAACAGGGCCGCCATCAGGGGGGGTACAACCATTACACATGTAAGGGGCCTGAATGTCCCCAGGGGCCCGGCCGGCCCCCCCATGATCAGCACTGCTGGAGAGAAGAGAGAACAAGAAGAGATGGCACTTTCACTTTTTCGGCAGTCTTCACAACACATCCCACGCCGAGCACCATCCATCCCTCCAGTCTCCACAACACATCCCCCCCCCCCCACGCCGAGCACCATCCACCCCTCCAGTCTCCACAACACCCCCCCCCCCCCACCCACGCCGAGCACCATCCATCCCTCCAGTCTCCACAACACCCCCCCCCCCCCCCCCCGCCGAGCACCATCCATCCCTCCAGTCTCCACAACACCCCCCCCCCACCCACGCCGAGCACCATCCATCCCTCCAGTCTCCACAACACCCCCCCCCCCCCACCCACGCCGAGCACCATCCATCCCTCCAGTCTCCACAACACCCCCCCCCCCCACCCACGCCGAGCACCATCCATCCCTCCAGTCTCCACAACAGCCCCCCCCCACCCACGCCGAGCACCATCCATCCCTCCAGTCTCCACAACACCCCCCCCCCCACCCACGCCGAGCACCATCCATCCCTCCAGTCTCCACAACACCCCCCCCCCCCACCCACGCCGAGCACCATCCATCCCTCCAGTCTCCACAACACATCCCCCCCCCCCACGCCGAGCACCATCCACCCCTCCAGTCTCCACAACACACCCCCCCCACCCACGCCGAGCACCATCCATCCCTCCAGTCTCCACAACACCCCCCCCCCCCACCCACCACGCCGAGCACCATCCATCCCTCCAGTCTCCACAACACCCCACCCACGCCGAGCACCATCCATCCCTCCAGTCTCCACAACACCCCCCCCCCACCCACGCCGAGCACCATCCATCCCTCCAGTCTCCACAACAGCCCCCCCCCCCACCCACGCCGAGCACCATCCATCCCTCCAGTCTCCACAACACTCCCCCCCCCCCCCACCCACGCCCGAGCACCATCCATCCCTCCAGTCTCCACAACACACCCCCCCCCCACCCACGCCGAGCACCATCAATCCCTCCAGTCTCCACAACACCCCCCCCCCCCACCCACGCCGAGCACCATCCATCCCTCCAGTCTCCACAACCCCCCCCCCCCCCCACCCACGCCGAGCACCATCCATCCCTCCAGTCTCCACAACACCCCCCCCCACGCCGAGCACCATCCATCCCTCCAGTCTCCACAACACATCCCCACCCACCCAAAAATACATTTATGTTTTTGGTTGTGACATGACAAAGTGTGGCACATTTCAAGGGGTATGAATACTTTTTCAAAGCGCTTGTATAGGAGTACATCTTCTACTAGTACAGGGGAGTATTTGCTAAATATTTTGTGATGTTTCGATGTACCTGTAGCGCCTGTGTACTTTCAGTCCAGGTGCTATCTTAAATTTAGAGGGGGGTGAGAGAGTTGTGTAGCTCTCATCCATGTGAGTTCTGTAAATTTGACTTTCTGTCTAGGTGGGCTGTGCTGTCAGTTCATTCCGTGTTCCTGGGGTGTTTTTCCCATGCTGCCACGGAAATAAAGAAATATAAAAAAGGGGGGTAGCCATCCGGAGCCCTGGGGACCTCTGGGCCCTTTATTAAAAAGAAAAAAAGAAAGAAAAATTATATATAAAAAAAATATTTTTTAAAAGGGGTTGCCATATGTGGCCCTGGGCACCTCTGGGCCCTTTAATAAAAAAAAAAAAAAAAAATCTCTAGGCCCTTTAATTAAAAAACTCCCCGCCGGCACTGCCGCTGACCCCCAACTCCCCGCCGTCACTGCCGCTGACCCCCAACTCCCCGCCGGCACTGCCGCTGACCCCCAACTCCCCGCCGGCACTGCCGCTGACCCCCAACTCCCCGCCGGCACTGCCGCTGACACCCAACTCCCCGCCTGCACTGCCGCTGACCCCCAACTCCCCGCCTGCACTGCCGCTGACCCCCAACTCCCCGCCTGCACTGCCGCTGACCCCCAACTCCCCGCCTGCACTGCCGCTGACCCCCAACTCCCCGCCTGCACTGCCGCTGACCCCCAACTCCCCGCCGTCACTGCCGCTGACCCCCAACTCCCCGCCGTCACTGCCGCTGACCCCCAACTCCCCGCCTGCACTGCCGCTGACCCCCAACTCCCCGCCGTCACTGCCGCTGACCCCCAACTCCCCGCCGTCACTGCCGCTGACCCCCAACTCCCCGCCGGCACTGCCGCTGACCCCAACTCCCCGCCGGCACTGCCGCTGATCCCTCCACCCTGCCGGCACTGCCGCTGATCCCTCCACCCTGCCGGCACTGCCGCTGATCCCTCCACCCTGCCGGCACTGCCGCTGATCCCTCCACCCTGCCGGCACTGCCGCTGATCCCTCCACCCTGCCGGCACTGCCGCTGATCCCTCCACCCTGCCGGCACTGCCGCTGATCCCTCCACCCTGCCAGCACTGCCGCTGATCCCTCCACCCTGCCGGCACTGCCGCTGATCCCTCCACCCTGCCAGCACTGCCGCTGATCCCTCCACCCTGCCAGCACTGCCGCTCATCTGATTTCCTCCACCAAGGAGTAAGAGAAGGAATACAAATAGAGAATACATGGAAAGGAGAGAAAAAGGGAGAGAAACTAGGATATAGAGAGATAAAAGTGAAAGCAAAGAGAACAAAGAGAGGAGGTACAGTCTAAAATGTACCGTAAGGGGTTTTAATAATATACGAGTGGAAGGGACCCAGCGAGCCCTAAATGCCCGTGGGTTAGGGGCGCAAATTACTTGGCCTGCCTTGGGTGCTGACAACCCACGCTACGCTTTGCTGTTAGGGGTCCCCACAACTTTAAAAAATGTATCAAGGGGTCACGGCACTAGCACCACGGTTGAGAACCACTGCCCTAGACGCATCACAAAGGTAACAAGCCGTCCCACAAGGGGGTAGCGCTGAATAACAAACATGGAATGTTCTTCTTCTCTGTATTTTCTATGATCGATTCTCCTGCAGACTAGTAAAGCCGGCCACAGATGGAGATTCTTTAAGAAAATTCCAACGAAAAATTCTCGGAATATTTCTTTGCCGTTCAGAAGATTTCGTTTTGCTTTTATCACTTTTTTGATTTTTGGAATGAATGAATTTTTACCAATCGAAAAACCTCACCTACTCTGTTACATTTTCCAACCCGCTACTTCGGATTTTCTCACCACTGCGGTTTAAAAAAAAAAAAAAAACGTTTATTTGACTCGCTACTAATTGGATGGTCTTCTTTCAACCTGACTGTGTAACTTTTTAGATCCTTCATTTCCCAGGAATTTTCATTTGAATTCCTGCCCGTCTATGACCATCTTTTAGGGTCCATTCACGTCGGGTGTGGTGGGACTGTGTTGAGCGGCTATTCCAGCGCACTGCGCCGCGCCGCCACGGCAAGTAAAGTCTCCGGTGTGGCCGCTTCACGCTACTTTGTTGCGGTGATGTGCCCTGAAAAAAGCGCTCCAGCCTCAGCTCGGCGAATAAATGGGAGGAGCTCTGTGCTGAGCGGCTTCCTGTTCATTCACAGACTGAAGCCGAGTAAACACAGTTTACTCGGCTTCAGTTATGAATGGACACAGTGAGTGAGTGTGTTTACTGTGTTCATTTAGAAAAGGAAGGGGCTGGTAAATGACATTTTTACTAGCCTCTTTCCCCACTCTTCATCCTGAAAGACCCCCCCCCCCACAGTGCTGCTGGCTTCCCTCCTCTCCCCCCCTACTGCTGCAATGGGGGAGCCAGAAGCACTGCAGGGCGGTGGAAGCTCAATACGAGGCAAGCCCGGGCAGAAGGGGGAATCGGCACCGCACATAGTGATTAGGATGTGCCCAGGCACGCCCCCTGCGCATGCCTATGGCATGCAGGTAGGGGTTAATGCTGCCCCAGTTGGGAAAGAGAGGGTTAACTATCCTGGGTTTTCCTTTTGGAGTGCTTTTGATGGGTCTGACCCACTGGGTTTGTTTATTATTAAAGGCACTGTGGTCTGTTGCTCGTCACCATAGCCGGAGTCTGGATCGCCAGTGCCATGCTTCTTCCTTTGAGGTTTTCCCCAAAACACCCTGAACTGTGGCGGCTGGTGCTGGAGGATTTTTTTTTTGGGGGGGGGGGGCATGGGCGGCCCCCTAAAGGTCCACACTTTACGGCGGAGCTCCCCTGAACTGTCCGCCGCAGCTTCTGTCTTTACCCGGTCTTCTTTTTGAATGGCCGGGAAGTCAATGCCGATTCGCTGGCATCGCACAGTGGGAGGGCTTGGGGCAGTGCTCTCCGCCCAGGAGGACAATATAAAACTGGCCAATTGGGGTTTTGACACATGCCTATGAGGGGGTGACGGACCTGATGGAAACCTATTGGTCCGGTGCCCCGCGCAGTCACACAGATGGTGCAGGCTAAGGAGCGGCGCCAAGGGCCGGGGGTGGCACCCTTCTGCTCTTTGTGGATTGGCTGCCACTGCTCCAGAGCCTCTCCCATCCACAGGAACTCCATGACCCCCCAGTATGTTGGAAGTGACTTCTTAGGAGGTGGTAGGCTTCCCTGAATAAAGTGAGTTTTTAAATGGTGGACAGGGTAGGAGCTGACCGGACGTACTGGGGCAGGGAGTTCGAGTGGATGGGAGAGGTTCTGGAGCGGTGGTGGCCGGTCCACAAAGGCCCCCTCCCCTGACACTCGGCGCGGCCCCTCAGCTTGCACTATCAGTGTGGCTGTGCACTGTGCGGGGCACCGGACCAATTTGTTTCTATCAGGTCCGTCACCCCCTTGCAGTCACGTGACCAATCCCAATGTCCCAATTGGCCAGTTTTATATTGTCCTCCAGGGGGGATGAGCACTGCCCTGAGCCCTCCCACCGTGTGATGTCAGGATCGGCTTCCCGGCCATTCAGAACCTAGAACCCTGGGGGGGGGGGGGAACCTCCTATATTGTACTAATCGGGGTGTGCAGTGCTACTCTTTCTCCTATATGTGTCTTCCCCATTCTATCATGGAGGGCTCTAGGGGTCAGATTCTCAAAAGAGATACGACGGTGTATCGCAGGAAACACCGCCGTATCTCTGTTTATTTCCCCGGGTTTATTTCCCCGGGTATCTATGCGTCTGATTCATAGAATCACTTACGCATAGATACAGTGAAGATCCGACAGGTGTAATACACGGATCGTAGATGTAATGACTGCGCTGGCCGCTAGGTGGCCTTTACGTTGATTTCTCATTTGCCTACGCCGATTCCCCAAAGTTTCTACGCCGCCCCGTCGTCGTTTACGTCGTTTCCGTAAGCGTAAACCTACCCCTGCTTTATGAGGGGTAGGCTTACGAAGTGCCGTCGTTGCCATGTAAAGTATGGCGTCGGGACAGCGTCGTCTTTTTCCGTCGGTTACGTCGTTTTACTAAGTCGTTCGCGAATAGGGCATTGCGTAGGTGACGATTACGTCGTTTTCACGTCGGTTTCAGCGACGTTTTCCGACGTGAGCTGGAGCATGCGCACTGGGCTTTTTTCCCGGTCGGCGCATGCGCAGTTCGATGGACGCGGGGGCGCGCTTAATTGAAATACAAGCCGCCCCCTTTTTATTACGCGGGGATACGCAGGGCCATTTACAGTACGCCGCCGCAAACTACGGAGCAAGTGCTTGGGGAATACGGCACTTGCTCCATTAAGTTGCGGCGGGCGTAGTGCAAATGGCTTACGCTACGCCGCCGCAGGATGTATGCGAGTCTGGCCCCAAGTTTTTATTTAGAGTAAAATTTGTAAAATTTTACTTTTTTTTTTTATGAACATTTTGTAACTTTTTTAATCAAAAATGTCCCCAAAAATCAAAGTGCCAATCGCTGCTGAAATATTTCCACTTCTGGAGGAATTGATCAGAGCAGCTTTATAAATACGGAGAACGTTGTATGGAAATCTCCCATGACAACCAGAGGAGTGCGGGGTCCCCCTGTACGAGGTGTCGGTGGCCCCCCTCACTGGTTAATGATTGATGTGCGGAAGACAGTGCAGGCGCCGGTGTCACCTCTCCATTCTCATTACCCGTCTTCTCCATTCTGTGTGACGGGCCGGAATTTCCCACAGGAAATCGATCGGCTACAAGGTGTCATCCAGTCCCACGGGGGCAACGACCAGCAGAACGCGGAGCTCTACCTACAGGTGACACTGATGTCACCTGACCTCAGATAGCGGACGGAGGTGAGGTCACCGAAATGTGTCGTGTCCCAATGGAACGCAGTGTTCTGGTATCATCATTATTGGCACCGATACAGAAATTTCCATGTGACCCCTCTAGTGATATAAAGATCTATATAGAGGCATCAGGACCTCCTTCCTCCTGCTGGTGACCCCTCTAGTGATATAAAGATCTATTTAGAGGGATCAGGACCCCCTTCCTCCTGCTGGTGACCCCTCTAGTGATATAAATATCTATATAGAGGAATCAGGACCTCCTTCCTCCTGATGAAGACCCCTCTAGTGATATAAAGATCTATATAGAGGAATCAGGACCCCCTTCCTCCTGATGAAGACCCCTCTAGTGATATAAAGATCTATATAGAGGAATCAGGACCTCCTTCCTCCTGCTGGTGACCCCTCTAGTGATATAAAGATCTATATAGAGGGATCAGGAAATCCTTCCTCCTGATGAAGACCCCTCTAGTGATATAAAGATCTATATAGAGGAATCGGGACCCCCTTTCTCCTGATGAAGACCCCTCTAGTGATATAAAGATCTATATAGAGGAATCAGGACCTTCTTCCTCCTGATGAAGACCCCTCTAGTGGTATAAAGATCTATTTAGAGGGATCAGGACCTCCTTCCTCCTGATGAAGACCCTTCTAGTGATATAAAGATCTATATAGAGGAATCAGGACCCCCTTCCTCCTGATGAAGACCCCTCTAGTGATATAAAGATCTATATAGAGGAATCAGGACCTCCTTCCTCCTGATGAAGACCCCTCTAGTGATATAAAGATCTATATAGAAGAATCAGGACCCCCTTCCTACTGATGAAGACCCCTCTAGTGATATAAAGATCTATATAGAGGGATCAGGACCTCCTTCCTCCTGATGAAGACCCCTCTAGTGATATAAGATCTATATAGAGGGATCAGGACCTCCTTCCTCCTTCTGGAGACCCCTCTAGTGATATAAGATCTATATAGAGGGATCAGGACCTCCTTCCTCCTGATGAAGACCCCTCTAGTGATATAAAGATCTATATAGAGGAATCAGGACCTCCTTCCTCCTGATGAAGACCCCTCTAGTGATATAAAGATCTATATAGATGAATCGGCACCTCCTTCCTCCTAATGAAGACCCCTCTAGTCACATAAAGATCTATATAGAGGAATCGGGACCTCCTTCCTCCTGATGAAGACCCCCCTAGTGATATAAATATGTATATAGAGGAATCAGGACCTCCTTCCCCCTGATGAAGACCCCCCTAGTGATATAAATATCTATATAGAGGAATCAGGACCTCCTTCCTCCTTTTGAAGACCCCCCTAGTGATATAAAGATCTATATAGAGGAATCAGGACCTCCTTCCTCCTGCTGGAGACCCCTCTAGTGATATAAAGATCTATATAGAGGAATCAGGACCCCCTTCCTCCTGATGAAGACCCCTCTAGTGATATAAAGATCTATATAGAGGAATCAGGACCTCCTTCCTCCTGCTGGTGACCCCTCTAGTGATATAAAGATCTATATAGAGGAATCAGGACCTTCTTCCTCCTGATGAAGACCCCTCTAGTGATATAAAGATCTATATAGAGGAATCAGGACCTTCTTCCTCCTGATGAAGACCCCTCTAGTGGTATAAAGATCTATTTAGAGGGATCAGGACCTCCTTCCTCCTGATGAAGACCCTTCTAGTGATATAAAGATCTATATAGAGGAATCAGGACCCCCTTCCTCCTGATGAAGACCCCTCTAGTGATATAAAGATCTATATAGAGGAATCAGGACCTCCTTCCTCCTGATGAAGACCCCTCTAGTGATATAGAGATCTATATAGAAGAATCAGGACCCCCTTCCTACTGATGAAGACCCCTCTAGTGATATAAAGATCTATATAGAGGGATCAGGACCTCCTTCCTCCTGATGAAGACCCCTCTAGTGATATAAGATCTATATAGAGGGATCAGGACCTCCTTCCTCCTTTTGAAGACCCCCCTAGTGATATAAATATGTATATAGAGGAATCAGGACCTCCTTCCCCCTGATGAAGACCCCCCTAGTGATATAAATATCTATATAGAGGAATCGGGACCTCCTTCCTCCTGATGAAGACCCCTCTAGTCATATAAAGATCTATATAGAGGGATCAGGACCTCCTGCTGGTGTGACGGCTGATTTGTGTCTTCATGTGACAGCAGAACAATAATTTCTTGACAGTAACTGCCATCCGGGTCGTGTTCTACCAGATTCCCCCCCCCCTATTGTTTCCTCACTAACCACCTAACTGACACCTCCTGGGGTGGGGGTGGTGTGGGGGAGGGGGTACCAGCATAAACCTTCGTCGTGGAATGACAAACCTCTCCTTGAACGTGCCGAAGAGTGATCTTTTCTTTGAAGTGACAAAATCCACCAGCAGCCCCCAAATGATAAAGAATGGAGTCTGGTTGCCTTGAAATGACCAGCGCGCTGATCGATTTTCTGAGCGAGTACCACCCCCGATGATGATCATTATCGATCGGTGATCCGGTGTGAGACTTCCTGTAATAAAGACCAATCACTGCTGCCCTCTCTCCTTGTGCAGGGGGACTGGTATTGTATCTGCCCCCTCCTGTAGTTTTTTGTAGTGGGTGGAGCTTCCGTGGCCCCTCCCACGGCTCTCCTTGTGCAGGGGGACTGGTCTTGTCTCCACCCCCTCCTGGTAGTTTTCTGTAGTGGGTGGAGCTTTCTTGGCCCCTCCCACACTCTCCCCTCTCTCCTTGTGCAGGGGGACTGGTCTTGTCTCCGCCCCTCCTGTAGGTTTTTGTAGTGGGTGGAGCTTCAGTGGCCCCTCCCACAGCCCTGCGCTCTCTCCTTGTACAGGGAGATTGGTCTTGTCTCCACCCCCTCCTGTAGTTTTCTGGAGTGGGTGGAGCCCGCTGGGTCCCTCCCACAGCTCTGCTCTCTCTCTCTCTCTTTGTGCAGGGGGACTGGTCTTGTCTCCACCCCCTCCTGGTTTCTGTAGTGGGTGGAGCCTGCTGGGCCCCCCCCACAGCTCTTCTCTCTCTCTTTGTGCAGGGGGGCTGGTCTTGTCTCCACCCCTCCTGGTTTCTGTAGTGGGTGGAGCCTGCTGGTCCCCTCCCACAGCTCTGCTCTCTCTGCTTGTGCAGTGGGGCTGTTCTTGTCTCCGCCCCCTCCTGTAGTTTTCTGTAATGGGTGGAGCCTTTTGGGTCCCTCCCACAGCTCTTCTCTCTCTCTCTATCCTTGTGTAGGGGGCTGGTCTTCTCTCTGCCCCCTCCTATACTTTTCTGGAGTGGGTGGAGCCCGTCGGGTTCTGATGATCGTCTTCATACAGAATAGAGGGAATCGGGAAACTACAGCATTCTGGCCACTAGAGGGAGCCGATGATCGTCTTTATACAGAATAGAGGGAATCGGGAAACTACAGCATTCTGGCCACTAGAGGGAGCCGATGATGATAGTAAATAATTGTTTAGGACGGTCGCCGGCTCCCTCTAGTGGCCAGAATGCTGTAGTTTCCCGATTCCCTCTATTCTGTATAAAGACGATCATCGGCTCCCTCTAGTGGCCAGAATGCTGTAGTTTCCTGATTCACTCTATGATGAACTTGCAATCTAATAACGCTTAGTTTTTAACACAAGAAATGTACGTTTCACAGGAGGAATAGCCCCCCCCCCCCTCCCCCATAGTGTCTTTGGATCGTCTTTTTAATGGCGACGCGTCGCTCATAGGACTGATCGAATGTTATGTGGAGGATATGGCACAGATTGGATCGGATTAGCGCCGGTGATGCCGATGTGACCACAATCCATGGAGGGGGCAGACGTGGCCGCTGGCGGTATCTGCGGGTTACACCGTGACGATCGAAATCTTCGCTGCTGAACAACCGCACATGAAAACGCAGCTGTGTGCGGCCAAACTTCTGCCAAGACACGCCGGGGGGGGGGGGGGGGGGGGGGCGGCGCGGTAAAATCTTCCAGATGGATGGACTTAGAGTGAAACAAAGTATCAGGTGGACCGTAAGACGCGCGTTCAGAACAAAGACCAGGAGGAGGCGCCATCACCGCCGGGAATTATCTGCCAATGTTCTGTTATAATTGATTGATCACCTGTCAATCACATGGATGGAAGCCGGCTATTGGTCGGATATTATTATCAATACAGATATATTGTTAGTCTTTCCTCCAATAGAAGTAGCCACACCCAAAACGTACGTTACATTGTTTATGTTTAGTGTAATAGGGAATAGAAGCAGGGGCGGATTGACAACTCGTGTGGCCCCCGGGCAATAGGAGATTATGGGGCCCCCGGGCAATAGGAGATTATGGGGCCCCCGGGCAATAGGAGATTATGGGGCCCCTGGGCAATAGGAGATTATGGGGCCCCTGGGCAATAGGAGATTATGGGGCACCAGGGCAATAGGAGAATATGGGGCCCCCAGGCAATAGGAGATTATGGGGCCCCCAGGTAATAGGAGAATATAGGGCCCCCAGGTAATGGGAGATTATGGGGCCCCCAGGCAATGGGAGATTATGGGGCCCCCAAGCAATAGGAGAATATGGGGGCCACAGGGTAATAGGAGATTATGGGGCCCCCGGGCAATAGGAGATTATGGGGCACCAGGGCAATAGGAGAATATGGGGCCACAGGGTAATAGGAGACTATGGGGCCCCCAGGCAATAGGAGATTATGGGGCCCCCAGGCAATAGGAGATTATGGGGCCCCCGGGCAATAGGAGATTATGGGGCCCCCGGGCAATAGGAGATTATGGGGCCCCCAGGTAATGGGAGATTGTGGTGTCCCTGGGCAAAAGGAGATTATGGGGCCCCCAGGCAATAGGAGATTATGGGGTCCCCCGGGCAATAGGAGATTATGGGGCCCCCGGGCAATAGGAGATTATGGGGTCCCCCGGGCAATAGGAGATTATGGGGCCCCTGGGCAAAAGGAGATTATGGGGCCCCCAGGCAATAGGAGATTATGGGGTCCCCCGGGCAATTGGAGATTATGGGGCCCCCGGGCAATAGGACATTATGGGGCCCCTGGGCAATAGGAGATTATGGGGCCCCCGGGCAATAGGAGATTATGGGGCCCCCGGGCAATAGCAGATTATGGGGCCCCCAGGCAATGGGAGATTATAGGGCCCCCAGGCAATGGGAGATTATGGGGCCCCTGGGCAATAGGAGATTATGGGGCCCCCAGGTAATGGGAGATTATGGTGTCCGTGGGCAAAAGGAGATTATGGGGCCCCCAGGCAAAAGGAGATTATGGGGCCCCCGGGCAATAGGAGATTATGGGGCCCCCGGGCAATAGGAGATTATGGGGCCCCCGGGCAATAGGACATTATGGGGCCCCTGGGCAATAGGAGATTATGGGGCCCCTGGGCAATAGGAGATTATGGGGCCCCTGGGCAATAGGAGATTATGGGGCCCCCAGGCAATGGGAGATTATAGGGCCCCCAGGCAATGGGAGATTATGGGGCCCCTGGGCAATAGGAGATTATGGGGCCCCCAGGTAATGGGAGATTATGGTGTCCGTGGGCAAAAGGAGATTATGGTGTCCGTGGGCAAAAGGAGATTATGGGGCCCCCGGGCAATAGGAGATTATGGGGCCCCCGGGCAATAGGAGATTATGGGGCCCCCGGGCAATAGGAGATTATGGGGCCCCCGGGCAATAGGACATTATGGGGCCCCTGGGCAATAGGAGATTATGGGGCCCCCAGGCAATAGGAGATTATGGGGCCCCCAGGTAATGGGAGATTATGGGGCCCCCGGGCAATAGGAGATTATGGGGCCCCCAGGCAATAGCAGATTATGGGGCCCCCAGGCAATGGGAGATTATGGGGCCCCCGGGCAATGGGAGATTATGGGGCCCCTGGGCAATAGGAGATTATGGGGCCCCCAGGCAATGGAAGATTATGGGGCTGCCGGGCAATAGGAGATGGTGGGGCCACACAGTATACACACACACACTAAGAAGGTACTGGAGGGGCGGGGCAGCTATAATCTCGGGATTTTTAGACCAACAGGATGTCGGCAAGGGACATTTCAGGGACATACTGTCCCTGGTTTTACTGAGGCTGGCAACCCTGATGGGGCCCCCTAGTAGTGCCCGGGTGCCCGAATGGTCAGTCCGCCCCTGAATAGAAGTAACCAAAGGGGGTCAATGTATCAAACATTCGTTGGGCGAACATCATGTGCTACCGGCTCGAATTCAGAGTGTAATTCCTATGATTGTCGGCTCCATCTAGTGGCCAAAATGTGGTATCGTTTGCTGAAAAGTGAGAAGAATATATGATGATTTATACAGACTGTACATTGTAACTTTGTAGAAGGAGGAGGAGTCATTTCCTCAGTCTCCCCTCCCCCAACGTGAAGATCAGTTGTAGGCGGATCTTCTAGGAATGTGTCGGTTATTTTCCACCTTCTCTGTGAGATCCAAACTTGTCCGGGAAATTGTATAATTCTCTGTCACTGAGATCAATCAGCTGATCCTCATCACACCAACCGACACTGAGCCATCTCCATGGAAACACCCCCCCCCCCATCTCCTTGTGGTGCCCCCACCTCACCTGATACCACAGTGCCCAGGGCAGCCCGTCCCTCCTGCCCACCCCCTTGTCCCGGGCCTTGCTCTCCAAGTCATGAAGGTTTCCAGGCCGAAGGTTTCGTGACTCCGAAATTTCGGCTCCCTCCACGTATTTTCTATGGGATTAAGGTCTGGAGATTGCACTGATTACTGTGTATATGTCGCTGGCAGAGAAGGGGTTAACCCGTAGGGGGTGGAGAAGGGGGGTCAAAGAGGAAGTAAACCCCCCCCTCCCCCCGAAAAACCAGGGGAAAAAAACTGCAAGAGAAAGGCATAATGAGCTAGTGTAGCATACTAGCTCATTATGTGGCACGTACCTGAAATCGAATTCCTCCTCGTTCCCCCGCTGCGCCAAGTCCCCTTGCTGTGATTGGCCGGAGCGGCGATGACATCACTCCCTCGCATGCGCACGAGACCGGGGGATCCGGGAATACGGCATCAACCCAGGTTATGCCATTCAGAAAAACGACACTTTCAGTGCGCCTGCGCCGTTGTCTATGGCGCGCATGCGCCGCCCGTAGACATCGCCGCCTGTCATTTCTGTAAATAGCTCCTAAACCGTGCAGGTTTAGGACATATTTCTTGCACCTACGGGTAAGTCTTAATCTAGGCTTACTTGCAGGTGCAAGTTTTACGGTTGGGTTTACAACCACTTTAAGTGTGTCCTAGGGAGTGATTCTAACTGTGTGTGGGGGCGGGGCTTACTGTGACACGCCACTGATCACTGCTCCCGATGAGAGGAAGCAGAAGATCAGTGTCCTGTCACTAGGCAGAACAGGGAGATGCCTTGTTTACACTTGCATCCTCCCCCCCCCCATCTGCCGCTCCGTGACACGATCGCGGGACGCCGGCGGACGCGGTCACGAAACTCGCGGCGCCAAATTTAAAGGGACGTTTATACATACGCCCATTTGCCTGTCATTCTGCGGGTCGGCAAGTGGTTAAGATGCACGTCTTTTTTTTTTTTTTTTTTTCAAACTATCGATACTCCCCGCAGGCACCACCAACGGTGGAAGAGAGCTCCACATCTGTATCTCCCGGACAGTGAAACCCCTCCCCCTACGCAGCTTAGTATTAAACCTTTTCTCCTCCAATCTCCCTGTGTGGCCCCCGTGTCCTCTTACACTCCCCGGGATCACCATTGCGCCAATCGTTTCCTGCGCAGCACTAAGTAGAAATCGCCTTCACATTGATTATATCGGATCCCCGGACTCTGCCCCTCCCCCCCCCCCCCTCCTCGGTTCTGTGCGGCAGTGAAATGGTTTCGCTCCCGGGAACGTTTTACGATTTTGCAGAATTAAGTGGCTGTTATACTTGACAAAGGAATCCGGTAATAGCCGGAGCAGACGTCTCGCCCTCCTTTGGCGGGCCCTGCGTGCGTGCGGAATGCAGAGCGCGCCGCTGCCGGGTGATTTAGGACGAGGGGAGAACAAAAGCCGCCATTATCGGTGGAGTCGGGAGCAGCGGTTGGGTAATAATTGCTCCGTCCTGAGGGGGTCTCCTAATTGCCTCCTTAATGTTTTATTCCAAAATAGGGCAATTAGGATCCGCCCCTCCCCCGGTGGCCCCGATGCGGGTTTTCCTGGAGCTTGTGAAATCCAAAATTGTGTCCCAGAAAATCTCCACCTGATGCCAACAGAGGTGAATGACCTTCCGGCGATACACAGCGGGGGTACAGACCCAGGAACTCAGCACAGGGATGGTGGGAACCCCTCATAATGGGGCACAGCGGGTGTACAGACTCGGGAACTCAGCACAGGGATGGTGGGAACCCCTCATAATGGGGCACAGCGGGTGTACAGACCCAGGAACTCAGCACAGGGATGGTGGGAACCCCTCATAATGGGGCACAGCGGGTGTACAGACTCGGGAACTCAGCACAGGGATGGTGGGAACCCCTCATAATGGGGCACAGCGGGTGTACAGACCCGGGAACTCAGCACAGGGATGGTGGGAACCCCTCATAATGGGGCACAGCGGGTGTACAGACCCGGGAACTCAGCACAGGGATGGTGGGAACCCCTCATAATGGGGCACAGCGGGTGTACAGACCCGGGAACTCAGCACAGGGATGGTGGGAACCCCTCATAATGGGGCACAGCGGGTGTACAGACTCGGGAACTCAGCACAGGGATGGTGGGAACCCCTCATAATGGGGCACAGCGGGTGTACAGACCCGGGAACTCAGCACAGGGATGGTGGGAACCCCTCATAATGGGGCACAGCGGGTGTACAGACCCGGGAACTCAGCACAGGGATGGTGGGAACCCCTCATAATGGGGCACAGCGGGTGTACAGACCCGGGAACTCAGCACAGGGATGGTGGGAACCCCTCATAATGGGGCACAGCGGGTGTACAGACCCAGGAACTCAGCACAGGGATGGTGGGAACCCCTCATAATGGGGCACAGCGGGGGGTACAGACCCGGGAACTCAGCACAGGGATGGTGGGAACCCCTCATAATGGGGCACAGCGGGTGTACAGACCCAGGAACTCAGCACAGGGATGGTGGGAACCCCTCATAATGGGGCACAGCGGGGGTACAGACCCGGGAACTCAGCACAGAAATGGTGGGAACCCCTCATAATGGGGCACAGCGGGTGTACAGACCCAGGAACTCAGCACAGGGATGGTGGAGAACCCCTCATAAAGGGCACAGTGGGTGTACAGACCCGGGAACTCAGCACAGGGATGGTGGGAACCCCTCATAATGGGGCACAGCGGGTGTACAGACCCAGGAACTCAGCACAGGGATGGTGGGAACCCCTCATAATGGGCACAGCGGTTGTACAGACCCGGGAACTCAGCACAGGGATGGTGGGAACCCCTCATAATGGGGCACAACGAGTGTACAGACCCGGGAACTCAGCACAGGGGTGGTAGGAACCCCTCATAATGGGGCACAGCGGGTGTACAGACCCGGGAACTCAGCACAGGGATGGTGGGAACCCCTCATAATGGGGCACAACGAGTGTACAGACCCGGGAACTCAGCACAGGGGTGGTGGGAACCCCTCATAATGGGGCACAGCGGGTGTACAGACCCAGGAACTCAGCACAGGGATGGTGGGAACCCCTCATAATGGGGCACAGCGGGGGTACAGACCCAGGAACTCAGCACAGGGATGGTGGGAACCCCTCATAATGGGGCACAGCGGGGGTACAGACCCAGGAACTCGGCACAGGGATGGTGGGAACCCCTCATAATGGGGCACAGCGGGTGTACAGACCCAGGAACTCAGCACAGGGATGGTGGGAACCCCTCATAATGGGGCACAGCGGGTGTACAGACCCAGGAACTCAGCACAGGGATGGTGGGAACCCCTCATAATGGGCACAGCAGGTGTACAGACCCGGGAACTCGGCACAGGGATGGTGGGAACCCCTCATAATGGGCACAGCGGGTATACAGACCAGGGAACTCAGCACAGGGATGGTGGGAACCCCTCATAATGGGGCACAGCGGGTGTACAGACCCAGGAACTCAGCACAGGGATGGCGGGAACCCCTCATAATGGGCACAGCGGGGGGTACAGACCCGGGAACTCAGCACAGGGATGGTGGGAACCCCTCATAATGGGGCACAGCGGGGGTACAGACCCGGGAACTCAGCACAGGGATGGTGGGAACCCCTCATAATGGGGCACAGCGGGTGTACAGACCCGGGAACTCAGCACAGGGATGGCGGGAACCCCTCATAATGGGCACAGCGGGGGGAACAGACCCGGGACCTCAGCACAGAAATGGTGGGAACCCCTCATAATGGGGCACAGCGGGTGTACAGACCCAGGAACTCAGCACAGGGATGGTGGGAACCCCTCATAATGGGGCACAGCGGGGGTACAGACCCGGGAACTCAGCACAGAAATGGTGGGAACCCCTCATAATGGGGCACAGCGGGTGTACAGACCCAGGAACTCAGCACAGGGATGGTGAGAACCCCTCATAAAGGGCACAGCGGGTGTACAGACCCAGGAACTCAGCACAGGGATGGTGGGAACCCCTCATAATGGGCACAGCGGGTGTACAGACCCGGGAACTCAGCACAGGGGTGGTGGGAACCCCTCATAATGGGGCACAGCGGGTGTACAGACCCGGGAACTCAGCACAGGGATGGTGGGAACCCCTCATAATGGGGCACAACGAGTGTACAGACCCGGGAACTCAGCACAGGGGTGGTGGGAACCCCTCATAATGGGGCACAGCGGGTGTACAGACCCAGGAACTCTGCACAGGGATGGTGGGAACCCCTCATAATGGGGCACAGCGGGGGTACAGACCCAGGACCTCAGCACAGGGATGGTGGGAACCCCTCATAATGGGGCACAGCGGGGGTACAGACCCAGGAACTCGGCACAGGGATGGTGGGAACCCCTCATAATGGGGCACAGCGGGTGTACAGAGCCGGGAACTCGGCACAGGGATGGTGGGAACCCCTCATAATGGGCACAGCGGGTGTACAGAGCCGGGAACTCGGCACAGGGATGGTGGGAACCCCTCATAATGGGGCACAGCGGGTGTACAGAGCCGGGAACTCGGCACAGGGATGGTGGGAACCCCTCATAATGGGCACAGCGGGTGTACAGACCCAGGAACTCAGCACAGCAATGGTGGGAACTCCTCATAATGGGGCACAGCGGGTGTACAGACCCCGGAACTCAGCACAGGGATGGTGGGAACCCCTCATAATGGGGCACAGCGGGTGTACAGACCCAGGAACTCAGCACAGGGATGGTGGGAACCCCTCATAATGGGCACAGCGGGGGGTACAGACCCGGGAACTCAGCACAGGGATGGTGGGAACCCCTCATAATGGGGCACAGCGGGTGTACAGACCCGGGAACTCAGCACAGGGATGGTGGGAACCCCTCATAATGGGGCACAGCGGGGGTACAGACCCAGGAACTCAGCACAGGGATGGTGGGAACCCCTCATAATGGGGCACAGCGGGTGTACAGAGCCGGGAACTCGGCACAGGGATGGTGGGAACCCCTCATAATGGGGCACAGCGGGTGTACAGAGCCGGGAACTCGGCACAGGGATGGTGGGAACCCCTCATAATGGGCACAGCGGGAGTGTACAGACTCAGGAACTCAGCACAGGGATGGTGGGAACCCCTCATAATGGGCACAGCGGGTGTACAGACCCGGAAACTCAGCACAGGGATGGTGGGAACCCCTCATAATGGGGCACAGCGGGTGTACAGAGCCGGGAACTCGGCACAGGGATGGTGGGAACCCCTCATAATGGGCACAGCGGGTGTACAGACCCAGGAACTCAGCACAGCAATGGTGGGAACTCCTCATAATGGGGCACAGCGGGTGTACAGACCCCGGAACTCAGCACAGGGATGGTGGGAACCCCTCATAATGGGGCACAGCGGGTGTACAGACCCAGGAACTCAGCACAGGGATGGTGGGAACCCCTCATAATGGGCACAGCGGGGGGTACAGACCCGGGAACTCAGCACAGGGATGGTGGGAACCCCTCATAATGGGGCACAGCGGGTGTACAGACCCGGGAACTCAGCACAGGGATGGTGGGAACCCCTCATAATGGGGCACAGCGGGGGTACAGACCCAGGAACTCAGCACAGGGATGGTGGGAACCCCTCATAATGGGGCACAGCGGGTGTACAGAGCCGGGAACTCGGCACAGGGATGGTGGGAACCCCTCATAATGGGGCACAGCGGGTGTACAGAGCCGGGAACTCGGCACAGGGATGGTGGGAACCCCTCATAATGGGCACAGCGGGTGTACAGACCCAGGAACTCAGCACAGGGATGGTGGGAACCCCTCATAATGGGCACAGCGGGTGTACAGAGCCGGGAACTCAGCACAGGGATGGTGAGAACCCCTCATAAAGGGCACAGCGGGTGTACAGACCCAGGAACTCAGCACAGGGATGGTGGGAACCCCTCATAATGGGGCACAACGAGTGTACAGACCCGGGAACTCAGCACAGGGGTGGTGGGAACCCCTCATAATGGGGCACAGCGGGTGTACAGACCCAGGAACTCAGCACAGGGATGGTGGGAACCCCTCATAATGGGGCACAGCGGGGGTACAGACCCAGGAACTCAGCACAGGGATGGTGGGAACCCCTCATAATGGGGCACAGCGGGGGTACAGACCCAGGAACTCGGCACAGGGATGGTGGGAACCCCTCATAATGGGGCACAGCGGGTGTACAGAGCCGGGAACTCAGCACAGGGATCATGGGATGGAAGAATCTGTCAGGTGATTTAACTCTTCAGCAGCCGCCAAATAGAGAAATATTCATTGTGGGTGGAGTTCTGCTTTGAAGTGATGCCAGTGATGTCCCCAGACTCCCCTCCCCCCGTTCTCATCAGACGGTGTTCATGGCTCAGATCTTTCGCTCTTTTCCAGATGTTCCGCCAGAATGTAAACGAGGCGCGTCGAAAGTTTGGCAGCGCCGCGCTCTCACGTCTCCTCTGGAATGGCGGTCGGGTTCACACACGATGCATCATCTAAACTCCACCCCCCCCCCCCTCCACCTGTCCGCACCCAGCGGCCGATTTCACCCGGGGGTTATTCTTGGCGGCGAGGAGCAGAGATTCGTTATCCGGTATTAATAATGCGAGTCTTCCGAGGACGCAGGGGGCGGAGCTCATTTTAAAGATCTCCTGGCGCTCCGGTGTGTCGCCCGGCTCTACGTTTGTCACATCGCCGGGAAGGAAAAACTCTTCATCTTTTAAAGTTTATCTGAAGTCAGAACTTTTCTTTTTTTTTGTAGTGTTGGATGGAGTGGTGAGGGGGTTAGACCCCCTGTCTGGTCTGTGTCCCGGTGACTACGGATGAGGTTCGGACTGAACTTTGGCTGTTTGGGTGAACACCTGAACTCAGTTGCGGCTGGTGCCCATCAATTGTTGCCACTGTGCCCATCAAATGCAGCCACTGTGCCCATCAAACACAGCCACTGTGCCCATCAAACGCAGCCACTGTGCCCATCAAACGCAGCCACTGTGCCCATCAAACGCAGCCACTGTGCCCATAAAACGCAGCCACTGTGCCCATCAAATGCAGCCACTGTGCCCATCAAACGCAGCCACTGTGCCCATCAATTGTTGCCACTGTGCCCATCAATTGTTGCCACTGTGCCCATCAAATGCAGCCACTGTGCCCATCAAATGCAGCCACTGTGCCCATCAAATGCAGCCACTGTGCCCATCAAATGCAGCCACTGTGCCCATCAAATGCAGCCACTGTGCCCATCAATTGTCGCCACTGTGCCATCAATTGTCGCCACTGTGCCATCAATTGTCGCCACTGTGCCATCAATGGTCGCCACTGTGCCCATCAAACGCAGCCACTGTGCCCATCAATTGTCGCCACTGTGCCCATCAAATGCAGCCACTGTGGCCATCAAATGCAGCCACTGTGCCCATCAAATGCAGCCACTGTGCCATCAATTGTCGCCACTGTGCCCATCAATTGTCGCCACTGTGCCCATCAATTGTCGCCACTGTGCCATCGATGGTCACCACTGTGCCCATCAATTGTTGCCACTGTGCCATCAAACGCAGCCACTGTGCCCATCAATTGTAGCCACTGTGCCCATCAAACGCATTCACTGTGCCCATCAATTGTCGCCACTGTGCCATCAAACACAACCACTGTGCCATTAATTGTCGCCACTGTGCCATCAATTGTCACCAGTTTGCCCTGTAAAATGCCGCCAGATTGACCCCCCGATGTCTTAGATTCAATGCACGAATCTATGTATTGTTGGGTGACGGGTGCAGGAGAGAGGGGGCGGCACCCACTATGGACGCACCGCCACTGTCTGAACTTTCCCCTCTGGGATCGGTCCTTTGGCTGGCGGTCCCGTAGGGATCGGTCGTGCCCGCTGGGTTGTTGAGATTTTTGTGTTGCGGAGAGTCGGCAGCCATTGTGATTGGGGACGTTTTTGGGGATTTCATTTTTTTTTTAATTTAAAGAATTTATACAGCTTGTCTGAGCTGTCAGAAAGTAGGGGGCTGGGAGCTGAGATCACACTCTGCAGTGCGCAGTGAGAGTAGATTGGAGGGCAGAGACACACCCCCCTTTACACAGCACACAGAGCTGAGGCTGTCAAGCACAGGCTGTGTGCTGGGGGGTCCCTCCTTTGTCACCTTTTCTTCTCTTGGTGTCAGGAAAACTTTTCCAGAAGTGACTCCTGCAGATGGCAGAGGAAGGAGGCAACGGACAGAAATGACACTCAGTGCTCTGGATTGAGACAAGTACACACTATGGAGGGATGTGCTTTGTTCATATTTCATGTCTGAGGTTTACAACCACTTTAAGCATTTAAAGCAGCGATGGTTACCTGGAAAATTATACAGAGCCTTAAGTGTGGCCCCCGACACCTCCAGAGGGCCACACAGTTGTATATCTTTGCAGCCTATTGAAATGCACAATGAAGAAGTTGGAGTACAACAACCCCCAGCATTGGTGTCAGCGGACGCAATAACAACCCCCAGCATTGGTGTCAGCGGACGCAATAATAACCCCCAGCATTGGTGTCAGCGGACGCAATAATAACCCCCAGCATTGGTGTAATTGGACGCAATAATAACCCCCAGCATTGGTGTAATTGGACGCAATAATAACCCCCAGCATTGGTGTCAGGGGACGCAATAATAACCCCCAGCATTGGTGTCAGTGGATGCAATAATAACCCCCAACATTGGTGTCAGTGGATGCAATAATAACCCCCAGCATTGGTGTCAGTGGACGCAATAATAACCCCCAGCATTGGTGTCAGTGGATGCAATAATAACCCCCAGCATTGGTGTCAGTGGATGCAATAATAACCCCCAGCATTGGTGTCAGTGGAGGCAATAATAACCCCCAGCATTGGTGTCAGTGGAGGCAATAATAACCCCCAGCATTGGTGTCAGTGGATGCAATAATAACCCCCAGCATTGGTGTCAGCGGAGGCAATAATAACCCCCAACATTGGTGTCAGGGGAGGCAATAATAACCCCCAGCATTGGTGTCAGTGGATGCAATAATAACCCCCAGCATTGGTGTCAGTGGATACAATAATAACCCCCAGCATTGGTGTCAGTGGATGCAATAATAACCCCCAGCATTGGTGTCAGTGGATACAATAATAACCCCCAGCATTGGTGTCAGTGGAGGCAATAATAACCCCCAGCATTGGTGTCAGTGGAGGCAATAATAACCCCCAGCATTGGTGTCAGTGGATGCAATAATAACCCCCAGCATTGGTGTCAGCGGAGGCAATAATAACCCCCAACATTGGTGTCAGTGGAGGCAATAATAACCCCCAGCATTGGTGTCAGCGGAGGCAATAATAACCCCCAGCATTGGTGTCAGCGGAGACAATAATAACCCCCAGCATTGGTGTCAGTGGAGGCAATAATAACCCCCAACATTGGTGTCAGTGGACGCAATAATAACCCCCAGCATTGGTGTCAGTGGAAGCAATAATAACCCACAGCATTGGTGTCAGTGGAAGCAATAATAACCCCCAGCATTGGTGTCCAGTGGAGGCAATAATAACCCCCAGCATTGGTGTCAGTGGATGCAATAATAACCCCCAGCATTGGTGTCAGTGGATGCAATAATAACCCCCAGCATTGGTGTCAGCGGAGGCAATAATAACCCCCAGCATTGGTGTCAGCGGAGGCAATAATAACCCCCAGCATTGGTGTCAGTGGAGGCAATAATAACCCCCAGCATTGGTGTCAGTGGAGGCAATAATAACCCCCAGCATTGGTGTCCAGTGGAGGCAATAATAACCCCCAGCATTGGTGTCAGTGGATGCAATAATAACCCCCAGCATTAGTGTCCAGTGGAGGCAATAATAACCCCCAGCATTGGTGTCAGTGGATGCAATAATAACCCCCAGCATTGGTGTCAGTGGATGCAATAATAACCCCCAGCATTGGTGTCAGTGGATGCAATAATAACCCCCAGCATTGGTGTCAGTGGATGCAATAATAACCCCCAGCATTGGTGTCAGTGGATGCAATAATAACCCCCAGCATTGGTGTCCAGCGGAGGCAATAATAACCCCCAGCATTGGTGTCAGTGGAGGCAATAATAACCCCCAGCATTGGTGTCAGTGGAGGCAATAATAACCCCCAGCATTGGTGTCAGTGGAGGCAATAATAACCCCCAGCATTGGTGTCAGTGGAGGCAATAATAACCCCCAGCATTGGTGTCAGTGGAGGCAATAATAACCCCCAGCATTGGTGTCAGTGGAAGCAATAATAACCCCCAGCATTGGTGTCCAGCGGAGGCAATAATAACCCCCAGCATTGGTGTCAGTGGAGGCAATAATAACCCCCAGCATTGGTGTCAGTGGAGGCAATAATAACCCCCAGCATTGGTGTCCAGTGGAGGCAATAATAACCCCCAGCATTGGTGTCAGTGGATGCAATAATAACCCCCAGCATTGGTGTCCAGTGGATGCAATAATAACCCCCAGCATTGGTGTCCAGTGGATGCAATAATAACCCCCAGCATTGGTGTCAGTGGATGCAATAATAACCCCCAGCATTGGTGTCAGTGGATGCAATAATAACCCCCAGCATTGGTGTCCAGCGGAGGCAATAATAACCCCCAGCATTGGTGTCAGTGGAGGCAATAATAACCCCCAGCATTGGTGTCAGTGGATGCAATAATAACCCCCAGCATTGGTGTCAGTGGAGGCAATAATAACCCCCAGCATTGGTGTCCAGCGGAGGCAATAATAACCCCCAGCATTGGTGTCAGTGGATGCAATAATAACCCCCAGCATTGGTGTCAGTGGAGGCAATAATAACCCCCAGCATTGGTGTCAGTGGATGCAATAATAACCCCCAGCATTGGTGTCAGTGGAGGCAATAATAACCCCCAGCATTGGTGTCAGTGGAGGCAATAATAACCCCCAGCATTGGTGTCAGTGGAGGCAATAATAACCCCCAGCATTGGTGTCAGTGGAGGCAATAATAACCCCCAGCATTGGTGTCAGTGGATGCAATAATAACCCCCAGCATTGGTGTCAGTGGATGCAATAATAACCCCCAGCATTGGTGCCAGTGGAAGCAATAATAACCCCCAGCATTGGTGTCATTGGATGCAATAATAACCCCCAGCATTGGTGTCAGTGGATGCAATAATAACCCCCAGCATTGGTGTCAGTGGAGGCAATAATAACCCCCAGCATTGGTGTCATTGGATGCAATAATAACCCCCAGCATTGGTGTCAGTGGATGCAATAATAACCCCCAGCATTGGTGTCAGTGGAGGCAATAATAACCCCCAGCATTGGTGTCAGTGGAGGCAATAATAACCCCCAGCATTGGTGTCAGTGGATGCAATAATAACCCCCAGCATTGGTGTCAGTGGAGGCAATAATAACCCCCAGCATTGGTGTCAGTGGATGCAATAATAACCCCCAGCATTGGTGTCAGTGGATGCAATAATAACCCCCAGCATTGGTGTCAGTGGAGGCAATAATAACCCCCAGCATTGGTGTCAGTGGAGGCAATAATAACCCCCAACATTGGTGTCATTGGATGCAATAATAACCCCCAGCATTGGTGTCCATTGGATGCAATAATAACCCCCAGCATTGGTGTCAGTGGAAGCAATAATAACCCCCAGCATTGGTGTCAGTGGAAGCAATAATAACCCCCAGCATTGGTGTCAGTGGAAGCAATAATAACCCCCAGCATTGGTGTCCATTGGATGCAATAATAACCCCCAGCATTGGTGTCAGTGGAGGCAATAATAACCCCCAGCATTGGTGTCAGTGGAAGCAATAATAACCCCCAGCATTGGTGTCAGTGGAAGCAATAATAACCCCCAGCATTGGTGTCAGTGGATGCAATAATAACCCCCAGCATTGGTGTCAGTGGAGGCAATAATAACCCCCAGCATTGGTGTCAGTGGAAGCAATAATAACCCCCAGCATTGGTGTCAGTGGAGGCAATAATAACCCCCAGCATTGGTGTCAGTGGAAGCAATAATAACCCCCAGCATTGGTGTCAGTGGAAGCAATAATAACCCCCAGCATTGGTGTCAGTGGAGGCAATAATAACCCCCAGCATTGGTGTCAGCAATAATAACCCCCAACATTGGAAGCAATAATAACCCCCAGCATTGGTGTCAGTGGAAGCAATAATAACCCCCAGCATTGGTGTCAGTGGAGGCAATAATAACCCCCAGCATTGGTGTCAGTGGAGGCAATAATAACCCCCAGCATTGGTGTCAGTGGAGGCAATAATAACCCCCAGCATTGGTGTCAGTGGAAGCAATAATAACCCCCAACATTGGTGTCATTGGATGCAATAATAACCCCCAGCATTGGTGTCAGTGGATGCAATAATAACCCCCAGCATTGGTGTCAGTGGAGGCAATAATAACCCCCAGCATTGGTGTCAGTGGATGCAATAATAACCCCCAGCATTGGTGTCAGTGGATGCAATAATAACCCCCAGCATTGGTGTCAGTGGAGGCAATAAAAACCCCCAGCATTGGTGTCAGTGGAGGCAATAATAACCCCCAGCATTGGTGTCAGTGGAGGCAATAATAACCCCCAGCATTGGTGTCAGTGGAGGCAATAATAACCCCCAGCATTGGTGTCAGTGGAGGCAATAATAACCCCCAGCATTGGTGTCAGTGGAAGCAATAATAACCCCCAGCATTGGTGTCAGTGGAGGCAATAATAACCCCCAGCATTGGTGTCAGTGGAAGCAATAATAACCCCCAGCATTGGTGTCAGTGGAGGCAATAATAACCCCCAGCATTGGTGTCAGTGGAAGCAATAATAACCCCCAGCATTGGTGTCAGTGGAAGCAATAATAACCCCCAGCATTGGTGTCAGTGGATGCAATAATAACCCCCAACATTGGTGTCATTGGATGCAATAATAACCCCCAGCATTGGTGTCAGTGGAAGCAATAATAACCCCCAGCATTGGTGTCAGTGGAAGCAATAATAACCCCCAGCATTGGTGTCAGCGGACGCAATAATAACCCCCAGCATTGGTGTCAGCGGACGCAATAATAACCCCCAGCATTGGTGTCAGTGGATGCAATAATAACCCCCAGCATTGGTGTCCATTGGATGCAATAATAACCCCCAGCATTGGTGTCAGTGGAAGCAATAATAACCCCCAGCATTGGTGTCAGTGGAAGCAATAATAACCCCCAGCATTGGTGTCCATTGGATGCAATAATAACCCCCAGCATTGGTGTCAGTGGAAGCAATAATAACCCCCAGCATTGGTGTCAGTGGAAGCAATAATAACCCCCAGCATTGGTGTCAGTGGAGGCAATAATAACCCCCAGCATTGGTGTCAGTGGAAGCAATAATAACCCCCAACATTGGTGTCATTGGATGCAATAATAACCCCCAGCATTGGTGTCAGTGGAAGCAATAATAACCCCCAGCATTGGTGTCAGTGGAAGCAATAATAACCCCCAGCATTGGTGTTAGTGGATGCAATAATAACCCCCAGCATTGGTGTCAGTGGAGGTAATAATAACCCCCAGCATTGGTGTCAGTGGATGCAATAATAACCCCCAGCATTGGTGTCAGCGGACGCAGTAATATCCCCCGATGCAGGGCTGATGTTGGCAGATGAAGGGGGTGTGGGTTCGGTGAAAGCACGTCCGAAGGGGCCAGATGAGGGCCGGGCCGCTCGATTGTCTCGGCTCATCGCCCCGCAGATCTCTTCTCCGCACACAATGTCCGCCATTAACGAAGACTTTCCCACCCTCTCCCCAACCCCTTCCACCGAATTAAATCATTTCAATGAGAAGATGGCGAACGCGTCCAGTGCTTGCCGCAAACCTCTGACCTCCTTATGGTGGAAAACCTTCAGTATGCAGTGCAGCCAAGGCAGGACTTAGGGTGGTGGGGGCTTCTGGGCTTAATAATCGAAGGGGCCCCCTGGAGCAGAGAAGCGCAGGGGGGGGGGGGGTTTGGGTTGTTACCGTCGACCGATCATAGTTGTTAAGGGGAGTGGCGATTGCCGCGAATGGGGGGTTGCCGCGTCTGAGCCCAGGGCCCCCTATTGGGTGGGGCCCATGGGCTTGAGCCCAGTCAAGCCCAATGGCAAGTCTGGCCCTGAATGCAGTACCCGTCACGCCAAAAACTGACCTCCTCCTGGTGTCTCTGGACCACGCTGACCTCAGTAATCTCCTCCTGGTGTCTCTGGACCACGGTGATCTCCTCCTGGTGTCTCTGGACCACCGTGATCTCCTTCTGGTGTCTCTGGACCACGCTGACCCCCTCCTGGTGTCTCTGGACCACGCTGATCTCCTCTTGGTGTCTCTGGACCACGCTGATCTCCTCTTGGTGTCTCTGGACCACGCTGATCTCCTCTTGGTGTCTCTGGACCACGCTGATCTCCTCTTGGTGTCTCTGGACCACGCTGATCTCCTCTTGGTGTCTCTGGACCACGCTGACCTCCTCCAGGTGTCTCTGGACCACGCTGACCTCCTCCAGGTGTCTCTGGACCACGCTGACCTCCTCCAGGTGTCTCTGGACCACGCTGATCTCCTCCAGGTGTCTCTGGACCATGCTGACCTCCTCCAGGTGTCTCTGGACCACGCTGACCCCCTCCTGGTGTCTCTGGACCACAGTGATGCCCTACTGGTGTCTCTGGACCACTCTGACCCCCTCCTGGTGTCTCTGGACCACGGTGATCTCCTCCTGGTGTCTCTGTACCATGGTGATCTCCTCCTGGTGTCTCTGGACCATGGTGATCTCCTTCTGGTGTCTCTGGACCACAGTGATGCCCTACTGGTGTCTCTGGACCACTCTGACCCCCTCCTGGTGTCTCTGGACCACAGTGATGCCCTACTGGTGTCTCTGGACCACTCTGACCCCCTCCTGGTGTCTCTGGACCACGGTGATCTCCTCCTGGTGTCTCTGTACCATGGTGATCTCCTCCTGGTGTCTCTGGACCACGGTGATCTCCTTCTGGTGTCTCTGGACCACAGTGATGCCCTACTGGTGTCTCTGGACCACTCTGACCCCCTCCTGGTGTCTCTGGACCACGCTGACCCCCTCCTGGTGTCTCTGGACCACGCTGACCCCCTCCTGGTGTCTCTGGACCACGGTGATCTCCTCCTGGTGTCTCTGTACCATGGTGATCTCCTCCTGGTGTCTCTGGACCATGGTGATCTCCTTCTGGTGTCTCTGGACCACAGTGATGCCCTACTGGTGTCTCTGGACCACTCTGACCCCCTCCTGGTGTCTCTGGACCACGGTGATCTCCTCCTGGTGTCTCTGTACCATGGTGATCTCCTCCTGGTGTCTCTGGACCACGGTGATCTCCTTCTGGTGTCTCTGGACCACAGTGATGCCCTACTGGTGTCTCTGGACCACTCTGACCCCCTCCTGGTGTCTCTGGACCACGCTGACCCCCTCCTGGTGTCTCTGGACCACGCTGATCTCCTCTTGGTGTCTCTGGACCACGCTGATCTCCTCTTGGTGTCTCTGGACCACGCTGATCTCCTCTTGGTGTCTCTGGACCACGCTGACCCCCTCCTGGTGTCTCTGGACCACGCTGATCTCCTCTTGGTGTCTCTGGACCACGCTGATCTCCTCCAGGTGTCTCTGGACCACGCTGAGCAGGTTTCGGCACACTCCATATACTGAGGAATTCTTTGATCCGGCACATTTTGTATACTTTACCGAAATTCCTGTATTTTCTTGTCTTCTTCACTGACAGCCGCCATTCCTGGGAATAGAATAGAATTGTTTCCTCTTATCCGATCCTCAAGATCGTCCTCTTTATCTTCCTCTTCCTCTCATTTAGCGAGTCATTTATTGTTTCTCCGCATTTTCGTTATTCGTCGTCTTCGCAGAAAATTACTTTTTCTTCATACGCAGAGAAATGATTGGTGCGCCAGGAAATCGCCTGTAAAGGGAACCGGTCACGGCGGACCGCGCTGCCGCCTGACGCAGGCCGAACGTGAGACAGTTTGCGGCCTTAGAGTTCCGGCTGCAAGTTGTAAAAAGTATAAATAATAAATAATACAGACCTCAAAAACAACGCAAGAAAAAGCAATGTGTCCATGTGACTCTTCCAGGTCTTTATTATTTCTCCCGGAGATCACAGGTCCTGGCAACTCCTTCATCTGCTTTCTGATGACGGCACCATCTTTGTTCGGGCATCATCCAGGGTCACTTCTTGGACTGAGATGCTCAGAGATATCCCACTCATGTAAAGTTCTCTGGTAGTGTTCACAAATGTCCGACACAGATCAGTCCCTGCTGCATCCTCTCAGCTTGTGATTTGCTACAATGTACAGTCTGATCACTGGGGGAGGGGAGACTGAGGAAATGACTCCTCCTCCGTCTACAAAGTTACAATGTACAGCCTGATCACTGGGGGAGGGGAGACTGAGGAAATGCCTCCTCCTCCTTCTACAAAGTTACAATGTACAGTCTGATCACAGGGGGAGGGGGGACTGAGGAAATGACTCCTCCTCCTACAAACTTACAATGTACAGTCTGATCACTGGGAGAGGGGAGACTGAGGAAATGACTCCTCCTCCTCCTCCTTCTACAAAGTTACAATGTACAGTCTGATCACTGGGGGGAGGGGAGACTGAGGAAATGTCTCCTCCTCCTTCTACAAAGTTACAATGTACAGTCTGATCACTGGGGGAGGGGAGACTGAGGAAATGCCTCCTCCCCCCTTCTACAAAGTTACAATGTACAGTCTGATCACTGGGGGGTGGGGAGACCGAGAAAATGCCGCCTCCTCCTTCTACAAAGTTACAATGTACAGTCTGATCACTGGGGGAGGGGAGACGGAGGAAATGTCTCCTCCCCCCTTCTACAAAGTTACAATGTACAGTCTGATCACTGGGGGGGGGGGGAGACTGAGGAAATGCCTCCTCCTCCTTCTACAAAGTTACAATGTACAGTCTGATCACTGGGGGGAGGGGAGACTGAGGAAATGACTCCTCCTCCTTCTACAAAGCTACAATGTACAGTCTGATCACTGGGGGGAGGGGAGACTGAGGAAATGCCTCCTCCCCCTTCTACAAAGTTACAACGTACAGTCTGATCACTGGGGGAGGGGAGACTGAGGAAATGCCTCCTCCTCCTTCTACAACGTTACAATGTACAGTCTGATCACTGGGGGGAGGGGAGACTGAGGAAATGACTCCTCCTTTTACAAAGTTACAATGTACAGTCTGATCACTGGGGGAGGGGAGACTGAGGAAATGCCTCCTCCCCCTTCTACAAACTTACAATGTACAGTCTGATCCCTGGGGGAGGGGAGACTGAGGAAATGCTTCCTCCTGCCAGCAGCAGACTGATGCCCCTTTGTGGGGTAGGGGGAGGGGAGCGCCCCTCTCCTTTGCCCATCGATTCTCCTCCCAAATATCTTTTTATTTTCAGGGACATTAAAATAAATATTTGGAAATGTTACCGGGACGCCAGACCTGACGGAACGCGGAGGACTCGCCAGCCAGCGATCGTTCTTTTTTTTTCATTTTAACGATCGGTTCGCGATGCGTTCCGCCATCTGCAGAAGAGATCGGGTCGCGGCGCCCCCCTCCCCTCCCCCCCCATCTCACGCTGCAGTCGGAGGGAAAGGTGCGAAGATTTATCGGCCAAAATATGCGGCTTGGCGGCGGCGCGATCCAGAAATCGGGAGGGGAAAGTCTGACGGCGATGCGTTTGTCACGGACGGGATTCGGAGGCCAACGTCTGATCCAACGTTCCGGAAATATGGAGACGATTCAACATCATCCAATGAGGGCGATCCAAGGAAATGAGTGTGGGGGGGAGGGGCGTGACCTTTCACCCCGTCACCCGACCCATTATTCTGAATTCTGATTGGTTGTCCTGAGGTGCCGCGTTACACTCAGTGCGGCGGATTTACCAAATAACATTAAAAATACACCAAAGCCTTTAACCCTTTTACCGCCGCCGCCGCCCCCATATTCCATTGGTGCACCCGGGAGCAGCAGGGCGGGGACCGCCTGGTAGATCAGGAAAGATCAGCGAATGTGCGTTCTCAGATCTCCCCTCCTGATAATGAGCTGAAAGCGCCCCCTAAAACGTCACTTCCGGGTCCCAGGTCAACGTCCGAATGGCCGAGTATCGGGGTTCCGGCATCGCCTTGCGCATGTCCGAGGATCGGAGTCCTGGCATTGCCGTCCGCTTGTCCGAGGATCGGGGTCCCGGCGTCACCGTCCGCATTTCCGAGGATCGGAGTCCCGGCGTCACCGTCCGCATGTCCTAGGATCGGGGTCCCGGCGTCGCCGTCCGCATGGCCAAGGATCGGGGTCCCGGCGTCGCTGTCCGCATGGCCGAGGATCGGGGCCCCCGGCGTCACCGTCTGCATAGCTGAGGATCGGGGTCCCGGCGTCGCTGTCAGCAAGGCCAAGGATCGGGGTCCCGGCGTCGCGGTCAGCAAGGCCAGAGGATCGGGGGCCCGGCATCGCCGACCGCATTCCCGAGGATCGGGGTCCCGGGGTCCCTGTCGCATGGCCAAGGATCGGGGTCCTGGCGTCGCTGTCTGCATGGCTGAGGATCAGGGGGCCGGCATCGCCGTCCGTATTTCCGAGGATCGGGGTCCTGGCATCGCTGTCTGCATGACCGAGGTTTGGGGTCCCCGTCCGCATGTCCGAGGATCGGGGTCCTGGCGTCGCCGTCAGCATGGCTGAGGATCGGGGTCCTGGAGTCGCCGTCCGCATGTCCGAGGATCGGGGTCCCGGCGTCGCCGTCAGCATGGCTGAGGATCGGGGTCCTGGAGTCGCCGTCCGCATGTCCGAGGATCGGGGTCCCGGCGTCGCCGTCCAAGGATCGGGGTCCCGGCGTCACCGTCTGCAGGGCCGAGGATCGGGGTCCCGGGGTCTCTGTCCGCATGTCCGAGGATCGGGGTCCCGGCGTCGCCGTCCAAGGATCGGGGTCCCGGCGTCACCGTCTGCAGGGCCGAGGATCGGGGTCCCGGGGTCTCTGTCCGCATGTCCGAGGATCGGGGTCCTGGCGTCGCCGTCAGCATGGCTGAGGATCGGGGTCCTGGAGTCGCCGTCCGCATGTCCGAGGATCGGGGTCCCGGCGTCGCCGTCCAAGGATCGGGGTCCCGGCGTCACCGTCTGCAGGGCCGAGGATCGGGGTCCCGGGGTCTCTGTCCGCATGTCCGAGGATCGGGGTCCCGGGGTCTCTGTCCGCATGGCTGAGGATCGGGGCCCCTGGCGTCGCCGTCCACAAGGCCGAGCTAATGAAGCACAATCTGCACTCCATCAGCTTCACTGGGGGACAGGAGAGACATTGGGGGGCCTTTTATTCACTTGATGTCTCATTAACCACTTCCTACCCCACCTATAGTCATATAACGTCCTAGGCTCCCCAGCGGTATAGGGGGCGTGCGCCGCATCACCGAGGAGCCCATGCCCGTGCACCGGCGGCCGCAATGTCTGTCGGGCCCCCCTGATCGCTCATGATAGAGCAGGAATGTGGATCTGTGTGTGTCTAAACGCACAAATCCACGTCCTGCCAGGGAAGAGGAGACAGATCGTGTGTTCCTGGTATATAGGAACACTGATCGGTCTCCTCCCCATGTCAGTCAGTCCCCCCCCCCCCCACAGTTAGAATCACAAAGTTATTCCCCATAAAGTCAGCACCAGACATGCAAAGGTCGGCACCAGGGAACTCAAGCCGGCGTATTGTATGATGGACGTGGGTCTGGCTGTGTTCACGGCGACCCATTATTTGCATGGGGTCACGCTTCATTAGCATAGATTACGCCCACTTCCACCTACTTTCACCTACTTCCACTTACGCCAGCCTGCGCCTTCGAAATGTACGCTACACCGGCGCAGAGTTGGGAGCAATAGCTTGCTGAATTTAGTGCGTGCCTCTCCGCGCTGCGCCGGCGTAGTGTACTGTGTGTGCGCTACGCCGGCGTAAATATGCGCCCATCTCTGTGAATCCGGGCCAACATGTTCTATATCTAAACTCCGATGGGGCTACACACGATCGAAATATCCGATGGAAAAAATCCCTCTGACTTTTTCCATCGGAAATTCCGATCGTGTGTACGCGGCATTAGTGTAGCAGTACGGTTACATGTAATGAAGGGACAACATTTAGCAACTTATTGCTACACTTGGAGGCGCCTCTCTTCTCTTTTATACTTTTTTTATACAGGTTTTGCTTCTGATCCCCTTGCGGAGGCTTCCATTGGTGGACATTTTACGGTCACACAACCAATCACATCGCTATAAACTGAAGGACTTGTGTATAAATGGTTGTGGATCGAATCATTTTAATTTTTTTTTATTTCTTATTAGTGTTGCTCACGAATATTCGCATTGCGAATATTCGCTACGAATATTGCATATTCGAGTATTCGCGAATAACTCGAATATTGCGGCGAATATTCGCTATGGCGAATATTCGTTTTTTTTTCAAATTTATTTTTAAAACGGATCACATCCTAGTGATCTCCATCGACGTCTAAAAGCATTGCTGGTATGATTGGAGAGAGACCCTGGGCCGAGTAGCTGATGCGATTCTTTTATGTTGCCGAAAATTCGCATTGCGAATTTTCGGCAACCTTTAGAGAATCGCATCAGCTACTCGGCCCTTCCTTTGCATCAGAGCCAATCAGAATAACTCGAATATTCGGCAAAAGGAATATTGCGCGATATTCCTTTTGCCGAATACTCGAGTTATTCTGATTGGCTCTGATGCAAAAGAAGGGCGGAGAAGATAATCGCGCAATAGGAATATTGCGCGATTATCTTCTCCGCCCTTCCTTTGCCCCCTTATTCTCCTTTCTTTTAAGTAGAGTTAGTGTAGAGTTAGTGTTTAGTGCATATTAGTTTAGTAATACAGGAAATGATCTTCGTTTATGAGAATTTCGCAATCATTTTCGCATTCGCAAATTTTTTTCGGGATAAAATATCACGAATATTCGATATTAGCGAATGTTCGCGAATATTCTTCTATATATTCGCGCAATATCGCAAAATCGAATATGGCGTATTCCGCTCAACACTATTTCTTATGGGGAAATTTGCACGAAATGGAGCACGTTCTACATTTTTAATGCCCATTTTTCACGTCGAGGGGAAAAAAATACTCTGGAGCCCCCACACACACACCGGTCGTTTTTAATGACCAATTAAAAAAATTGCATTTTTTCACATCATGAAAAACGGTCGCGTGTACCGCGGCATTAGGCTAAAAAGGGGTCAACCAGAGAAAACATTTATTCAAGTATTTTATTATTATTTGTTTTACTTGTCAGGTTCCTTTAACTCAGGGGTCTTCGAACTACGGCCCTCCAGATGTTCAGGAACTACAATTCCCATCATGCCTAGTCATATCTGTGAATGTCAGAGTCTTACAATGCCTCATGGGATGTGTAGTTTCGCAACAGCTGGATGGCCATAGTTTGAAGACCCCTGCTTTAACTGATATCATCTGCAGATGAAAGTTCATCCCTCTGATTTGCAGGTCAATGAAACGGAATGGACACAAAACTGACAAACGTTACTTTGTATCCATTTCACCTCCGGGTCTTTCTTTTTTTTTTTACACTTTTGTTTACATGTAAAAGTTGGAACTATAATCGCATCAAAATATTTGGAAGACCATTTGTCCGCCCCAGGACCCTCTTTATTATATTTTTATATATTTATTATTTATACATGGTATTATTGATGTAATTGGTGGTGTGGGGCAAATGTAGGCAAATTGGGCCAGATTCAGGTAGAGTTATGGCGGGGAGTATCAGTGATCCGCCAGCCTAACTGTCACTTTAAGCCGGCGTTTCTGTTTTCAGTAACCAGAAAACAAGAAACGCCGGGTTGGAGTTCCGATGCGATCGGCGCAATTGAATTTCGCCATCGCATCGCAACTTTAATTTAAAAATGGCGCCGGGGGGCGTTCCCGCTGATTTACGCCGAAAAAATATGTTAATCAGCGGGAATCGGCAATTCACGATCGTATTCGGGCGCGACGCAGTGACTTTCCGACGTTTCCGTAAGCGGCGTAAAGATAAAGCAGCCCCCTAGGTGGAGTATCCTATGTTAAGTATGGCTGTCGTCATCGCGTCGAAAAAAACAAAACGCGTCGCTTGCGTAAAACGTCCATGAATGGGGATTTGACGTCATTGACGTTCACTCACAGAATTTGGAGCATGCGCACTGGGATGCATTGACACTCGACGCATGCGCAGTACGTTCGCCGCGGGATCGCGCATAGTTTGAATACTACACGCCCCGTACCCGCCCAATTTGAATTCCGCCGGCTCATTTGCGATGCGCTGCCGCAACTTTAGGAGCAAGTGCTTCATGAATAACAGCACTTGCTCCTAAAATATCGGCAGAGTAACGTAAATGAGAATCGTTACTCCAGAGCAAAGATGCTCCCATCTACCTGAATCTGGCCCTATATGTTGTTTTCTATATTAATTATATGTACACATGTTTTTTTTTTTTTTTTTTTAACGATAATGATTTTTTTTTTTAAGAAATATGGGGCCAGATTCACAGAGCCCTTACTCCGGGGTATCTCGCGTTAGACCGGAGCACTTTCAAATTACGCGCGTCGTTTCATTAGTCTGAATCCTCAAACCATGAAACGACGGCTTCGGGCTTCAATCCGACTGGCTTACGCCTTCGGATCTACGCTGCAATAAATTTGCGGCCGCCGGGTGGAGTTCCCGTCGTTTTCCGCGTCGGGGGTATGCAAATGAGCTTTTTCCGACGATCCGCAAAGTTACGAGCGTCGTTCGCGATCTCTTACGGCAGGGGTCTCCAAACTTTCTAAACAAAGGGCCGGACAACTGTCCTCCAGACTTTACGGGGGCCGGACTGTGGCCATCAGGAGTACAAAATCCCCTATCATTGTTGTCATTGAACCCCCCCTATCATTGGTGTCATTGGACCCCCCCTATCATTGGTGTCATTGGACCCCCCCTATCATTGGTGTCATTGGACCCCCCCTATCATTGGTGTCATTGGACCCCCCCTATCATTGGTGTCATTGGACCCCCCCTATCATTGGTGTCATTGGACCCCCCCTATCATTGGTGTCATTGGACCCCCCCTATCATTGGTGTCATTGGACCCCCCCTATCATTGGTGTCATTGGCCCCCCCCCTATCATTGGTGTCATTGCCCCCCCCTATCATTGGTGTCATTGGCCCCCCCCTATCATTGGTGTCATTGGCCCCCCCCTATCATTGGTGTCATTGGCCCCCCCCTATCATTGGTGTCATTGGACCCCCCCTATTATTGGTGTCATTGGACCCCCCCTATTATTGGTGTCATTGGACCCCCCCCCCTATCATTGGTGTCTTTGGACCCCCCCCCCTATCATTGGTGTCATTGGACCCCCCCCCCTATCATTGGTGTCATTGGCCCCCCCTATCATTGGTGTCATTGGCCCCCCCCCTATCATTGGTGTCATTGGCCCCCCCCTATCATTGGTGTCATTGGCCCCCCCCTATCATTGGTGTCATTGGACCCCCCCTATTATTGGTGTCATTGGACCCCCCCTATTATTGGTGTCATTGGACCCCCCCCCCTATCATTGGTGTCTTTGGACCCCCCCCCTATCATTGGTGTCATTGGACCCCCCCCCCCCCTATCATTGGTGTCATTGGACCCCCCCCCCTATCATTGGTGTCATTGGACCCCCCCCCCTATCATTGGTGTCATTGGACCCCCCCCCCCCCCTATCATTGGTGTCATTGGCAGAAGTCTGTCCCATAACTGGGAGGAAATCTGCCCCTCATTGGTGCCAATGAATAAAAAAGCACCCCAAGGGCCAGATGAAATCACGCAAAGGGCCACATCTGGCCCCCGGGCCGCAGTTTGGAGACCACTGTCTTACGGCATCTGTAGTCATCTTTTTGCCGCGTAAAGTTATTCCAGCTTTTATCTGGTCTTGTATTAGACGGCCCATGTTAAGTACGGCCGTCGTTCCCGCGTCGAATTTCAACGTTTTTTTTTTTTTTTTTTGTGACGTAAGCCGTCCGGGAATAGGAATCTACGTAAACGACGCTACTCAAACCAAAAAAATGACGTAACGACGTTATTTCGCGCGATGCGCGGCGGGAAATTTCAGAACGGAGCATGCGCAGTTCGATCGCCGCGGGGACGCGCCCAATTTAAATGCTTCACGTCCCCCAATCGCGTATTTCGATTCCGCCGTGAGAAATGCACTACGCCGCCGTATCTTACGGGCCAAAATCTACATGAATTCGTCGTAGAGCCAGGTAAAATACGGCGGCGTAGTGTATCTCTGATGTGTACAGGTGCGCCTATAAAGTACATTTTCAACAAATGTAGAAATATTTCCCAATAGCGAGGACGTTGGCACACGTACCCCCACAGTACCACCCCACGGTGATACAATTTATCCAACTTTTAAGTAAAATATAAAATACCAAGAATTAAAAAAAAAAAAAAAATACTGACACCAACCCCCCCCCCCCTCCAAAAAAAAAAACCTTAAAGTGGAGTTCTACCCCTCCAAAAAATGTCATTGATATGCGCTGAAAATGCCCCCCCTCGGATTATACTCGAGTCACCTTTTTTGAGCCTGATCTTCCGGATTTGGGGACCCGGTACCGGCTGTAGGTTTCCTGGACCCCAAACATGCACACACATGAGGCCCCCCAGTTCTTTTCTACAAGTGGGCAAAGTTTGTTGTCTGGGGGACCTACAGCCGGGGAGCACCGATTTTTTCAAACCCGGGCACCCCTTCCATAGACTCCCATGTTAAACGGTCATTTTTCTGGTAAATTTGGTGACCCGGTACCGGCCAGGCGTAGGTCCCCTGGACCCAGATCTTGGCACACATGTAGACCCATCTCTCTATTACAAGTGTGCCAAGTTTGTTGTCCAGAGGACCTACGGTCGGGGGGGGGGGCACCGATTTTTCAAAGTCGGACACCCCTTCCATAGACTCCCATCGGCATGGGGCACAGTGAGGCATGGGACACAGTGAGGCATGGGGCACAGTGAGGCAGGGGACACAGTGAGGCATGGGGCACAGTGAGGCATGGGGCACAGTGAGGCATGGGGCACAGTGAGGCATGGGGCACAGTGAGGCATGGGGCACAGTGAGGCAGGGGACACAGTGAGGCAGGGGACACAGTGAGGCAGGGGACACAGTGAGGCATGGGGCACAGTGAGGCATGGGGCACAGTGAGGCATGGGGCACAGTGAGGCAGGGGACACAGTGAGGCAGGGGACACAGTGAGGCAGGGGACACAGTGAGCCAGGGGACACAGTGAGGCAGGGGACACAGGCATGGGGCACAGTGAGGCAGGGAACGCACAGTGAGGCAGGGAACGCACAGTGAGGCAGGGGGCGCACAGTAAGGCAGGGGGCGCACAGTGAGGCAGGGACAGACACAGTGAGGCAGGGGACACAGTGAGGCAGGGGACACAGTGAGGCATGGGGCACAGTGAGGCATGGGGCACAGTGAGGCATGGGGCACAGTGAGGCAGGGGACACAGTGAGGCAGGGGACACAGTGAGCCAGGGGACACAGTGAGGCAGGGGACACAGGCATGGGGCACAGTGAGGCAGGGAACGCACAGTGAGGCAGGGGGCGCACAGTAAGGCAGGGGGCGCACAGTGAGGCAGGGGACACAGTGAGGCAGGGGGCACAGTGAGGCAGGGGACACAGTGAGGCAGGGGGCACAGTGAGGCATGGGACACAGTGAGGCATGGGGCACAGTGAGGCAGGGGACACAGTGAGGCATGGGGCACAGTGAGGCATGGGGCACAGTGAGGCATGGGACACAGTGAGGCATGGGGCACAGTGAGGCATGGGACACAGTGAGGCATGGGGCACAGTGAGGCATGCGGCACAGTGAGGCAGGGGACACAGTGAGGCATGGGGCACAGTGAGGCATGGGGCACAGTGAGGCATGGGACACAGTGAGGCATGGGGCACAGTGAGGCATGGGGCACAGTGAGGCATGGGACACAGTGAGGCATGGGACACAGTGAGGCATGGGGCACAGTGAGGCATGGGGCACAGTGAGGCACGGGGCACAGTGAGGCACGGACACAGTGAGGCACGGGACACAGTGAGGCATGGACACAGTGAGGCATGGACACAGTGAGGCATAGAAAAAAAATAATAGAATATAGCTGTATTCCGAAATTCAAACTTTGAAAAGATAAAAATAAAATAGTATAGAAAATAATGGAATAGAATAAAATAGTATAAAAGGAATAGGAAATAAAATGGAATGGCTGTCTTCCGAATTTTGAATTTCAAAAAGAATAAAATAAAACAGAATAGAAAATAATGTAATAAAATAATATATAAAGAATAGAAAATAAAATGATAGAATAGAATATAACCGTCTTCCAAAATTTGTGTTATATTAGGGCGGGGCTCTGCGTTCTGATAGGAGCAGTAGCTCCTCGGGGGTGGGTTGGGGGTGTGGCTGGGACAATGTTTGGTTCCCCATTAGCGATGTGCATGGAGTTTGTATCTCCGGTGAGGATGTACCGATCACGGATCTCGCTCTTCTCTTGCAGGGAGCGATGGGACATGAAAACTCGTAGTGTCGGGCTCAGCTCTCTGTAAGGCCTCGGAGACGATGGACCAATCCCGCGCCAAGCCCTCGGTGCCGCGCGCGCCGCGCCCGGCTTTTAACCCTTCCGCCCCCGGAACACCCGGGTCACGTTGGGCGGCACAGCCAGGATCGACGGCAAGGTACCCCAGATGATTTATTTAGACTTGTATGTAACCGAACCATTCATTGTTCTATGTGTTCCATTGTTCTATGTGTTTCCATTGTTCTATGTGTTCCATTGTTCTTCTATGTGTTCCATTGTTCTATGTGTATTATTGTTCTATGTGTATTATTGTTCTATGTGTTCCATTGTTCTATGTGTATTATTGTTCTATGTGTTCCATTGTTCTATGTGTATTATTGTTCTATGTGTTCCATTGTTCTATTGTATTATTGTTCTATGTGTTCCATTGTTCTATGTGTATTATTGTTCTATGTGTTCCATTGTTCTATGTGTTCCATTGTTCTATGTGTACCATTGTTCTATGTGTTCCATTGTTCTATGTGTTCCATTGTTCTATGTGTACCATTGTTCTATGTGTTCCATTGTTCTATGTGTTCCATTGTTCTATGTGTTCCATTGTTCTATGTGTTCTATTGTTCTTCTATGTGTTCCATTGTTCTATGTGTTCCATTGTTCTATGTGTTCTATTGTTCTTCTATGTGTTCCATTGTTCTTCTATGTGTTCCATTGTTCTATGTGTATTATTGTTCTATGTGTTCCATTGTTCTATGTGTTCCATTGTTCTATGTGTATTATTGTTCTATGTGTTCCATTGTTCTATGTGTATTATTGTTCTATGTGTTCCATTGTTCTATGTGTATTATTGTTCTATGTGTTCCATTGTTCTATGTGTTCCATTGTTCTATGTGTACCATTGTTCTATGTGTTCCATTGTTCTATGTGTTCCATTGTTCTATGTGTTCCATTGTTCTATGTGTTCTATTGTTCTTCTATGTGTTCCATTGTTCTATGTGTTCCATTGTTCTATGTGTTCTATTGTTCTTCTATGTGTTCCATTGTTCTTCTATGTGTTCCATTGTTCTATGTGTTCCATTGTTCTATGTGTTCCATTGTTCTATGTGTTCCATTGTTCTATGTGTATTATTGTTCTATGTTTCCATTGTTCTATGTGTTCCCATTGTTCTATGTGTTCCATTGTTCTTCTATGTGTTCCATTGTTCTTCTATGTGTTCCATTGTTCTTCTATGTGTTCCATTGTTCTATGTGTTCCATTGTTCTATGTGTATTATTGTTCTATGTGTTCCATTGTTCTATGTGTATTATTGTTCTATGTGTTTCCATTGTTCTATGTGTTCCATTGTTCTATGTGTTCCATTGTTCTATGTGTATTATTGTTCTATGTGTATTATTGTTCTATGTGTTCCATTGTTCTATGTGTACCATTGTTCTATTCTGTGTGTACAGTTGTTCTATGTGTACCATTGACCTACATGTATCATTTTGCATTCTTTGTTGCATATACAATACAGACACTGATCTCCTGCAGCTTTTTGCAGCCACTTCCTGTCCACATGCACCGCAGTGATGGTTGCATGACATCTCTCAGGGCAGGTATCCTGATGACAATACTGGATCATGTCTGTGAGTTCCGGGTTAGTAGTAGGTAGTACATAAAACAGAGTTCTGGGGGTCAGTAGTAAGTAACATGGAGTTCCGGGGGTCAGTAGTAACATGGAGTTTTGGGGTTCAGTAGTAAGTAACACAGAGTTCGGGGGGGGGGTCAGTAGTAAGTAACACAGAGTTCCGGGGGTCAGTAGTAAGTAACACGGAGTTCCGGGGGTCAGTAGTAAGTAACACGGAGTTCCGGGGGTCAGTAGTAAGTAACACGGAGTTCTGGGGGTCAGTAGTAAGTAACATGGAGTTCCGGGGGTCAGTAGTAACATGGAGTTTTGGGGTCAGTAGTAAGTAACACAGAGTTCGGGGGGTGTCAGTAGTAAGTAACACAGAGTTCCGGGGGTCAGTAGTAAGTAACACGGAGTTCCGGGGTCAGTAGTAAGTAACACGGAGTTCTGGGGGTCAGTAGTAAGTAACATGGAGTTCCGGGGGTCAGTAGTAACATGGAGTTTTGGGGGTCAGTAGTAAGTAACACAGAGTTCCGGGGGTCAGTAGTAAGTAACACAGAGTTCCGGGGTCAGTAGTAAGTAACACGGAGTTCCGGGGTCAGTAGTAAGTAACACGGAGTTCTGGGGGTCAGTAGTAAGTAACACGGAGTTCCGGGGTCAGTAGTAAGTAACACGGAGTTCCGGGGGTCAGTAGTAAGTAACACGGAGTTCCGGGGGTCAGTAGTAGTAGTTCACACGGAGTTCCGGGGTCAGTAGTAAGTAACACGGAGTTCCGGGGGTCAGTAGTAAGTAACACGGAGTTCCGGGTCAGTAGTAAGTAACACGGAGTTCCGGGGGTCAGTAGTAAGTCCCACACGGAGTTCCGGGGGTCAGTAGTAAGTAACACGGAGTACGGAGTCAGGGGGTTGGTTGGGGTCAGTAGTAAGTAACAGTACGGAGTTCCGGGGTAGTCAGTAGTAAGTAACACGGAGTTCCGGGGGTCAGTAGTAAGTAACACGGAGTTTCTGGGGTCAGTAGTAAGTAACACGGAGTTCCGGGGGGTCAGTAGTAAGTAACAGTTCGGAGTTCCGGGGGTCAGTAGTAAGTACAACATAACGGAGTTCCGGGGTCAGTATAAGTACACAGTGGAGGTTCATTCTAGGGTATGGCACCGGAGTTGCTGGGTCAGTAGTAAGTAACACGGAGTTCCGTGTTCCGAACGGCGGCTTTTCTTTTACTAGAATGTGGTGTCTGCTGTATTTGTAGTTCCCTCTTCCCTCTGACCCCGAGTCCCAGTCTCGGATCCTCCAGCTGTGTTTGGAATGCCGGATTGCTGACGCGTTTCGCGGGTTGTGAAGTAACGACTTTTAATATCACTTTTATTGCATTTTTTCGCTCTGATGCACGGATTTCCTTTTGATGAAATGTGACGGCGCACGCGCCTCTCCCCGCCCGCCCTACCGGTGACGCCACAGCTGAGACATTTCACTTTGGCACTCGGAGGCGGCTGAGACTCGCCGAGTTCTTTGCAATGTCTATTAAAAGGTAACGGCGGCGGCTGGCTGCGCGGTGACCTGGCGTTGCGCAATCTTTTGGAATGGATGATCCTGCGGCTCCGCTTCCAACTTTCCAGATATTAAGTGAGAGGCCGCGATGGATCCGGGTCACGGCTACCTTCTGGGAATGTGCGGAGATTTATCACCGGGAACACCGACCCGGGGCCAAGGGGGCGAGGGGGGCCAAGGGGGCGCCGGGAGGAGAAAGCCTCTTCTGCAGGTCCGTCAGTTCCCGGGTCTGTACACCCGCTGTGCCCACCAATGATTCAACCCACCCCTCTCTCTGTTCCTGCACACCCGCTGTGCCCCCATTATGAGAGGGTTCCCCCATCCCTGTGCTGAGTTCCCGGGTCTGTACACCCGCTGTGCCCCATTATGAGGGGTTCCCACCATCCCTGTGCTGAGTTCCCGGGTCTGTACACCCCGCTGTCCCCATTATGAGGGGTTCCACAATCCCTGTGCTGAGTTCCCGGGTCTGTACACCCTGCTGTGCCCCATTATGAGGGGTTCCCTCCATCCCTGTGCTGAGTTCCCAGGGTCTGTGTACCCCCGCTGTGCCCCTTTATGAGAGGTTCCCACCATCCCTGTGCTGAGTTCCCAAGTCCTGTACCCCCGCTGTGCCCGATTATGAGGGGTTCCCCATACCCCATCCCTGGTGCTGAGTTCCCGGGTCTGTACCTCCCCCTGCTGTGCCCCATTTTGAGGGGTTTCCCACCATCCCTGTGCTGAGTTCCCGGTCAGTATGTAAATCTCTGGGCAAGTGAAGAATT